>CM064560.1:1435376-1596746 GCA_032716605.1 Paralithodes platypus
TCCACCGAGTCAAGAGGCGGGGTACCCCCCTGGCGAGATGGTAAGTGACGATCAGGGATAGAAGAGTGAGGAGGAGCAGGATGACGGGAGTGGGAAGGCTGGCCGGGTGAAAGGAGGTCAGAAGGAGCCGCGGGGGGAAACAGAGCAAGGATCCCCGGGGCTGAGAGAACAGGGCGGCCCGACACCGAGGTGGAGGAGGGAGGGACCTCCACCTTGGGACGAGACCGTGAAGGAAGAATAGGCACCGAAGCAGAAGTAGGAGGAGAAGCAACTACATCCTGGCGGACCATCCTGGACAGAGTAGGAGGAGGGAGCAGAGGGCCAGCTACAGCATGAACTTCCGCGCGCGTAGAGGACAAAGGAAGAGGACGTCTTTTGTGCAGGGGAAGCGGGCGGAAGGTAGTAGAGCCCCTATCCGGAGAGGCCAGGGGAGGGCGCACAGGGGCAGAGCCGCTAATCCCGGCCTCAGGGCGAGAACCATGACGAGGGCGATGGGCGTCGTCAAGGCGATCAGGAGGACGACGAGGGGCAGTAGAGGACGGGCGATGAGGCGAGCGAGAGCATGGACGGAGCTGGGGATCCTCCCGACGATGTGACGACCGGCCGCGGGACCCAGGGAGGAGGGCCCGAGCAGGGAGGAGGGCCCGAGCAGGGAGAGGGCCAGGTGAACGGCCTCCAGACGGGTCAGGGATACCCAGGGCGACGCGGATCCGGTCGTCAACAAAGGCCGGGGAACGGTGGCCCACAGCCCTAATGTGGTGCGAGACCACCGCCCACACCGATTGAAGGGAAGCAGAGGCCACTGCCGCCTCTGAGGAACCAGGGCTATGGTCCACCACATCCACCAGGTCCATACACGGGCCACACAGAGCAGGGAGGTAGGCCGTAGAGGACACACATTGCGAGTGGCGTAAGCAGGACCTGTGGCGCTCCAAGCACGGGGAGCCACAACCCTGGCAAAAGCAAGGCATCCCACCCGCAACGGAAGAACACACACCATAAGCAGCACGTCGACGGAGTAAGTGTAGAGAATGTCCAATAAAAACCAGGGAATGAGCATGGGGAAACGGTAACACACATGCAAACCGGTATCCGCACTCACCCTAAACCGGGAGCACCGAGGTAGGGGAGGAGGGTGGGCGAGGTGGAAGAGCACAAGCAGAACCTGCAAAGATGGAGAAAGTGTTAACCACCACTCAACACCTTACATGCAGGGTCTATAACACCAGTAAAGTGCATACACCAATATAGTATCAGGCAACAAGATGACATAAAAAAGGTCAACAGTGAAAGCCAACTAGTACCGCAAAGTTGCGGGCCAATGGAGGCATAACCGTACCGACACAACCCTCCCGCATCTTCGCGGGACCCCCCAGAGATCTCCGCAAATTTGCGGGGAGCCGAAACGTCCCAGAGGACCGAATCGAGCTCTCCGCAAATTTGCGGGACCGGCCGAGATGGTCCGGCGCCGAAAAAGCGAGAGGAGCGTCTAGGGAATACCAAAAAAGGCCACAAATATGCATCATCTCCTTATGAACTCCAAGCGATGATGGCCATCAATCTGAGCAGTGTCTTCCTTGAATTTATCCTAACTCAACCGGTAAAGGGAGAGGCAAGGAAGACACACCAGGGGAGAGGAGGCACATCCCCCAGGAACCACCCAACCCACAGAGATAGAGCAAAGCCCATGAGGAGAAGTGGCAGGGAGGGTGGTTTCGCACAAACAGGGGCCGCCTTGGGGTACCCCTGGATTAGGCAAAAAGACTATGAAAGGATGGAGGTGAAACAGGAAGAGAAAACAAAAACCAGTAAATGAAACTGGTGAGAAAAAGGGTGGCCTAGCCGAGAGCAGAGAATTTGTCAGGTGCGAAAAACCCTGCGGTGTGAAGGAGGGGCCCCCGTGGGGTACCCCTGGATTATCACGAACCACCTGTCGCCCAGGCCCTTGAGACACAGTGAAGGCTCGAAAGGGGGGACTCGGGAATAACGCTAATAATGCGGCCGACACAAACTCTACAAACAGCACCGCCACAAACGAAATCTCAGATTGTTTACCAATGGTACACCTTAGGCTATGAAAAAATGAAAACTCATAGGGGCATAGCAATTCCTGAATGAGAAAACGAGCTAGGCTAAAATAAGCTAAAAGCTAAACTATGCCCAGACTAACAGGAAAAGAGAATATGAAAAGAGAAAGAATGAAAAACATATACGAGGAACGCCAGGAGCCCCCGTACCTTCGGTAGGCTATTTCCACACGCGTCTCCATTATACACACTTAGGAGCCCATTTACGTGTGCCCTAGATCACGTAACATCTGTCTAACAAAAAAGAAGGCCAGATAAGCCGAAACGAACCTAAAACAGGGTGAATTGAAGGAGCACAACAAAAGCGGACTCAACAATGGAGGCGCGTGAAAAAATGATAACAAGAGAGGGTCGCTCATGCGCACGTTCGACAGGGATCTGCACATGACGGAACACGGGATGGGCCTTAAGCGGTAACTAAGGTAAACCCCTTTTTCTTCTCTTCTATGCTTTTTTCACCTTCGGTGGTAGTTTTGGTTAATGTACAACGTCTCCTAGAGCAAGATAAGGAGTAGACTCTAGACGTTTTCTTTTTAACCGCGGTTGGAATGACGACATAGCAGTCAAAATAGACAAGTCGTCATTGCAATTAGGTTAATAGCCTTGATGTTGGATTTGCCAAGACTACTAACAAATACTCCTATCCAGCCTACCTTCCCCAGTAGGAAGGAACACCATTAGAACTTTACTAACCCTTTGCATGCCATCTATTCCCTCACAACCCATTCACAACCCTGTACCAAATGATCGTCAGTGCGAGGCTAGCCGCCTCGCCAGTGACTAACCTCTATTGCCATACTTCCAGATAAATGTGGCAGAGTTAGCAACCCAGTCTCCACCACATACAACAAACCATGCAATTAACAACCCAACCAATTAAACCAGCTGATCAAGGCACCTTTGGTTTTGGTATTACGAACACCCACATCTGTCTCATAAACAGAGGGTTATTACAAACACTTGTAATATGGCAAGCCCCCAGCCACAGCCGCCCAGACGACCATCACAGAGAGAGGACGCGCGCCTACCCCTTTCACCCACCCGAGGAGGGAGACCCCTACCCCTGCGGAGGTACACCTGACCCCTGTTTTTACTTCCGGGTCATTGCCAGGTAGCACAGGAATTCTTCCTATCAATGAACTAACCATGTATGACTAACACCCTTACTAACCTCTATTAACCCACAATAACCCATTAACCTGTCTTGCATACTCTGATAACCAAATTAGCACCTCAGCTATACCATAGAATGAAGACTGAGCAATCTAAGAGAGACGCTCCTATCAAAGATGTCCCAAACCTCCTCGCAAAGTAGATCCAGTCTCTCTCCCCTAAATACTTCCAGTATAGCCAAAATAGTACCTCTTACTAAGGCTCAGTTATATCACATTATGAAGGCTCCATACAGCCATGTGCCACAACAGTAATCACCACCTTACCTAGTTCCCGTATCAATTGAGAGCTCAAATAAGTCCATCAAAACTCGAGATCCCTATTGCCTACAGGGTCCAAAACCGAACCTATAAACCGAGCTCCAGCCCCCAGTAAAATCAGTTGAAAGATAGACACCAAACAGTGGCTGGTCCCTTGTTTTGACCTCTAGCTCTATCATTGTTTGTTCCTGAGAATTGAGTTCCAGAGCCGGCAGACTCCGTGGCAGATTTAGATAGAAGGATCTGTCCACGTAAAAGAAATCTACGTACACCTTATAACCTTCATACAGACCGGGAAGCTGAGCGATCGACGTGAGATGCGCTTGGCGTTAATTCCGATCCAGATTGACAGGAAGATCCTAATATCTGTGATTCAGGTCTAGAAACCAGAGGGTATATAAGAGTGTAACCAGCAACGATCGCTAAGAGATCCGTCTTGAGAACTTTCTACATAATATGGACCATCTGGACGGCCGCGGAACCAGTCGTTAGCCCCCAACATCACGGACGCAAGATAACCAGGACCAGACCAATCAAATACTACCCAAGATTCACTCTATCAGTGCTACAGTGTTACAGTGCTAATTAGAGACTCACTTATTAATATTTCTATGAAGTGGCTATATCTTTGCCCCAGTATAATTCATATATAACCATTCCATTAGGAAGTGCTAAGCGTATCAGTGTTTATTAATTAACAGGCGATATTAACTCTCGTAATTACCCATATATCCAGATATTATTACATAGAAGTGAAACCCTAGTGATATCTGATGTTCGCCCACTGATTTGCGTTCTATGTGTTTCTGATACAAGAATATAAAAGTTAGATCAGTACCCCCCTGAGGTTACTAGAATTCCCGTGCTCTAAAATACGCGTGTCTAATCTAGTCTGTGAACTACTACTTGTGCACCAGAGCTACCAGTGATAAATCTAACAGTGAATATGAATCTATAAGTAACATTTATGGTCTCCAGTATATAAACTTGTGAATAAAGCCAGTGATCAGAAGATTAATACCTGAACGTTGGAAGTGGGAGACTAGGCTCCATCCAGATCCACTTAATGCTAGTGTTGTTCGATTCTATCATTTGTCTTGTACGAGTATTCATATCTTCTTATGCTTCATATTAATCATCAACAAGAAAACTATAGAAGTGTGTACATCAATAAAAGTGATCGTGTGTCTTGTTACCGTGTGCTTATTTTGTGTTCTCTATTCCTCATACCTTGTTTTGTGCATGCAGCCTTCTATACCCAGTCAGTTAGAACTCACATTACCCAAGTTAATCCTGTAGAAAACAGGGCATAACAGAGAGCCATGAAGATAAGTCCATATGACGCACTAGCGTCATATGAGGTTTTGGCGCACTCGGCCATATGACGCGGTAGCGTCATATATGTCTGAAGGAGTTAAGGAGTGTGACCATTTTGGTTAAAGCTATTAATCCTGTACGAGTTGTTGTTGTTGTTGTTGTTCCCTAAGCTGCCTGGCCGAACAGCCCCGAGTCCCTGAGGAAGGCCATGGCCACAATCGGGCTTTCCCACAGAGCTCTCATTGAGTGTAGATTGTGTTGTTGGCGTAAGTGGTTGTGTGAATTGCAGTCTTCTATGATGTGTTTAATGGTATGGGGTGCTGTGTTACATCCCGGGCAGGCGTCGACAACGGAGTCATCCAGTCTCTTCTGATAGCTCAGGAGAGCTGGATGGTGTCCGCATCTCAGCCTGGCCAGGTGGACTCTGTCCTCGCGAGGAAGGGAGGATTCGGAAAGATGGATTTCGGGAGGTCGTGCTTGCAGCTGCGTGTTGTCTGTGAGTGAGTGGATGGATCGGCGAGAGATATGAGTATGGATGTGCTTCTGGAAGTTGGTTCGGGGTGGGCAGGGAGGGAGAGAGGACAGTAATTTTGTGTGATACCGTGTGCTGGGTGTTGTTTTGATATTTCTTGGTGTATGTGGGTGTGTTGCCATGTAGTTTAGTGGGTGGTCTTGGTTCGTGGAGGCTGCTGCCAGGAATTGAGTGCCTCTCATGTCCAGATGGTCTTTGACTTTGAGGATTTTGGTTTCTTGATGTAGGTGATCTGTGGGTGCAGTAGCTGTGCAGCCTGTAATGATCTTCAGGGCTTTGTTTTAAATAGTCTGTAAGGTCTTATGATGTGTTTTAGCTAGGTTAGAAGCCCAGGCTGGGCTTGCGTATTCCATCACTGATCTTATGTATTGTTTATATACTGTGGTGGTAGTTTCTTTGTTGTGTCCAAATTTTGTGTGAGCAAGTGACCTGAGGGCGTTAAGTCTGGGTGTCAGTCTCTTTTTCATGTTTGTGGTGTGCTGTTTGAATGTCATATGAGTATCATATGTTACTCCTAGGATTTTGGGTGTGTGTGTATGTGTTAGGGGTGTGTTGTTTATGGTGAGTTGAGGGATGTATTCGTGTTCTCCTGTCCAGCTTGTGAGCAGGGTTGCGGTGGATTTGGCTGGGGCTAGATTAAGTCTGTTTGTAGTGCACCAGCCATGTAGTGTGTTGAGATAGGGTTGAAAGAGATCTGTTGCTCTTTTTGGGTCATGGTGTGTGCATGTGAGTGTTATGTCATCTGCATAGGAGGCTAAGTTGATTTGGGGCGTATTGGGTGTAGTTATATCGTGCATGTACAGATTGAAGAGTGCGGGCGATAGGACGGATCCTTGTGGGACTCCGTTTGGAAAGTTTCTGATTTTAGATGACTGACCGGCAAAAGATACGTGTGCACATCTGCCTGCTAGGAAGTTGGCCAGCCACCTTTTTGTGTTGTTGTGCATGTTTGTGTTGTAGATTTTGTTTGTTAGGTTGTGGCGGGGGATGGCATCGAAGGCTTTACTAATGTCGAGTGTGGCTAATAGTGATCTGTGTGGTGGTCTAGCTGAGTTGATGCCGTCAAAAGCTCTTTGTGTAAGGTCTGTGAGAAGAGTGTTTGTGGAGTGCAGTGGCCTAAAGCCATGTTATGTTGGAGCTAGGGGTAGGTCGGGTGTAATTAGTTGTAATACTAGGCGTTCCATGACTTTGGAGGGGGAGCAAAGGAGTGTGATGGGGCGGTGCGAGGAGGGTAGCGTGGGGTCTTTGTTGGGTTTGGGGAATGTGATGATGAGACCATGCTTCCAAATGTCTGGTATTGTGTTGTGTGAATAACTGTAGTTTGATATGTTAGTGAGTGCTTGTATGCCTTGTGGTCCCAGGTGTCTGAGGTGTATGTTGCTTATGTTGTCTAGGCCACAAGCGGGTGAGTGCTTGAGATTGTTGATGATATGCTTTGTCTGGTGATTGGTGAAGGGTGTATAGTCAGGGTCTGTGGGGAATTGTCTCTTACGTCGGATGACATGTCGGTCGTCTTTGTGAGGTTTTAGGTGGCTGACATGTGAGAAGTGATTGATGAGAGTGTTTGCTTGTTGTTTACATGAAGGAGTAGAGTCTGTTGTTGTGATTGCAGCATGTGATTGTGTTGTGTTGCTGTTGGAAAGTGTGATGCTGTTTAGTGTTTTGTAGAGTTTTTTGGGATTTGTTTTGTGATCAAGTGTTTGTAGGAAGTTATTCCGATTTAGTTTTTGTTGTTCTTGTATTTTGTTGTTAGTTTGGGTGTTGAGTGTTTGGATTTGTTGTGTGATGTCTTGTGTGTGGGGTGCTGGGGAGTGTTTCAGTATGTCACGTTGTCTGATGAGGTTTTGAATTTCTGGTGTGAAGTTGGGGTTGTGTCTTTTTCTGTTACCTCTTGGAATGTGTTTCTTGTCAGCGTTTTGGATAGTTTTATTGAGTATGTGTACAGCATTGTTGATGTTAGTGATGGGTGTTCTGTTTAGAGTTGTGAAGTGTTGTTCTGTCTCATTTGTGAATGCTTCCCAGTTAGCTCTTTATAATTGGTGTATGTGTGTTTGTGGCTAGCTGGGGTGAGTCTGGTTTTGGTGGTGATAATGATTGGGAGGTGGTCAGAGCCTAAGGTTCTGACCACCCTCCAGGATGTTGTGGGGGCGAGTTCTGGGGAGCAAAAGGTGATGTCTGGAGATGATGGGTTATAGAGGGCTTGGTGAGGAATATGGGTATGTTGATGGATGTCGTTAAGGATGATGAGGTTATCAGTTTGGTTTTGTAGTACCAGCCCTCTGTGTGTGTCGGGGTTGTCGACAAACCAGGCCGACGTCTTGGCGTTGAAGCCAACACCCAGGATGATGTGTGGGGTGTTTGTGATGTGTTGTAAGTGTGGTCTGTATTCATTTGGTACTGTAGGGGATGTATGTGTTTATGATGGTTATGTTGGAGTTGTTGCCAGTGCGTATTTTAATTGATTGTATTTCTGTTGTGTTATCATTTGGGGGGAGGAGGGATTTGGTTTGTACACTGGTAACTATGTATGATATTTCTTTGTGTACCAGGGTGATGAGTCCACCGCCTCCGCCGACAGCCCGGTCTTGTCTGATGGTGGTGAAATCATGAAATGTGGGTGTTTTTTGTGTTGTGCGGAGTTTTGTTTCTTGTAAGATGGCAATGTGTATGTTGTGTTGTTTGGTGAAGTGTGAGAGTTTGTGTTTCTTTGTGTTGATGCCATCTATGTTCAATTGGAGAATGTTAATATTATGTGCACGATGTATGTTGGGTGCTGCTGCACGAGGATGGGGTGGGTGTGAGGGAGGGGGTGGGGGTGAGGGAGGGGCTGGGGGTTGGGATGGGTGAGGTGGGGGTGGGGATTGGGGAGCAGGAGATGGGGGTTGGAAGGGATTAGGATGGGGTGTGGTGTGTTGAGTTGAGGATGTGGATGGTATGGGAAGGTTAGGTGGGTTAGGGAGGAGAGGTGGACGGGTTTTAGGGGGGGGAGTGGATGATATGGGAAGGTTAGGTGGGTTGGGGAGGAGAGGTGGACGGGTTTTAGGCGAGGGATTTGACTGGGAGAGGGAGGGGCATGAGGAACAGGTCCAGGTGTTCGTGTAGTGTTTCTTGGAGGCAAGTGTTGTGCAGGTGAAGTGGGTCCAGTTCCTGCATGAATTGCAGAGAACTGAACCCTTAGTGTGGCGACTCGAAGTGATGGGTTTTGAGCAAGTTGGACATATGTATGTGTAGGTGGGTCCTGGGTTGCTCTCAATGTCTCCGGCTAGAAGAAGTCTTCGAGAAATGACAGCCGGAGAGTCATTTCTCGGTGTAGGAAAAACTGTGTGATGTGTGTGTGTGTGGTGTGAGAGGTGTGGTAATTTCCGGCGCGACCGAAGCCGCTCCAAGGACTCCTGTACGAGTAGGCATAATTGCCCGAAATTGCCTTCATTCCCTGCTCATTTTCATGCATAAGCAAAAGCCAGAGCGTAATACAATTATGTATTCGTGAAAGTACGGTAATAGCTTTCAAATTACTCCTGAATCATCCCTGTACGACGTCTGGTTTTCTTGTAAGGATCTTGCAAACGAAGGGCAAAATTGCTAAAAATTACCAAATCCGATAGGCGAAATCGCTAAAAATTACCAATTATTTTCTGTTTTCGCTATGTGTGACGCTGCACATAAGTTAGCTCTCTCTCACACAAACCTCAGTGTCGTGGCGGGGCCTGTAGGCTCCGGCTGACGTCCATCCGTGCTGCTTGCAAAAGCTGGCCTGGCTCACAGGCTACAAAATAGCCGGAAAATCGTCTCCGTCATATGAGGGGCCCCGCGGGAATTGGGTTAAGAAGTGTGGTTGTTTTGATTATTTGATATGGTCACCATAAGGGTAATGGTGTGGCATTTTTTCTGTACAGAAGCTTGGCCTTTTTGGTTGGGGCTTCTTAGGAATGTGACCTTTTTCGTTAGCCATGGAGAAACTGCAGAGGTACAAATTATTATAAGCAACCTCATGTTAAAAATATCTTATATATTTTTGTTTAGCTTTACTTGGCATTCCTCTTCCTCTATGTATCTAGCAATTTAACCCCCTCAAACTCCTTATGACGCGATGGTGTGGTAATTACCCCGGGCCAAAAAGCTCTAAAAGACGATAGAGTGATAACTCAAGCGAGCTTGAAATACGCAGGCGTTTCGTTCATGGTCACCCCTTCGGGGATCAAGGTGTCCGGCAATATATACCGGTAGGGTATAGATAAATTCATTTTTGGGCTATTTCTTCCATTTTATTTATCCTGTTAAAGTGCTTGATTGATTTTTGTGCTAATGTAGTTAGTATTTGGTGTAATTTTACATATTTCAGCTAAATCTGAAGAGCACATGCAATTTATTTGTGCATGTTCAGTAAGTATTGCTGGGGAAAGGGTTAACGTATTCATCTTTTGGGGTATTTATTCTATGTTTTTATCCTGTTTCTGTGATTGATTGAGTTTTGTGCTAATGTAGTTGGTATTTGGTATAATTTTACATATTTTAGATAAATCAGAAGGGCACATGCAATATATTTGGGAATTTTAAGTCAGTATTGCTGGGGAAACGGTTACCATACAGTATTCATCATAGGAAGGGAAGAGGATGTGTAGCTCAAATCTTTGCCCTGAAATATGTTGTGGAGAAATATCTTGAGAAGGGACAAAAGTTGTATGCTGCCTTCATGGACTTGGAGAAGGCCTATGACAGAGTTGATAGAGAAGGTACCGGTATGTAGAAAGTACTTGGAATATACGGAGCAGATAGCAAGTTGCTGAAAGCAGTGAAAAGCATGTATGAGGGTGCAAAGGTGTCAGTATGTGTTGAGAATGAACAGAGCGAGTTCTTTGATCTGAATTTTGGGTTAAAGAAAGGGTGTGTGATGTCCCCGTGGTTGTTCAATATATACTGAACTGTATATGGATGGAGTCATAAAAGATATGCAAGGATGAGCAGTGGATGTTGGTGTACCACTAATAAGGGAAGGCAACGAGTGGAATGACAGAGTTGATAGAGAAGGTATGTGGAAAGTACTGAGAATATATGGAGTAGATGGCAAGTTGCTGAAAGCAGTGAAGAGTATGTATGAGAGTGCAAAGGTATCAGTATGTGTGAAGAATGAACAGAGGGAGTTCTTTGATCTGAATGTTTGGTAAAGCAAGGGTGTGTGATGTCCCGATGGTTGTTCTATATATACAGTATATGGATGGAGTCATAAAAGAAATACAAGGAAGAGCAGTGGATGTTTGTGGACTGCTGTTTGCTGACGATATGAATGGGAGTTGCAGGGTCTGGTAAATATGGTTGGAACAGTGTGCGAAAAATGGAATCTGAAGGTAAATGCGGGGAAGAGCAAGGTTATGGTCTTCGAAAGGGGTGAAGCCACAGAGTGTGAGGTGAAGTTGAACGGTCAGGCTATGGAGATTGTCAGCTCATTTAAGTATCTTGGCAGTGTACAGAGTAAAGATGGGAGTATGGATGAAGAAGTGTGGGAGAGGGTGCAACAGGGGAAGAGGATTGTAGGAATGCTGAAAGCAGTAACATGAAATAGGGTGGTCAGCATGGAACTGAAGAAGTCATTGCATGACAGTGTGGTAATCCCGACACTGACTTACGGAAGCGAAGCATGGACGTTGTTGGAGAGATTCAAACCAAGAGTGAAAGGGATGGAAATGAGTTACTTGAGAAGTGTGTGCAGAGTTACATGGAGGGATAGACAGACGAATAAGGAAGTACGAGAGAGGTGTGGTGTGAATGTACTGGAAAGTGCGAAAAAGAACACCTTGAGATGGTTCGGCCATGTGGAACATATGGGAAGCGAGAGAATGACTAAGAGCGTGTACGAGTGAGGTGGAAGGACAGAGGGAGAAATAAACCGAGAGAGAGGTGGAAGGATGGAGTTAAGAAGTATATGCGTGAAAGCGGTGCTGGATGGGAGGAGGGGCGTCGACTGACTGGGGACAGAGGTGCATAGAGGTGTTTCGTTCGTGGCCAATCCTTTGGGGATCAAGGCGTCCGTCAATACATAGATAGATAAATTCATCTTTAGGGCTATTTCTTACATTTTCTTTATCCTGTTAGTGTACTTTATTAAATTTTTTGGTAATGTAGTTGGTAATTGGTGTAATTTTACATATTTCAGATAAAGGATGTCAACAGAATAACAAATGATGAGCTGAAGAGACGTTTAGGTATAAAGAGTATTAGCGAGGAGATGCGTACAAGTAAACTGGGATGGTATGGACATGTGGAGAGAATGGATGAACAAAATTGGGTGAAAAGATGCAGGTCTGCGATTGTGGAGGGAGCTGCACCAAGGGGTGGACCGAGTAAGACCTGGGATCGGACTATACGTGCCGATCTCAAATCCAAAAATTTGACAAGTAAAGCATCCCTTAACAGGGTTGCCTGGAACGCCGCCATTAGGAAAAGAGACTGAAACTGCACATCTGTGTGGAGCACTCAGTCTTAACCCTTAATTAGCGGCGAGCAACATAAGTCGAGTTAAATAAAGCTGGACTATGTGGCGGCGCTCGACATAGGTCGAGTGGCAATTTCAGCACGTAATGTGGCTGAGAGAGAGAGACAAGTGGTGGCAGGAGACAAGCGAGCGTATGACTGCTCCAGACCACCGCGGCGAACCTACTGACACAAATCTCAGCTCCCTCCTCCCTCTCTCACTCGCTACATACTCAATTATGTACCGAAACTACCGAATTACCTGCTTTTTGCACTCGCGTTGCACGGTTATTGCAAGAAAACTATCCATCATACAAGGATCGTTATGGTGTCATTCGAAAGCTCTGTTTATGCCCTTTCAGGGATAGGTTCTTGTTTTACGTTCTGGGTCTTATTTAGGCATGAAAATGATCACGTAAACAGCCCTATTTTGGCTAAAAACACCCCGCTGGGCGGTACACATAAATAAACCGCATAGGCCGCTCGTAAGGTGTTAAAATGTTATGTACGTATGTATGTACAAATCTGAAGAGCACATGCAATCTATTTAGGCATTTTCAGTCAGTATTGCTGGGTAAAGGGTTAACATATTAATCTTTTGGAGTATTTCTTCCATTTATTTATCCTGTTAGTGAGTTTTATTGATTTCAGTGCTACTGTAGTGGTATTTGGTGTAATTTTACATATTTTAGATAAATCTGAAGAGGACATGCAATATATTTGGGCATTTTCAGTCAATATTGCTGGGGAAACGGTTAGCATACTGTAGTCATCTTAGGAAGGGAAGAGGATGTGTAGCTCAGATTTTTGCCCGGAAATGTGTTGTGGAGAAATATCTGGAGAAGCGACAAAAGTTGTATGCTGCATTTATGGAGTTGGAGAAGGCCTATGCCAGAATTGATAGAGAAGGTATGTGGAAACTACCGGTACTGAGAATATACGGAGTAGATGGCAAGTTGCTGAAAGCAATGAAGAGCATGTATGAGGGTGCAAAGGTGTCAGTATGTGTGGATAATTAACAGAGCGAGTTCTTTAATCTGAATGTTGGGTTAAAGCAAGGGTGTGTGTGATGTCCCGATGGTTGTTCAATATATACCGGTACAGTATATGGATGGAGTCATGAAAGAAATACAAGGAAGAGCAGCGGATGTTAGTGTACCGCTGATAAGGGAAGGAAACGAGTGGAAGTTGCCTCAACAGTACAGTACCGGTACTACTGTTGCTGACAACACAGTTCTGATGAGCGATAGTGAATGGGAATTGCAGGGTCAGGTAAATATGTTTGGAACAGTGTGTGAAAAACGGAATCTGGAGGTAAATGCTAGGAAGAGCAATATTATGGTCATTGAAAGGGGTGCAACCATAGAGTGTGAAGTGAGGTTGAACGGCTATGAAGAATGTCAGCTCATTTAAGTATTTGGGCAGTGTGTTGAGTAAAGATGTGAGTAGGTCTATGGATGAAGAAGTGTGGGAGAAAGTGTAACAGGGGAAGAGCGTTGTAGGAACTCTGAAAGCAGTAAGAAGAAATAGGGTGGTCAGCATGGAAGTAAAGAAGTCCTTGCATGACAGTGTGGTAATCCCGACATTGACTTATGGGAGGGAAGCATGGACGTTTCTGACTGGGATTGATCATTGATAATCATCGGTTATGCTAGTTGGAAAATTAGTGGGGTAGAATGTAGAGTTCGGGTGTACCGCCAGCCTTGTTCACACTACGCGGAGCGGCGGCGGACGCTGGCCATCATCTTCCCGTCTATTTGACTGCCTTTGGATACAATAATAGGTTGAGGGGGGTCACCCCCCCATGACATATTGTCATCATATATATTGCCAGCAGGAGGCAAATAACCGAAAAAAACGCCTTCAAAATAGACGCAAACTAAAGGCTGGTTCACACATAGCCGAGTCGGTGCGTGAGTCCAACACGAGTGATGAAATTTTGCTATTCAACAATGACTCGTCGATACTCCTCAACACTCGTATAGACTCGTGCTACGCTCGTGTATACTCTTTGTTTACTCGACACACTCGTGGGTACTCGCCACGGGGTCCAAAAATGTCATGCATGCATGAAATTTTTGGGTCCCGTGGCGAGTACCCACGAGTGTGGCCTAAATACGTGTAGACTCGTGTACATACATGTTAACTCGTGTTTGACTCTGAATAACTCTTCGTTATTCGTGTTAACTCGTGTTGACTCGTGTAAACCGTGTAACACTCTTTGGTGATTCGTCGCTTTTCGTCATCATTTCGACGTTGACGAAGCAACACGTGTCTACACGCAACAACACGTATGTAACACACATGCAACACGTATCAACAAGAGTGATATCGACGGCGGCGGTGTCGGCGTCGGACACTTGCGATAATGTTCCCGTCTATTTTGAATGCCATTGGATACAATAATATGTTGAGGGGGGGCTTTGCCCCCATGACGTGTTGTCATCATCATATATATTGCCAGTAGGGGGAAAACAACCAAAAAAATTGCCGCAAAGCCCTCCCCTCAACATATCATAGTATCCAATGGCAGTCAAGATAGACGGGAACATGATCGTAAGCGTCCACCGCCGCCGCCGCCGTCATGTTTACATGGTCGATCGCCGCAGTTACTGTAAGTTCGCGTTTATTTTGAGTTTTTGACGACGATTTTTTTTTGGTTAGGCCTATTTGACCCCTGCTGGCAAATTATATGATGATGACAATATGTCATAGGGGGTGTTTGCCCCCCTCAACATATTATCGTATCCAACGGCATTCAAAATGGACGGGAACATGATGGCAAGCTTCCGTCGCTGCTCTGCGCAGTGTAAACAATGGTGGCGGTACGCCCGAACTCTACATTCTACCCGGCTAGGCCTATATTATAGGCTACAAAAAATAAGTAGGCTAGGCTATTTTATCTATAGGCTATGCCTAGTCTAATATTACAATTTAAGGTAGCATTCAAGTTGACTACAGCAGGACTTACCTTTGACCAGGTATAGGCAATCCTAGTGTTTACTAGGCCTATACCCCTTTTAAAGGACATTAGCCTAGCCTAACCTAACAACCTTACTAACCTATTATAGTAGGCTATTATGGGTGGGGGCTGCCGCCCCCACACCCCGATTTTTGGTGTATTTGTCTGTGAAGTGGGATTTTTTTCAATTTGTCGATAACGAAAATCCTCCATGCGGACTATAGCCTATGGAGAAAAATATGGCGAATCTATTGTTGCCTATTATCTCTAATAAATTGTTTCTCATAATGCTGCAGTAGTGTTGTTTAAAATACCAACCATTTAATTGTGTGCCTTTAAAAATGACCTAAATTAGGCTATAGGCTACTGGAAGATTAGAAGAATCTTTAAGAAAGACTAGGTTAGGGTTATTGTCGTGCCAAAGCTAGATTATAGCCTAAATATAAAAGGAAGTGAATAAAATGAAATATGCCGAAAAAAATCGCCGTCAAAATAGACGCGAAGTTAACCGCGACGATCGCCCTATGTAAACATGACGACCGCACACCCGGTAACTACATCCATCCCATTAAAAGTTACTGTGGGACACAAAATATGTTAAGGGAGTCTCAGCGGCTCTGCCCCCCCACATCGGCCCGTCACGTATTATGATGTACGGTAAGTCATCATCATCTGTGCTAATTCATAGGATCCCCAATTAAGGACAAAGTCAATCAACAGACGAAATAAGGGTAAGATCCTATGTAGCGGTAGTCACCGTATTTTGTTTGCCCATTAACTAAGGATCCTTATTTATATCCTCATATCTCTTAGTTATTTTCTTCACTTACCTCAACAATACTAAACCCCGATAGCTGGGGAGGGTATGAAATATATCAGGGAAAGAGAGGGGTTGAAACACGGAGATTAACTAGAATATAGCCATCTTGATTAACCAAGCCAAGACGTTGTGTATTCTTGCTTGTGATTGGTTGTTGATTATCGTGACGTCATCAGCCAAGGCGGGCCTCAGCGATGACGTCATTCCATCCCTCGGCCAACATGTCGTCATTACACCCGCTTAATCTTACACCCGGTTAATTTAACATCAGCGGTGTATATGTTTCACACAACGTGTATTATAATGTCATTAGTGCACTGTGTAATTTGCGTCTTGATATTCAAACCGTTTCTATTTATCAATACTAATTAGTAGCTTAGTATATTAGTAGCGATATCGTCCCAAGATGAACGGATATATTAGTAATTATAGGGAATAGGCTCGCACCCTTATTTGTTATGTTTTTTCCTCCAGATTTTGAGAAATGAGTGTAGGCCCTATTCATGGTCTTAGTTATAATGCCAATGTTGGATACACGATGGGTTGAGTGGGGGCTTTGCCCCCCTCACCCCCCCCCATGAATTATTGAAATCGTCATCTATGTTGCCAGCAGGGGGTAAATATTGATTACACTGCATAAAGAAGGCGTTTGTAAACTGTGACTGTCCGAAAGAGCTCTGAGATTTATTAGAATGGGCGTTTTTTCGGTCAATATTAACCCGGGAGCTGCGGGGAGACTCATAAGAGTTCCCCCGGCGCACTGCGGGGAGACTCTTAAGAGCAGAGACTTTGAACACGTACCAAAACCGCGCGTTTATAGCCAGGCGGCTGAAAATTGGTGTGGGTATAGTACTACATGTCAACTCTCGATACCACCCCGCCAAACGCTCGCCCCGCACTCGTGCAAGCACCACCGCGCCAGTAACCACGCACTAGTCATGGAGCCCACACGTCCCTCACGCTCGCTCCCTGATGACACAACCAGCCCTCCTTCTGGTGGTGTTAGCCACCGTGGAAGGCAGAGGGTGGCTGCCAAAGACCCTAGCTACCAGTACGACACGCCCTACAGCTCAGAGGACGAAGCACTAGCACCCAAAGCACGAAAAACACGTGCAAGCAGGGCAATGGCACAGAGGTCATTGGTCTTTCGGGACACTGCCACCACGACCCAGGCCACTGCAACAACCACTACCACCACCACTGCCACCACTGCCACCCCTGCCACCGGTACCAGCGACGCAGGAGGCCGCCCTAGGGCTGCATTACCTGCGGGGGCAGGAAAAATGAAAGGCACGGGCGTAGGGAAGAGAACCCGTACGCCAGCCACAGTGCCCCTACCACCACCACCACCACCAGCCGCCCCTGGCCCGGCTGCCCCTGCCGCCCCTGCTGCCCCTGCCGCCCCTGCCGCCCCTGCCCAAGGAACAGGGAAGGGGAAGGGGAAAGGGAGAGGGAAAGCGACTGGAAAAGCGACTGCTGGCCCTGGTGTCCCTGCAGGCCCCTGCCGCCCATGCCGCCCCTGCCCAAGGAACAGAGAGAAGGGCGACAGGCACCACCATCATCTTGCCATCAAGGCCACGCACCACTGCTGCCCCTGCCGCCCCTGCCCAAGGAACAGAGAGAAGGGCGACAGGCACCACCATCATCTTGCCATCAAGGCCACGCACCACTGCTGCCCCTGCCGCCGCCGCTGCCGCCGCCGCTGCCGCCGCCCCTGCCACCGCCTCTGCTGTCCCTGTCCATAAGACTCCCGCATGTGCCAAAGTGACCCGAAAAACTCTGACACCATCTAAGTATGCCGCCCTGCTGTTTGATGGTGATTCGCAGGACATTGGCAGCCCAGGTTTCGACGACGAAGCCCTAGCACGGGACCAAGGGTGGGGGGATTTGGGAGTGGACAGTGGGAGTGAGTCCGACGTCGGTGACGAAAATGAGGAAGGGCATCGTCTGTCAAGTGAAGAGGAGGGTAATGATGATGAAGTGCTGTATCGCGACCATGGAAGCGATATTTCAGACGATGAAGCAGACGCAGACGACATTCCGATCCCTGAGCTGCCTTCGTTCGATTGGTCTGACGGGGTCAATTTTGTACCTGACGTGCCCCAGTTCAATCCTGGGACGTCAGGAACAACTGACGACTGGCCCTGTGATGATCAAGCGAACGAAAGCGACTTCTTCCTCGCTTTTTTCGACATGGAGGTAATGACGTACATCGTTGCCCAAACAAACGCCTACTACAGGTGGGTGTTTGGCAGATTGGACGTCCTTTCTCCAAAAGCGAGAATACGAGGCTGGGTGGATACGACTGTGGAAGAATTTTATGACGTTCTTTGCCTTGTTGTTCCTCATGCCTCTGATCAAGAAGCATGTGTTGCAACACTATTGGAAGCACGACCCTCTCATCGCCACCCCAACTTTCAATAAGTTCATGACTCGTGACAGATTTTTGTTGCTGCTAAGATTTATGCACTTTGCAGACAACGAAAATCCTAACAGGATTGACAGGATATGGAAAGTTCGGGATGTGTTCACCATGTTGTTGGAGAGGTATAGGAAATACTTTTACCCCTTCCTCAATTTGGTGATTGATGAGTCGCTCGTGCTCTTCAAAGGATGTCTTGTTTTCAAGCAGTATATCCCCTTGAAGAGGCATAGGTTCGGAATCAAGCTCTTCGTGTTGTGCGACTGTGAAACTGGAATAGTGCTTGACATGATCGTGTATACAGGAACTGACATTGACATACCGAAAGCCGCTGCCAATGACCCCATGGGCATGTCAGGTGCCATCGTCAGGAAAATGTTGGCACCTTACCTGGGCAAAGGCCACATCATCTACACTGACAACTGGTATACTTCTCCTGCTCTCTGCCAGTTTCTTTATGACAACCAAACGGGGTCATGTGGGACTGTCAGAAAGACAAGAAAGTTTATGCCAAAGTTCACAGGTGATGTCATTCCTCTCACAGATGCCTCCTCCAGTGACACACCTTCAGAAGACGACCTGGCCCAGGAACACCTCGAGAGGCATGTGCGAAGAAGGCGACGAAAGGGGCAGAAATACAAGCAGCTCGAGAAGTGTGGGAAACTGATAGCCCTGAAGTGGAAGGATAAGCGAGACGTCCACCTGCTTTCCACCGTCCACACAGGTGCCCAGGTGGATTCTGGCAAAATCCACTACCGAACCAGGAAGACAATCTACAAGCCCGACATGGTAGTGGACTACACAAAAAACATGCGCCTGGTGGACAAGTCTGACTGTCAGCTGTCAGGCGTTGAGTGTCTGAGGAAGACTGTGAAGTGGTATCACAAGCTCTTCCTCCACCTAGTTGACATAACGATGCTGAACGCCTACAACTTGTGGTTGGTGAAAAAAGGATATGGCCCCAAACCAGAAGCTGAAATTCCGGGAGTTCGTGTACAACGTCTCCTACCAACTCCTGGAGAAGTATGGCACCACCACTCACAGACGTACGGCATGGCGTGGGGATCACGTTCCTGACCGCATCCAGCTGGGTGTCGAAAGACACTACCCCATCAACACTGAGATGCTTGGCACTCGCCACAGGCAGGCGCAGTGCACCGTCTGCAGCTCCAGTGTCAGAAAACCCCATGTCACGAAAAGAGTCACCTCAATGTGCGCCGAGTGCAAAGTTCCACTCTGCCTGGGTGACTGCTTCAGGGACTACCACACCTTCAAGAACTACTGAGTGTCGGCCCCTGCCCTGCCCTGCCCTGGACTCGCCCCGTGCCCTGCCCTGGACTCGCCACCTGCCCTGCCCTGGACTCGCCCCCTGCCCTGCCCTGCCCTGGACTCGCGCCCTACCTTACCTGACCTGACCTAATTGATCACGCTACCTCATAATGTAACATATATATTATATAATGTATAAGTTCCAAAGATGTCCCTGTGATATAGCTTTTACATTATATAATTGTATGTTTCATTATTTAGTTTATAAGTTTCAAAGATTTACATGTAATATGCCTTATTTTTTTAGTATATCAATATATATGTTTGTTATTAGCCAAAGTAATGTGTATATAATTATTTTCTTACCTCAAATGAATTGTACAAAAATAAATATGTTTCAATAAATCCTGTCAAACCTACTAAGATAATAAAATAAAACAATAAAAAAAACAAAAAAAAAACAAGGTCATGTCATTGTATTCTTACAATATGATATATTCTATGAATATTTCATATTGTTTGAATACAATGGCATGATCTTGTAAAAAAAAACATTTATCAAAATTGTTCTAGACAGTATAAAACCTTCCCCATAACCCCCTCCTGGATTCGATCCCACTACCCTACGACACCTTGAGTTTTCCAGTCCGCAACCTTACCAACCATGCCACAGGAGCTCATACCAAATATCACTCAAAACTTTGTGTCTACAATCGAAATGACAATATACAAAAAAAAATGAATTATCCCACCAATTTACGTTTGTAAATTGATGGGATTATCAATTATATCATGCCAAGGTTTATAAAAGTTTGTCTCTGTCAAGAATTAGTAATTATATAACTTTATTCTGTCAAAAATTGCCCAAACACTCAGCAAAATTGCCCCTCTCAGTGTGACTCCACTCATTTTCACACGGTCAAGCGGTCACGAGGTGACCCTTGCCGCTCCTTGATGCTCCAGCTACAGCAGCTCTGTCTGGGAACAAAATTGGTATAAATACAATAATGGATAAAATACTCTTCACAAATACATTTGTATTGTATAATATTGTAAATAAAAATGAATAATAACTGTGTGGGTGTCGAAAATTGCTCAACCAGCTTTCTTATGTCTCGCCTACGCGCGTATATTGGATTATACATAGTCATGGACTGTCATACAAATAATTGCAGTAGGTCTCGAATATACATTTAGATTGCATATTACTTCGAAATAAATAAGTAAACGTTTCTCTGGTGGCAATCTACCCTTTCGCAAGTGTAAGGAGACACCAGTCTATATTTAGCCCTCTATCACAAAAGGCAATCTGCCTGTGTTGACTCAGCACCATCGCTGGTGGTCTATAATATAGTACTTTATTTACAGTCAATGGCCTACATGTTTCTGTGGTACTTCACATGTGTCTAAAATGCAATGTCTGCTTGCATAAAAATGCAATTCTGAAGTCCATTTATACGTACGACATATGCATGTCTCAGTTTTTCTCTCTCTCTCTCTCCATTCCTGACTCATGTTATTGTAGACCTGTTGATGGCAACGAACACCAGCCATCTGGTAGACATAAGGTTCAAAATACCAAACATCAATACGCCTGGGGCGCCTCCACAATTATCACAAAGCTGGTTATCTATCTAGAGATCTGCCTGACTTCCATCTCTCCACGACTCACTCACTCACTCACTGCACCCCTGCATGCCTCCCTCCCACCCACCCTTTCAGGCTTCCGTCTGCTAGAAACACATTCACAATTTGCGTAAATATCGCATCAATTGGGCTATATGCGGTATATTCCTTGTTATATGGGACGCCTACATATGTACACGTCTTTATTATAGCATGAGAGTGCTCTAAATACAAGATTTACGTGATATTTATGGCGTAACACACCCTCTCCCCCTTTCATTCCCACCACAA
This sequence comes from Paralithodes platypus, assembly GCA_032716605.1. Lineage (NCBI taxonomy): Eukaryota > Metazoa > Arthropoda > Malacostraca > Decapoda > Lithodidae > Paralithodes > Paralithodes platypus. Next base: position 1,456,604 of record CM064560.1, read on the forward strand.
CTCACTCACACCTTGGTTCACGCATAGAAACTCATTGATAATGTGCGTAAATATCGCATGAATTGGTCTATATGCGGTATATATTTTGATATATGGCACGTATACATACGTACAAGTCTGTATTATAGCATGACAGTGCTCTAAATACAAGATTTACGTGATATTTATGGCGTAACACACCCTCTCCCCCTTTCATTCCCAGCACAACTCACTCACACCTTGGTTCACGCATAGAAACTCATTGATAATGTGCGTAAATATCGCATGAATTGGTCTATATGCGGTATATATTTTGATATATGGCACGTATACATACGTACAAGTCTGTATTATAGCATGACAGTGCTCTACGTACAAGATATACGTGATATGTATGGCGTAAACCACACTCTCAGCTCATAAATTTCCGCCAAACCTCCAACACATCTTCATTCCCGCCTAAAAATTCTCTTATAATTCCCTTATATATTGCAATTTTTGGTCACTATGAGGCATATTCATTGTTATATGGGTGCCCTACACACGTATACATACTCTACATAGCCTAAAAGGGCTCAAAAAAGGACATATACATGATAATACGCAGTAACCCACCCCCTCCTCCCTCTCCTTCTATCCCCTGCGCGCGTAAATATTCGGCAGGGAAAACTCGCCGCTCGATGACAATCTAGCCGCGCAGTGCCATTCGCTCCACATTTTTCAACTACGGACCGTTCCCCTACCCCCCCCAGACATTTTTGGGGGGGTCAAATATATATGGGCCGATGCACGCAAACATTCCCTACACGATGATGTACTTTTTATCGAAATTGGCAATAGGTCCCAAAATCATGATAGGTGCGCACAGTCTTACCCTGTAGAAAACCCCCTGTGCGCCGCGGAGAGGTTAAGGAGACGGACCACAGCTATTTTCAATGATTGTATTTTTGTGGATTTGTTATTTATATGATTTATTAGGTTTCTATAGGCTAGGCCTATTACAATTTGTTCATGCAAATTAAGGAACATATCCAGGAACCTGGCCAACTTTTATTTCGTGATTTTTTTGGGGGGGGTTTTAGCTAGTTTTCATCATTATACAGTGGTTGTCATTAATTAGAATCTCCGGAAAAAAAGTTGTCCCCATTATCCAACAATCTTAAGATACGGCCCCCGATAGTGGGGATGGCTATGAAGTACAGGGAAATTGAGGGGTAAAAGACGAAAATAATGGGTAATATTAGCGTAACCTAACAACCTTACCTAACCTAACCTAGTATATTAGGTGGGGGCTGCTGCCCCCACACCCCCGCTGGTTTGGTATTTAGCCTAATTCATAAAAGATTGACGGTCGGCAAAAGAGTTAATTATAAGAGTGAGATAACTGTATTTCTTATTGCTAATCTGCCAACCTCTGCGTCATATGAGTCTGAAGGGGTTAAGTGGGCTAAGAGTTAATCAACATGGCTAAATTGCAGATAATGTTTCAACATCACGGTAATTGTTTAGTGTATGGCCTCCTCCTAAAGAAAATGGATTTTTGAGCACAGACTGAACCAAATGTTCACTACTGTATTTACATAGCTGGTCATTAACCTAACCTAACCTAACCTAACCTAGGTAACCTGGGCATCCCGGGGGCTGCCCCCAGACCCCCGCTGGTCTTGGGTTGAAAAGTGATAAAAAACACATAGCCTATCTCTTACCTCATTATTAAAAGTTTTGTATTTTGTTTAATATACACTTCCCAGGTAATTTGAACAGTTCTATTGCTTCTATATATCATATAATACACCATAGAATACGTTTTTAATAACTAGAAAAAGAGGACTTCGATTAAACAATTACGATCTTAAGATACGGCCCCCGATAGTGGGGAGGGCTATGAAGTACCGGGAAATTGAGGGGTAAAAGACGAAAATAAGGGGTAATATTAGCGTAACCTAACAACCTTACCTAACCTAACCTAGTATATTAGGTGGGGGCTGCCGCCCCCATGTAACGGGGGTGGGAATCTCTCTTTCTTCTTCTTCACTTCCCTTCTTCTGCTAACAAGAGAGAGAGAGGGAGGGAGAGACAGAAAAAGATAGATTAAGCTGCGAAGGTGGAAAATAGGTACTCAAGGATAGAAAGGAAGAGATGACGACAAACCCGTTATTGCATTCTAATTAACGAGAGGACAACCCTGTTTGGTTGACCCACATCCAACATCCTTCGAGGCAGGGGAAAGGCTGCAACTCCGACACGATGATAAGACCAAAGAACCACAAAAACCCCACTGAGACCTAGCATATTCTCTACTTTCTAGATATCACATAAGGATGTTTTTGGGAACGGTAATTCATTCGAATTATTTGATCGCCCACCTTCAGGTGAACTGGCCGTCCCCATGGTTTTCTTATTCTTTATGCAATCGTGACTCATGCTCATTATTCAGGTACATTAGGACAGTAGGATAAATCGGAGGCTAGCAAAGACCAATCAAGAACTTCACCTTCAATGATGGCTGACAAGACTTTAACTCTCGGTTAGGCTACTGGTACTACTCTTAGGCCAATTTAATACTGACAGCTCCGATTTACCCTCCTGACAACACATTTAGATCCAAATAGGTACGGGAGGATAGATACAAACATATTGCAGTAATCTTAAGCTTGATATTAATACAGTATAAGGAACATTTTACCGTTTACAATTCTTAATATTGGTATATACCGTATCTAATTATCTCTATACCCTTAACCTGGGACCAATCCATTACCGTACTGGGACAGTCTCTTAACCTAGGAGTAGGACTCGAATATTGCTGTCTGTATCCACCCCATTCCTCTCAGTATTATACATCCCAATTCCGCTAGATACCGGTATTGGCCAGGCTTGCCTGTAGGTTTCTTCGGCCTACCATATCCTGGGGTATAGGGGGTAATCATACGTCTTCCTGCGGTCCTTGAACCCTCGTACAGTACACGAGTTCAGCATCCTGCACTCAGCCAATGGGAGGGGTGAATCTCCGATTCTCCACCATCAGCAATTCAGCATCACATCAACTCCGTCCCAAACTGGTTCCCTCTGAATGGAGGGAAAGGAAGCCTAAGTCCGGAGAAGAAGCGGGGAATGATGACAGAGACTGGGGGGTAGGTCTCTCTCGTAGGCCTGGGGTCACGACAGTGAGGGGCCGAGGGCCAGTGCCAGGGATCCCGCCAAAAAAGGGGAGGGTGACCACAAAGGGTGGCGTCGCTTGGGTAGGAATTGGCGGTCTTTTTACACAAGGGGGCATTACTCTAAATTCGAAAAGGAAGGATTTTTACATGGGATAACAAAAGGGGGTAAAAGGATAAATTAGGCTTGAAAGTATTTTAGATAGATGTGAGAATATTAGTTCTCCTCCTGATCTAGGCTAAATCCCTATTACATAGACAAGGGTTACTTAACCCTTCTTAAACGATACATTTCCCTTAAATATAGGGAAGAGTGAATGAAGGGGAAAAAGTCTTACAGTTAAGTCAAACCTTACAACATATACCAAAAGGGAAAGTACAATTTCTTCCCGTTACACAGCTCTACCTTTTCTTTGAAGACTTTTTACCTCATTCACTCTTTCATCAACATAAACCTTATACAGTTACCAATTAATCCAGCCTTAACTTATTACAGCAGAATTTCTGATCCGCCTGGCATCTTACCATGCCCAGAGCTCGCAGTCTATACCCAACGTCTTAGAATCTGACACATCATTACTGTACTGTACTCTGCCTGTGGGGCGTCCCTTCCTTCATCAACAAATCACTATACCACTATAAAGTGTCCCTCCTTTTCAGGAGAGTGCCAACCAGGCACTATCTTGTCCCCGTAGAGACAGCCTCTCTCCACCCCTTTATTGCTTGGAAAACCCCAGGAGACCAGACTAGAGAGCAGCGTGGACGCCCGTATCGTGGGAATCCCTTCACACTCTGTGCGCTGGCTGAGCCTCGGGACGAAAGGAGTATAACCCCAGTCAACCACAAAGGTACTCAGAGCCAACAGCACGTCCTGATGGGAACGCCACCACCCTAGTCCCAATCACCTGTATGACGTTCTGCATAACCTAGGCACCTACGTCTCTTAAAGTTTCGCTGCACGGGGGTTTGACCGGAAAGATTAATTAACCATGCAGGGGCCACAGGGGAGTACACAACAAGACGACCACAACAGGGACTCTACTGTACACTCTAACAAGATTCTATATAACGCCGGGCCGGCTGACGGGCTCTGGGTGCTAAAATCTCAGGTTGATAGTCTTCCTCAACCGGCATTTCAACTAGCTCTACCTGTCAATACTCCTCACCCATTAACGGTTTCACTTTCTCAGCGGCCCTTTTCATAAACACACCCGTATAGGGATTTACTAGCTTATACGCAGCCCCGTCTCGGACTACTTCCGTAACCCTAAAGGGACCCACCCACTTTGCGTTCAACTTTTGGCTAGTCCCTGGTAGTGGATTCTCATTCCTGATCCATACCATGTCGTCCACATTGACCTTTTCATTCCGGCGGTTCCGATTAGCCACGTCTCTAAACTTCCTGGCCATGGTCAGTGAGGTCTGTTCCAGGACCTCTTTCGCGACGGACATAGCCTCTTGGCATTCCTCATTCCTCCTGACTAAAACGTCTTGCACCTCGTGCCTTGGTTCTGGATCAGGATTCTCCATCTTGGACAGGAAAGAAGGATAATTGATAGACAACTAATAACCGGAAAACACTAACCACCGCTATCTCAACTTTGCGGTTCCTTCACAATCACTGTGATTCTTGCTGGTATCTGCTGCACTTAAAGATTCCCTGAAATATTACACTAACCGTATTGAAATGTGGTAGCATGGCCAATACTGTTTGTGGTAACTATTTCACGGGTTGGTAGCGTGAAAAATGACAACTGCAACGCACTGATTCTAAACACCCGAGCGAAAGTATAAGAACCAGTACTGTACAGTCTCTTCTACGGGGGGTACGGGATTAATTCAGGAGCCCTGAACGGAACAGGAGCATGTCAAACCATGGACTCCTAAAGAAATCCCACCGCTGCCACCACTGTAACGGGGGGGGGGGGGGGGAATCTCTCTTTCTTCTTCTTCACTTCCCTTCTTCTGCTAACAAGAGAGAGAGAGGGAGGGAGAGACAGAAAAAGATAGATTAAGCTGCGAAGGTGGAAAATAGGTACTCAAGGATAGAAAGGAAGAGATGACGACAAACCCGTTATTGCATTCTAATTAACGAGAGGACAACCCTGTTTGGTTGACCCACATCCAACATCCTTCGAGGCAGGGGAAAGGCTGCAACTCCGACACGATGATAAGACCAAAGAACCACAAAAACCCCACTGAGACCTAGCATATTCTCTACTTTCTAGATATCACATAAGGATGTTTTTGGGAACGGTAATTCATTCGAATTATTTGATCGCCCACCTTCAGGTGAACTGGCCGTCCCCATGGTTTTCTTATTCTTTATGCAATCGTGACTCATGCTCATTATTCAGGTACATTAGGACAGTAGGATAAATCGGAGGCTAGCAAAGACCAATCAAGAACTTCACCTTCAATGATGGCTGACAAGACTTTAACTCTCGGTTAGGCTACTGGTACTACTCTTAGGCCAATTTAATACTGACAGCTCCGATTTACCCTCCTGACAACACATTTAGATCCAAATAGGTACGGGAGGATAGATACAAACATATTGCAGTAATCTTAAGCTTGATATTAATACAGTATAAGGAACATTTTACCGTTTACAATTCTTAATATTGGTATATACCGTATCTAATTATCTCTATACCTTAACCTGGGACCAATCCATTACCGTACTGGGACAGTCTCTTAACCTAGGAGTAGGACTCGAATATTGCTGTCTGTATCCACCCCATTCCTCTCAGTATTATACATCCCAATTCCGCTAGATACCGGTATTGGCCAGGCTTGCCTGTAGGTTTCTTCGGCCTACCATATCCTGGGGTATAGGGGGTAATCATACGTCTTCCTGCGGTCCTTGAACCCTCGTACAGTACACGAGTTCAGCATCCTGCACTCAGCCAATGGGAGGGGTGAATCTCCGATTCTCCACCATCAGCAATTCAGCATCACATCAACTCCGTCCCAAACTGGTTCCCTCTGAATGGAGGGAAAGGAAGCCTAAGTCCGGAGAAGAAGCGGGGAATGATGACAGAGACTGGGGGGTAGGTCTCTCTCGTAGGCCTGGGGTCACGACAGTGAGGGGCCGAGGGCCAGTGCCAGGGATCCCGCCAAAAAAGGGGAGGGTGACCACAAAGGGTGGCGTCGCTTGGGTAGGAATTGGCGGTCTTTTTACACAAGGGGGCATTACTCTAAATTCGAAAAGGAAGGATTTTTACATGGGATAACAAAAGGGGGTAAAAGGATAAATTAGGCTTGAAAGTATTTTAGATAGATTTGAGAATATTAGTTCTCCTCCTGATCTAGGCTAAATCCCTATTACATAGACAAGGGTTACTTAACCCTTCTTAAACGATACATTTCCCTTAAATATAGGGAAGAGTGAATGAAGGGGAAAAAGTCTTACAGTTAAGTCAAACCTTACAACATATACCAAAAGGGAAAGTACAATTTCTTCCCGTTACACAGCTCTACCTTTTCTTTGAAGACTTTTTACCTCATTCACTCTTTCATCAACATAAACCTTATACAGTTACCAATTAATCCAGCCTTAACTTATTACAGCAGAATTTCTGATCCGCCTGGCATCTTACCATGCCCAGAGCTCGCAGTCTATACCCAACGTCTTAGAATCTGACACATCATTACTGTACTGTACTCTGCCTGTGGGGCGTCCCTTCCTTCATCAACAAATCACTATACCACTATAAAGTGTCCCTCCTTTTCAGGAGAGTGCCAACCAGGCACTATCTTGTCCCCGTAGAGACAGCCTCTCTCCACCCCTTTATTGCTTGGAAAACCCCAGGAGACCAGACTAGAGAGCAGCGTGGACGCCCGTATCGTGGGAATCCCTTCACACTCTGTGCGCTGGCTGAGCCTCGGGACGAAAGGAGTATAACCCCAGTCAACCACAAAGGTACTCAGAGCCAACAGCACGTCCTGATGGGAACGCCACCACCCTAGTCCCAATCACCTGTATGACGTTCTGCATAACCTAGGCACCTACGTCTCTTAAAGTTTCGCTGCACGGGGGTTTGACCGGAAAGATTAATTAACCATGCAGGGGCCACAGGGGAGTACACAACAAGACGACCACAACAGGGACTCTACTGTACACTCTAACAAGATTCTATATAACGCCGGGCCGGCTGACGGGCTCTGGGTGCTAAAATCTCAGGTTGATAGTCTTCCTCAACCGGCATTTCAACTAGCTCTACCTGTCAATACTCCTCACCCATTAACGGTTTCACTTTCTCAGCGGCCCTTTTCATAAACACACCCGTATAGGGATTTACTAGCTTATACGCAGCCCCGTCTCGGACTACTTCCGTAACCCTAAAGGGACCCACCCACTTTGCGTTCAACTTTTGGCTAGTCCCTGGTAGTGGATTCTCATTCCTGATCCATACCATGTCGTCCACATTGACCTTTTCATTCCGGCGGTTCCGATTAGCCACGTCTCTAAACTTCCTGGCCATGGTCAGTGAGGTCTGTTCCAGGACCTCTTTCGCGACGGACATAGCCTCTTGGCATTCCTCATTCCTCCTGACTAAAACGTCTTGCACCTCGTGCCTTGGTTCTGGATCAGGATTCTCCATCTTGGACAGGAAAGAAGGATAATTGATAGACAACTAATAACCGGAAAACACTAACCACCGCTATCTCAACTTTGCGGTTCCTTCACAATCACTGTGATTCTTGCTGGTATCTGCTGCACTTAAAGATTCCCTGAAATATTACACTAACCGTATTGAAATGTGGTAGCATGGCCAATACTGTTTGTGGTAACTATTTCACGGGTTGGTAGCGTGAAAAATGACAACTGCAACGCACTGATTCTAAACACCCGAGCGAAAGTATAAGAACCAGTACTGTACAGTCTCTTCTACGGGGGGTACGGGATTAATTCAGGAGCCCTGAACGGAACAGGAGCATGTCAAACCATGGACTCCTAAAGAAATCCCACCGCTGCCACCACTGTAACGGGGGGGGGGGGGGGAATCTCTCTTTCTTCTTCTGCTAACAAGAGAGAGAGAGGGAGGGAGAGACAGAAAAAGATAGATTAAGCTGCGAAGGTGGAAAATAGGTACTCAAGGATAGAAAGGAAGAGATGACGACAAACCCGTTATTGCATTCTAATTAACGAGAGGACAACCCTGTTTGGTTGACCCACATCCAACATCCTTCGAGGCAGGGGAAAGGCTGCAACTCCGACACGATGATAAGACCAAAGAACCACAAAAACCCCACTGAGACCTAGCATATTCTCTACTTTCTAGATATCACATAAGGATGTTTTTGGGAACGGTAATTCATTCGAATTATTTGATCGCCCACCTTCAGGTGAACTGGCCGTCCCCATGGTTTTCTTATTCTTTATGCAATCGTGACTCATGCTCATTATTCAGGTACATTAGGACAGTAGGATAAATCGGAGGCTAGCAAAGACCAATCAAGAACTTCACCTTCAATGATGGCTGACAAGACTTTAACTCTCGGTTAGGCTACTGGTACTACTCTTAGGCCAATTTAATACTGACAGCTCCGATTTACCCTCCTGACAACACATTTAGATCCAAATAGGTACGGGAGGATAGATACAAACATATTGCAGTAATCTTAAGCTTGATATTAATACAGTATAAGGAACATTTTACCGTTTACAATTCTTAATATTGGTATATACCGTATCTAATTATCTCTATACCCTTAACCTGGGACCAATCCATTACCGTACTGGGACAGTCTCTTAACCTAGGAGTAGGACTCGAATATTGCTGTCTGTATCCACCCCATTCCTCTCAGTATTATACATCCCAATTCCGCTAGATACCGGTATTGGCCAGGCTTGCCTGTAGGTTTCTTCGGCCTACCATATCCTGGGGTATAGGGGGTAATCATACGTCTTCCTGCGGTCCTTGAACCCTCGTACAGTACACGAGTTCAGCATCCTGCACTCAGCCAATGGGAGGGGTGAATCTCCGATTCTCCACCATCAGCAATTCAGCATCACATCAACTCCGTCCCAAACTGGTTCCCTCTGAATGGAGGGAAAGGAAGCCTAAGTCCGGAGAAGAAGCGGGGAATGATGACAGAGACTGGGGGGTAGGTCTCTCTCGTAGGCCTGGGGTCACGACAGTGAGGGGCCGAGGGCCAGTGCCAGGGATCCCGCCAAAAAAGGGGAGGGTGACCACAAAGGGTGGCGTCGCTTGGGTAGGAATTGGCGGTCTTTTTACACAAGGGGGCATTACTCTAAATTCGAAAAGGAAGGATTTTTACATGGGATAACAAAAGGGGGTAAAAGGATAAATTAGGCTTGAAAGTATTTTAGATAGATTTGAGAATATTAGTTCTCCTCCTGATCTAGGCTAAATCCCTATTACATAGACAAGGGTTACTTAACCCTTCTTAAACGATACATTTCCCTTAAATATAGGGAAGAGTGAATGAAGGGGAAAAAGTCTTACAGTTAAGTCAAACCTTACAACATATACCAAAAGGGAAAGTACAATTTCTTCCCGTTACACCCACACCCCCGCTGGTTTGGTATTTAATTCATAAAAGATTGACGGTTGCCAAAAGAGGTAATTATAAGAGTGAGAGAACTCTATTTCTTATTGCTAATCTGCCAAGCTCTGCGTCATATGAGTCTGAAGGGGTTAAGTGGGCTAAGAGTTAATCAACATGGCTAAATTGCAGATAATGTTTCAACATCACTTTTTCTTTGATATAATTCAGGGCCTCTCCACCTATATGGGTTATTATTGACGAGGTAAGTGAAGGAAATAAGTCTGTATTGAGGATATTCATTAAAGATTCTGTGGTAATCGTAGCCTAGGCTTGGACCCAAATAACGACGGTATAAAACCCTTACCCTTGGTGTACTGGACAATAATAGTCTGCAGCCAAATGAACACAATTCCGCTGGAAGCTCCGTTGGTAATCCCGTTAAATAGAAGATGTTGTAGGTGTTTTCATGAAGCAAAAACACTTCACTATTCATTGAACAACAGTTCCACCATTTCAAATATGGCCGACTGGGCCGAATCCGAGAGATTATAAACACCAAGGATAATAAATGAATCAATGTGACGTCGTAGAGGGATTGAGAAACAAAAGAGGCTCATTATATGGACTGACGTGTATTTCTACACCCGTTAAAATGTTGCGAGAATTTGTGACGTCACCGTCTAGACAGTGACGTACTCCCACAACAACCATTCATATACTATCATCGCTCGTGACGTCACACCCAGTTTATTGACCAATAGAATAGCAGTATACAACTCGACTCACTTCCACTCGTCGCCCGCCAGCTGAGCTGGGAAATTGTAAAAGTGAGTCCACAGATGCCCTCTAATTATTCATTTACCAAGTATATTTTCCATTTATAGTATACTACGAAGCAACATACATAATACATATATATATGTACAAACAACAAATATGCTATAACACTGCCCAGTTCTTGAGATATAATGCATGCCGTTTCGCAGGAAAGGGCAAGAAAGGAAAGAGCCACCATAAATGGTCTGTGTACATCCTATCATAATATACTCAAGATGTTCATTGGTCTCTCTAAATATGAAAGCACTAGTATGGTGTGCACACTGTTGGATGTGCAGTGCTGTCGGGCTGTCATCAGGAGACTGGTGTACAGCTTTTCGCAGCGACTGCAATCCTCCAGTAACACGCTGATTGTAGCTCTTTGGTCTAGTGATCATATCTATGAATCCCGTATTATATCTCACTGGCAGAAGCTGCTGCACACATAGTATGTACTGTAATGTAATATATAGGTCTAATTGAACTATGAGCAATGATCTGTGCAATAGGTGTTAACCAACATTGAGCAATAGCCTTAGTTAGCCTATCTGTGTTATATTGTGACAAAATGTGATATGTGCTCTATTCTGTAAATAGGCCTACTGTATTTTTTATTTTATTGTGTCTTTATTAATATATCTTTGTGTATAATTATTATCTGTGCTCTGACGAGAAGTGTATGTGATATGGACCATTAGGTCGTACTGTATTTATACTGTATCTATCTTATGTGTCTGGAATAAAGAATTATTATTATTATTATTATTATACCGAAATAACCTCCCAAATTACAATAACATAGCGGCCCGCCGTTTATGGGCGACTTTTTACACGTCATTTTAAATGTTACTTTCCTGCCCTGGTCTAGGCCTAATAGATTTTTCCAAAGAATCAAACTTAAATTAAAAGGAAGTAGCCTAGCCTACAGTTTATAGGAAGGCTATTCCAACATGCATTCCAGAACTTAGGCTAGCCTAGGCCTAGGCTATATGAAAATTTGTGGGTGGTCTGCCAAAAAAAGAATCACTAGGCCTATTAGGCTATGGGTAGGCTAGTATGGGGTGCATTTTGCAAATCTTCTGAACTCTTAGGCCTAGGCTAAGCTAAATTAAAACTCACAAAATCTGAGTAAAACCAGCATGGTGTTGTGCTGCAGTGTAGCAGTTCTTGCCTCATCTTTCGGCTCTACCCTATAAGAGTTCTGCTGTGGAACTCATGTGGTCAGGGCCGTAGCTAGAGATTTGGAGGCCCAGGGGGCCTGGTGCCTGGAGGGGCCCCCTCCATGGTTTGCTTATTATAGAAGGGGGTGGGGGTGGCGAGCGAAGCGAGCCTAATCAGCCGGGGGGTTCGGGGGGGCGCTGTAAGCCCCCCCGAGAACATTTTAGAATAATAATGCTACCTAGGTGCGTTTTGACGATATCCATGACTCAATAGTGGGGTACTGGTAATAATTTAATATACAATTAATTATTATATCACCGTGATCTAATGGATTAGGAATACATGTACAATGGATGGTACAATACTGTAAAACATATACCACTTTGATGAACTCTTTCTCTTTGTCGTTCATTAGGCATGTCTGAAATAAGAATATAAAATATAATACTAATAAAATAATAAAAAATAATAATGTACATGAAACGTGATAACATTAAAATATTATTTCAACCCCACCACTGGCGTTAGGGAGTTAAAATAGGCGTCATTGGTAGGCCTAATCAAGCTATGCATTACCTCAAATCTCAATACTGGGGGGCTCTTCTTGAGAACCCCAGTAACTTGTTAGAAAGCTTACCAACGTTTGCACCTGACCCTGGACCAGTCAAAGGGCTAGATTAACCTACAAACGAGTATTCAATGCTCACAACTGTGTTCCTTCTTATTTCACAGTTCCTGGGCTTGATATGTACATCCACCATAGCCTATAGCCTATATGGAAGGCGTATGGTAGCATAAATAAAAGTGCTCCTGAGTCTAAATTTGAAAGAATGAGTCATAGTGCTCATAGCCTAACCAAGGTAGCCTACACTCTACACCATTAATGTTGCCTCTCTATGCTCTATTTTAGCTGATGTATTGCACCCATACTTAATTGACTAATATTAAACGACTATGCATCTTTTTCACGATAAAGCTAAGGTTTAGTAAGACCATAAACATTGTATAGGCTATGTTAGGCCCCCAACAGTTCGAGAAAAAAATATGAGACCAAAACATAGGACTACAAATTTCAAGGCCTAAAAATTTAGCACTTTAGAAGTTTAGCCTACTCTACAAATATCTTCGATACCACTCAACTTTCTCACAAGGTTAAGTACATAGGTTATCTATGAAATATAGCTATGTGCTATTTTGTAATGTATATAAAGTATAATCATTAGGCCTACCTATAGGCAGTGCGTCCTAAGCAAGTGGCGGGTAGGAGGCTAGGAGCGAGAGCGACGATGTTTCCCCTTGCACCGCCAAATCAATACTGATGGAGTGATCGTTATTTTTCTAATTTTAAATATCCATGACGTCGCAGGATAGAAGAAAAGAAAGAGGTTACATCAGAAAACACACATGGTGTTTATTTTACTCACTATTAATATTACTTATATATATAATTATACAGTATATACTATTAGTATAATTAATATTATTTTCAGATCCATTTGGGGGCCCCCTTCTCTTGGGGGCCCGGGGGGCGATTTCAAACAGCCCCCTCCCGCCCCCCCCCCTTAGCTACGCCACTGCATGTGGTGCAGCTGAATTGGTGAAATGGCGAGAAATGTCTGCGTATCTTCACCGTCCTAGATTTGTTCACCTGCCCTTCCCTACCTATCATGTCTTGATTGGTTGTCCATCTTGATCTAATTCTTCAGGCCAGCCCTATTAGAGTATTTTGGGGGAACTCAGTGGTGTGGTTAAACTATTTTTAATATATATTTGTTTAGATATGTAAGATATGCAATAAATTATGTAAAATATATTGTTTTTACTTTATACCTATACATATAATTGTCATTATTAAGGAAATTCCATTGACTATTTACATCGCTAGGCCTAGCTTCCTTATTTCTATTAATTTCCTCCAGTTCACAATGAAACCTATTGCTAACTTCCTTGTTCTTCAGCAGCCGCGGCGGTGTCGGCGTTGGACGCTTGGGATAATGTTCCCGTCTATTTTGAATGCCATTGGATACAATAATACTGTATGTTGAAAGCCCCCCCCCCCCATGACATGTTATCATCATCATATATTATATTGCCAGTAGGGGGCAAACAACCAAAGAAATTGCCGCAAAGCCCTTCCCTCAACATATTATTGTATCCAATGGCAGTCAAAATAGACGGGAACATGATCGCAAGCGTCCACCGCCGCCGCCGCCGTCATGTTTACATGGTTGATCGCTGCAGTTTGGTTAGGCCTATTTGCCCCCTGCTGGCAAATTATATGATGATGACAATATGTCATGGGGTGTTTGCCCCCCTCAACATATTATTGTATCCAACGGCATTCAAAATGGACGGGAACATGATGGCAAGCTTTCGTCGCCGCTCTGCGTAGTGTAAACATTGGTGGCGGTACGCCCGAACTCTACATTCTGCCCGGCTAGGCCTATATTATAGGCTACAATAAATGAGTAGGCTAAGCTATTTTATCTATAGGCTAGGCCTAGTCTAATATTACAATTTAACCCTCTCACCACAGAAGGGCTCTTGAACGCCCATAAAAAAGCATATAACAGCTGCCCGGAAGGGCTCTTGAACGCCCAGTGGTTGAAAGCCTGTGAGCTTCGTGTGCGAGGCGTCGGTCCGACGCATGTAAACAACAGCCGGCTGGACCGACGCCCCGCATCTCCGGCCACAAGAAGGAGAGCGTCGCTTGTTCGTGTGTGCCTGTATGTTGTTGTTAAGTATCGAAAAGTAGTGTAAAGTGGCTGTTTTGGCCATAAAGTTATCTCCAATGAAATCATCATCACAACTCAACCAGTTGACTTAGAGAGCTCTACTTAATGCCATTCTACAGGTAAATAACACAGCTACGCTTGGGGATACGCGGGAATGTGGGAAGCAGTCAGATTAACACATATACGGTAGCCTAGCCTAGACGTTTTTCGGCCAAAACACCCGGGTTTCGAGGAATATATATATAATACATAGCCGGGGCTGGAGGGTTAAGGTAGCATTCAAGGAGACTACAGCAGGACTTACCTTTGACCGGGTATAGGCTATCCTAGTGTTTACTAGGCCTATACCCCTTTGAAAGGATATTAGCCTAGCCTAACTTAACATATCATAGTAGGCTATTATGGGTGTGGGCTGCTGCCCCCACACCCAATTTTTGGTGTATTTGTCTATTTTGCCCCCTGGTGGCACCCTCACCATATTATTGTATCCATTGGCATTCAAAATAGACGGGAACATGATTGCAGACGTCCGCCGCCTCCGTCATGTTTACATTTGTCGATCGGCGTTGTTAAGTTCGTGTCTATTTTGACGGAGATTTATTTTGGTTATTTGCCCCCTGCTGGAAATATATATTATGATGACAATATGTCATTGGGGGGGGGGGGGGGGGGGGTGAAGGGGCGCAAAGCCCAACCTCAACATATTATTGTATCCAAAGGCAGTCTAAATAGACAGGAAAAGGATGGCAAGCGTCCGACGCCAGTGTAAACAAGGCTGGCGATACACCCGGTAACTACATCCTACCCGGCTAATGTCCTTTCAAAGGGGTAGCCTATAAATTAGTAAACACTAGGATAGCCTATACAACGCAACTCTTGCCAATAGGCCTAGCCTAAAGGCTAACCTATTCATAAAGGTGTCTATTTTGACGGCAATTTTTTCGGTTATTTGCCCCCTGCTGGCAATATATATGATGGTGAAAATATGTCATGAGGGGGAGGGGGAGGGGGGGGGCAAAGCCCCCCTCAACATATTATTGTATCCAATGGCATTCAAAATAGACAGGAACTTTATAGCAAAAGTCCGACACCTCCCCCGCCACCGCCATGTTTACATGTGTCGATCGCCGTGGTTAAGTTCGCGTCTATTTTGACGGCGATTTGCCCCCTGCTGGCAATATATAAGATGATGACAATATGTCATGAGGGGGGGGGGGGGCCTCAACAATGACCTCTAACCTCTGTATCTCAAATAGGGCTAGAGCAAATTGGCTGCAAATTTCCACATCTAGGCTATTCCTTGACTGACTCTTCCCAAATGGTAGACATATTAGCTTGATCACTCTAGGCCTAGTTGTTTTTTAGTTACAGAGGTTATAGCCTAGGTCATGATTTCTTGCCTACTTACAGCGAATAGACTAGGCCTATTGTAGATTGGTAAAATATTTGCTTAATAGGCCTAGGCTATGTTGGCTGTGCAATTGTCTCGATTTGACTATTTTTACCTAATTAGGCCTAAAGCAGCCTGAGTCTATTCCCAACCCCCAAACAGTATCCCATGTTAAGCCCTAGGCTAGGCATAGGCCTAATCCCACTCTCAATCAAAATTCGAACTGATAAATTCGTACCTACCGGTAGCGCTGCCTAGGCTAGGCCTATATTTTTCGTGAATAGATAATGATAGAAAATGGTTTAAAGGAAAGAGCATCCTATATTATGTTCAAATAATATGTAATAGCACTGTGTATAGTTGTATTAAATTTAAATAGTGATAGATGTGTATATTAACTCCCCCAGACATATTATGTTCCAGTAAGTCCGAGGAGGCGGGAGCCCCAGTATCATTGCCACTGCCTCGCACTACACTCACAACAACACTGCGGCCGTTAGAATTATCGCAGGAGGCTGAGGTTGCCACCAACGGTTTTATCGTATGGTAACTTATCGGACTTGCTGAGCTCATATGACGCAAAATTGCGTCATAAACTTATTGGAGAGGTATAGAGATAAGTCCATATGACGCATGACGCGATCGCGTCATATGAGTTTTTGGTGGACTTATTCATATGACGCGAAGGCGTCATATGTCGCAAGGAGTTAATGGGATAAATACTCCAAAGTTCGCATACGTTCAGAAAATTATAGTTGAACACTATTGCCAGACACTAATTAAAATGCCCCAGAACGAGAAGCCCACCACAGAAGCCACGAGCGAACACCACACAGAAACACCCGAAAGAAAGGCCCACAGAACGAAAGGACCAGGTGACCGAGCCAACCAGTTCAGACAGGCCGAAGCCCGCAGGGCTAAGCAGCTCCAAACGGTCCAAACCACACCTGCCTACCCCTTCTAAACACTGACCTTTCCCACACCTCGCGTATACACTATCCCTCGTGTCCTACACCTCTACCTACATGATGACGAACATAAATACACCTTAAAGTTAATACACCCATGCCCTGTCCCTAAATTAGGATGTCAATATCAACATACCCTAAAAATACCTTGTCTTGCCAGACTAAGTTTCTGAAGACCAATCCCCCCATAAATCTATGTATGTTCCTCCCAGGTTAAAAACACACATGCCCTGTCCCTAGGTTGAGCAAATGCCAACCAGTTCAGACAGCCATAAATCTATGTATTCAATCCTTAGGTTAGTTATCTTTATCCGCCATTGTGTTCATCTCTTCCATTTACTTTTCCACCATTGTTATACGTCTTCCAATCACCTCCTTCGTATCCACAGTACACACTACTCTATTTTTGCTTCGTGTCCTACACCTCTTACCCGCCAGACTCTACCTACATGATGATGAACATGACGCACATTCATTAAAACACCCATGCCCTGTCCCTAGGTTGAGCCAATGTCAACCAGTTCAGACAGCCATAAATCTATGTATGTTCTTCCATCCGAGAAGTAATATGTTCACCCCCTTAAAATACCTTGTCTTGCCAGACTAAGTTTCTGAAGACCAACCGCCCCCATAAATCTATGTATGTTCTTCCATCCGAGAAGTAATATGTTCACCCCCTTAAAATACCTTGTCTTGCCAGACTAAGTTTCTGAAGACCAACCGTCCCCATAAATCTATGAATGTTCTTCCATCCAAGAAGTAGTATGTTAAACCCCATGTCATAATTGATAAGAAACTATGATACCCACGGGTACACCATTGTATATATAACCATTATTCCTGTAAGACCTAGACAGAGATAATGACTGAAGATGTTAGCCACCATGCCGTAACTCTAATTCTTACCCCAACCAGAGATTGTATAGATAACCTTTTTTTACCATTGTCTAGATACATATCTACCACGAAACAATAACGAAGTACCCCTACGAACTGCCGCTTTTCTTTGGTCTATATTTCATAGAAAACGCAGTTCCCAGGGACAACTAGATCAGCAAGAAATCGTGTCAAATAATAGTGTCCATAACCCCTCGTATTGACGAGTAATGTTTTTCCCTACTTTTATCCACAGTCAAGCACACACCTACAGTTAACCTCCTTTTCCCCACAGCCCACAGTCCACATGATTCTATCCTTTCCAGACTCATATACCACCCCGTATTTGCTCATCCCCCGGTAGCATTTGTCTAACATACTTTCACTGTCATTAACCCCCAAACTCCAATATCAACTGTAGTCTAATGCCACCCCTACGCCCGGAGACCTTAGGGTCAAACTTCCACGTAGCCCCCTGAACCCTCTCCCTCTCATCAACCCCCACGCTCCTCGACTCCTTTTCGACCTAGCCTCTCCATCATACCTCCTGAAGATCCTTGATTTTTCCGTTGCTAACGTTCTCAAACCTTTTATATATATACTCCTATCCAGCCTACCTTCCCTTAGTAGGACGGAACAACATTAGAACTTTAGTAACCCTCTGCATGCCATCTATTCCCTCACAACCCATTCACAACCCTGTACCCAATGATCGTCAGTGCGAGGCTAGCCGCCTCGCCAGTGACTAACTTCTATTTCCATACTTTCAGATAAATGTGGCAGAGTTACCAACCCAGTCTCCACCACATCCAGCAAACCATGCAATTAACCTAACAAGTGAGCATGGGGGTAATTAGACACCTCTCCCTGTGCGCATGTATTTGAGGTGTTTCCGTCACTAAAATATTAATTGTACCATTAATAGCATTAATACTTATCTATATGCGCCTATTATGGGTTGATTATAAAGGTATTAACCTGAAACAACAATAAAACGAGTGAAAACAGCGTTTGGATGGTCAAAATCGGAGATATAGCCCGCGAGTTGTATAACGTATGGGTGAGGCAAGCTGCTTTCCCGCCAATTTCCCCCAAGGCCACTGAGACACAGTCGATCGATACTCTCTCTCTCTCTCTCTTGCACTCGCTTGCCATCAGTGATGACAACGCCCTGCTTGCAACTCGCTAATGTTAGCACGAAAATATACCTCAGAATAAGGGAATAACAGGGAAAATAGGTGATAACTGAAGGAGAGGAGGAAAGGAGGGGAGGTAGAGACTGAGATTTTGCATGGCCCAGGGGCCCCCCAATTTTTTTTTTTTTTTTTTCGATGTCAAAATTTGATTTTTTTTTCTCTGACTCTTAAGAGTCTTCCCGCAGTCCGCCGGGGGAACTCTTAAGAGTCTCCCCGCAGTTCCCGGGTTAACAACCCAACCGATTAAACCAGCTAGTCAAGGCACCTTCGGTTTTGGTATTACGAACACCCACATCTGTCTCATAAACAGAGGGTTATTACAAACACTGGTGATATGGCAAGCCCCTAGCCACAGCCGCCAGACGACCATCACGGAGAGAGGGCGTGCATCTACCCCTTTTTACCCACCCGAGGAGGGAGACCCCCAGCCCTGCGGAGGTATACCTGACCCCTGTTTTGACTTCCGGGTCATTGCCAGGTAGCACAGGAATTCTTCCTATCAATGAACTAACCATGCATGACTAACCCCTTTACTAACCTCTATTAACCCACAATAACCCATTCACCTTTCTTGCATACTCGGATAATCAAATTAGCACCTCAGCTATACCATAGAAGGAAGACTGAGCAAAATAAGAAAGACACTCCTATCACAGCTGTCCCAGTCCTCGCAAAGTAAATCCAGTCTCCCTCCCCTCAATACTTCCAATATAGCCAAAATAGTACCTCTTACTAAGGCTCAGTTATATCACATTATGAAGGCTCCCTATAGCCATGTGCCACAACAGTAATCACCATCTTACCTAGTCCCCGTATCTATTGAGAGCTCAAATAATTCCATAAGTCTCGAGATCCCTATGGCCTACAGGGTCCAAAACTGAGCCTATAAACCCAGCTCCAGCCCCCAGTAAAATCAGTTGAAAGATAGACACCAACCAGTGGCTGGCCCCCTTAAGTTGACCTCTAGCTCTGCCCTTGTGTTGTTCCTGAGATTTGAGTTCCAGAGCCGGCAGACTCCGTGGCAGATTTGAGATAGAAGCATCTGTCCACGTACAAGAAATCTACGTGCACCTTATAACCTTCACACACCAGTGGGTATATAAGCGTGTAGCCAGCAACGATCGCCAAGAGATCCGTCTTGAGAACTTCCTACATATGGACCCCCTGGACGGCCGCGGAACCAGTCGTTAGCCCCCAACATCACGGACGCAAGATAACCAGGACCAGACCAACCAAATACTACCCAAAATTCACTTTATTAGTACTACCGTGTTACAGTACTAATTAGAAACTCACTTATTAATCTTTCTATGAAGTGGCTATATCTTTGCCCCAGTATAATTCATATATAACCATTCTATTGGGGAGTGCTAAGCGTATCAGTGTTCATTAATTAACAGGCGACATTAACTCTCGTAATTACCCAAATTCAGATATTATTACATAGAAGTAAAACCCTAGTGATATCTAACGTTCGCCCACTGATTTGTTCTACGTGTTTCTGCTATAAGAATATAAAACTTAGATCAGTACCCCCCTGAGGTTACTAGAATTCCCGTACTCTAATAATACGCGTCTAATTCTAGTCTGTGAGTTACTATTTGTGTACCAGAACTGCCAGTAATAAATCTAATTAGTGAAATTGAATCTATAAGTAACATTGATGTCTTCCAGTATATAAACTTGCGAACCAAGCCAGTGATCAGAAGAGTATACCTGAACGTTGGAAGTAGGAGACTAGGCTCCATCCAGATCCACTAATGCTAGTTGTTCATTTCTATCATTTGTCTTGTATGAGTATTCATACCTTCTTATGCTTCCTATTAATCCTCTTCAATAAACGTGATCGTGTGTCTTGTTACCGTGTGTTTATTTTGTGTTCTCTATTCCTCATACCTTGTATTGTGCATGCAGCCTTATATACCCAGTCAGTTAGAACTCACATTACCCAAGTTAATCCTGTAGAAAAACAGGGCATAACATTGGCGGCAGCGGTGGTTCATGATTCGGATAAAAGGTTGCATTACATTGCAAGTTTGGAACAGCCAGAACACGATAACATCATGGCGCACCGTTCTCACATTCCCATCCCACATTATGATGGAGAAACTTACGAGATCGAAACGTTCATGGACATAGTGAAACCCGTACTTGACCTAGTTTATACCACGGACGCAGAAAAGATAGCCGTGACATTAACGCACCTGGGAAAAGCCGTTTCCCTGGTTGCCTACCAAGTGCACCCTGCTCTCACATGGGACGAATTTCGCCCAATAGTGATAGAAGCCATTAAGCCTTCGTTGGGCGTATTCGTGGCCCACACCCGTATCCAAGACACTAAATTCGAAGGCGATCTAGATGCCACAGTGAATAAGATTGCCCAACATATATATAAAAGTTTCTTTCCCCACATTGACCAGAATCCAACAAGAGCAGCAGATTCTGGTCAACCTTGTATCAATATTGCCCTCAGCAGTAAAAGATAATTTCCGTGTGCACGATTTCGTCGGATATAAAAAAGATCTCATCACGATCCGACGTATTTTGGCCGTGCGCACAGAAGTACCCTCCCAAATCGCTGTAATAAAGAGGTTTCCCACGCACCCGCAGCACCCCGACCACCAAAACTCCAAGAATGCCTACCCATCCTCATCCTTCCACAACAGACCCACCTACCCTTCCGGCAAGCCCCAACCCAGTAGGCCCCGGTTCCAACCTATCCAGCCACGCAGAATCTTCAACCGGAACAAAACCTACAACACCTACCAAAGTAAAAACCCTACATTAGTAATTATCAACCCCTATGATTTCCCTGCCTGTAGGTAGTGCTCAGTGTGCCCTCCATCAAATTCGTGACTCTGCCAAACCTCGCCCCTTTACTCCTCGCATTTCTGTAAATGAAGAGGAGTTGGGACAAGAGGAAGAAATGGAGGAAATGCACACCGGAGAAATAGCCCCTATCATGACCTCAGATGATACCGAGGAAACCCTGGAGGAGGTAGATACCGACTCCCAGGATTTTTAAAGTACCCCCCGCCCAAGATGGCCTCGGCGGGGGACGCCATAACTGACCGCACTGCCCCCATTTATTACATGGCCAAAATCAAGGACATTCCTGTCCGCTTGTTAATCGACACGGGAGCTGCCAAGTCATGTTTGTTCAAGTCTTATTATGATCAACACCACCGACTATTTGGCCCCTTGTTAACCACCAAAGCAGAACTAATCTCAGCTGCTGATACCTACTTAAATCTCCTAGGAGACACTTTGCCCCTGTCAGTAACTACTCCTGCCCCCATGCTCATGCACGTTTTTATCACAGTATTTTCCTCCCACTGTAAACATTACGATGGTTTCCTTGGACTTGACCTCCTTCAAACACTTCAGGCCCAGGTTGACTGCGGCCAGAGGCTGATCTCATTAAACAAAAATTATAATTTCCAACCAAAAGCCTCTGACAAACCAATCACGCAGAAACCTATTCACAAAAAGAAAAAACACCTTCCCCCTCAACAAACTCTGAGTCAGGGTTACCAAGTTGCAGCTAGCACTAAGGTAACTTCTAACCCCTCCCCTTGCCCCGAGTTCTCTCAAAATATCACTCAATTAGTTAAAAAAATGCCTCAACAAACGAAAGAAGACAAGTCCAAGCAACTCCCTCTCGGTAATCCCCTCAATTCTCGTAACTCTGTCCAGGATAAATCCTCCCATGTTTCCATGACAGACTCTGATGTATGTAACCACAATTCTATCAAATGTTTATGTACACGTGTTTCCAGGGAAAATGCCGACCTATGTACCCAACAATGTTCCCACCATGCCCCCAGAAATGTCCAGCTATTCCACAACCAACCAAATCCCCCTTGTGACAGTTTTCCATCAGTAGCTCCCTTCCACCCCCACACAATTCACACCCCTAGAAAACTTCAAAACCCCACACTTGACTCGCCCTCTCATGACAGACAAACCCACCAATCCCATATAAACTCCAAACAAACCGTCACTGCCACCGACGAAACTCCCCAAATTCGTCCTTCTAACAACCACCAATCAGTACATCAGTCCTCCACCAATAACCCATCTTCTATACCTCACTCTTCCCCCACCAACCCTCCACAGTCCCTCCAACAAATTCCGTTTTCTAAATCCCTCACACCTCACCCCGCTGATCCTCCCACACGCGCCGTTAATCCCCCCCTCACGCGTGACCCCCACCAAGGTGACCTTTACCCCCTTATGCGTACCGAGCACCTGCTCGCCAGTCAATCCCCCACCATCATTAGCCCAGCGGTAGTTCAAGATAAATGCCAAATTCCCCCCCGCCATCAAAAAAGGGTTAACCTTCGACCCATACCCCAAACTCACATGATATTTTCCCCCACTACCACGTCCACCAACCTCAATCGTTGCCTCTTACAACCCGCCATCATTTCCGCTCGCATCAACCACATTCTCGTGGCAAATATCTCTGAGGAATCCCTGACATTACCAAAAGGTCTCATTATAGGAGACCTCAAAACTTTTGATGACTCCCCATAGATTTTAATGACACCCCTCCCAGCCTCCAATTGCCCCCTCTCCCGGACACATTATCCGACCACCAAAAACACAGCATGTACGACCTATTGCTAGAGTTCAGTGACGTGTTTGCCCAATAACCCACTGAAATCGGACAGACCGATGTAGAACAACACATCATTAACGCCACAGGCCCCCCCATAAGACAACCATCCCGTAGAAAAAATCCCATACAACGCCAGGAAGAGGAACGCCAAGTCCAAGAGATGTTAGAGGCCGGCATTGCCACCCCGTCCATTAGTCCCTGTTGTCCTAGTAAAAAAGAAAGATGGGTCAACCCGTTTTTGCGTCGATTACAGGAGGTTGAATGACGTAACCATTAAGGACACTACGCCATTACCCAGGATAGACGATTCCCTTGACTCCCTATACGGATCCAGATGGTTCACTACCCTCGACTTGCAAGCAGGGTATTGGCAAGTGCCTATCAAGGCAGAGGACCAAGAAAAACAGCATTTTCCACTAGTGGTGGCCACCACTACGAATTTAACGTCCTACCTTTTGGCCTCTGTAACGGACCCGCCACTTTCTCCCGTTTGATGGAAGCGGTATTACATGGCCTAACCTGGGAAACCTGCCTAGCTTATCTAGACGATATTATTGTGTACTCACCAACCTGGGAAGAACACCTCCTCAGGTTGAGACATGTCCTTCAAAGAATCCGAGCCGCCGGGTTGAAATTAAAACCCTCAAAGTGCGAGATTGCCCGAAATAAGGTAGATTTCCTCGGCCACGTAATATCTGAACATGGTATTGCACCAGACCCAAAGAAACTTCAAGCCATACAAAACCAACCCCCACCCACCACCGTTAAAGGAGTACGTTCTTTTCTAGGTTTAGCCACATATTACAGACGTTTCGTCCCCCACTTTGCCACCATAGCCAGACCCCTCTACCAACTCACCCACAAAGACACCCCCTTCACCTGGACACCTGAAAGAGACCTCGCTTTTAACACTTTGAAACAAAAGCTAATCCAAGCCCCTATTGTCGCTTTCCCTGATTACCATAAACCTTTCCGTCTTTATACCGACGTATCTCTGTACGCCATTGGTGCAGTTTTAGCTCAAGTCAGAGACGGAGAGGAACATGTGATAGCGTATGCCAGCTCCACCCTCAACCAAGCACAACAGAATTATGAAGCCACCAAGAGAGAGTGCTTAGGGATCATTTGGGCACTCAGCCACTTCCGGTCATTTGTGTTGGCCGCAAAACTCGATATAATAACCGACCATCAATCTTTGCAATGGTTGCGTAAGTGCGAAACCAACTCAGCCATTCTGGTACGTTGGAGGGAGACACTAGAGGACTACGATTTTACAATACAGTATCGTCCAGGCAAACTTCACACCAATGCAGACGCCCTGTCATGTTTGCCAGTACCAAAAGACCCCCCCACCAACCTAGCCGCCTTACAAAACACTGAGCTTTTATCTACCCCCATCCACCAACATAATTCCCCCTCAGCCCCCTCACTAATTCAATCTTGGGAAACAAGAATCAGACCACCCTGTATTTTTTTTATTTTTTTTTCTATATTCCAACTTACTTCCTCTCGGGCATAGGCTGAGAGCCTTAACATTCACTGCTCTACAATGAACAGTGAAGCCTGTGAGGTCTTGTTCCAGTCTAGGGAGTGAGACATGTGAAGCACGTAGAGTACAACGAGCACCTGCCATCTTGCCTTCACATGAGGCACGGTGCTCACTCATGGCCCGAAACGACCCCATCTCTGAAGCCACCTCGTTCCCGTGCTTCACTGTCTCACCCCTTACACTCGGACTCTCACACTTACACACACACAACGCCACCTGTTGAGCAGATAACTCACCAGGCATTGCACCCCTATAGCATATTTTGAATATGGGAATATTCATACAGTGCTATTTAATCAGGGAACAATGAGGAGGATACCGTTAAATGTCTTCAGGAAACTGACTCGCTGGGGAGATCAACTTGCCACAGACTCCGGTCACATAGTCTTAGACCCCACCATTGCCCACGATTACATGATTGCCATCCACGAGGGAAACGGCATACACCTTGGACAAAAGAAGATGTTAAAAATCTTCACAGATCAATACTGGACCCCCAACCCCTCCAAAATTGCACAACGAGTGACAGAATCCTGCAAACCTTGTTTATTGGGGAAGGATAGATCACGCACCCCAGGCCCAGCTGGTAACATTTCTGCCAACAAACCGTTCCAAGTCCTATCCCTCGACATCATGGGCCCGTTTCCTTCTTACGCTGGCAACCGCTATATCGTCACATTTGTTGACGTATATTCAAAATTTGTAATAGCCTGCCCAGTTAAAGACCACACAGCCACCACAGTCGCCACACTGCTTGCCACAGAAGTGTTCCCTATATTCGGCCTTCCCCTTGCTCTTCTATCCGACAATGCCCCCGAGTTTAGTGGACACGTTTGGCACCAGTTCACCCAACAATGCGGTATTAAGATCAAACACTCATCCCCGTACTGGCCTCAAGGAAATGCTATATGCGAACGCAGCCATCGCACCATCAACAACCAGTTACGTACCAAAATGATTGCTCTTAACACCTCAGACTGGCCATCACAACTAAAGATGATACAATGGGGCATGAACACCTGTCCCCGAGAAGACGGTATTTCCCCTCATGAACGTGTTTACGGCGTACCCCCCCTGTTACTGCCGTTCCACCATCACGCTCACCTCCCCTCCAACACCTCCACAATTGACCCATTGCAACATCTGCAAAACACCCTCCATACCGCCCAAACCTGTCAAGACACCAAAACGGATAGCCCCGATGATAAAAACCCTTTTGCCATCCATGACACCGTAATGGTAGCCAACCTCCCTGTCACCAACAAATTAGGCCCTCGCTATGTCGGGCCCTACACCATCATACAAGTCCCAAATGCCTATCAAGTCACCATCGATTATCACGGCGTGACTCGCACGTTCCGAACTAGATTCGTCCGAGCGTTTAAGGGGAACGTCCGGCCTTTACTCTAGAACGTGTCAGTGGATTTTGTCTGTTTTTCATAAGATTTTGTACACGTATAGGGGACCTAACAACTAAGAAATTTCCAAAATTTTAATTCTCTAGGACAATTATTTTTTTAGTTAGGTGAGAATTAGTGTGTAAATTTATGACTTTTTGTAAAATCAGAATCTCATTTAAATGTTGTTGCTTGATTGTTTTAATGCATTGGGGGTACTAACAATAGGTGTAGTTTCAATTGTACGTTGATATTTTTTTCCATTTTGTATCTAATTGTAGAATTAGGGCATTTACAATTAGGTACAAATTAGGTGACAAATGTCTCGGGGTGCTGTGTCGAAATGGGAAAGAAATAAAAAAAAATGGCGACAGGGAGTTGTAGAGAATTTCATGCCCTTTCCAATGACACCAGAAACATTGTTGTAGCATGTTTGGTTACGTCAGAACTGCGCCGACAAGTGAACTTTCTTACGTGAGGTACTAAGGCACGAGAGCTGTTGCAAGCCAGCCGGCCAGCCGCACCCTACCTCTCTCGCGGCTTGGACCACACTGCTCTTTCTCCTCCACCACCACCACACCCTTCGTTGTTACCCGGGTTGAGTACCAGATACTGTTAGGCAAAATATCTAAGAACGTCATATTTTCACCAAAAATTCATGGTTTTATTTTTTTTTTTTGCAGATCCAAAACCCATAATGCATTTTCTACGCGTCTGCGCGACCCGCGACCCGCGAAAACTTTAAACTAGCCCAGAAATAACATGATTCCAGACGGAATATTGCCTCAGGATTTTAACTGAAGACTGAAGATGGGTGATGATGCCATATATCGGGTTGCGCAATATTGCCGTTTTGAGCACTATTACGAGTATGAACCGGACGCTCTCCTTAAACCTCTAAAACCACAAGACATTACCCCACCCCACACGTCCGACCCTGAATTAAACACCCCTACTAACCCTTCCACTCAGGCTATGAATATTCCCATACAAACCCCTAAGGGCCTAAGCCCTCCAGCACCGAACCGACCAATCATTCCTCCACATACCCCCCAAACTAACCTCCACAAACCACAAGCCCCCACTATCACACCTTCCTCCACCATGACACCTTCCTTCACTTCCGATAGTCAAGTACCTCCCCAACTTATCCAAGTACGAAAACCTCCACCCACAACCCCGACCACCACGGAAACCCTCCCGTCTAGCCATGACATACCTCCACCAGGCACCACAGTGAGAAAACCACCACCCCCACCCAAAACCAAGTACACACCCAACCGCACCACACAACCTACCTCAGTAACCTCATGCTACAACTTACGCCCACGACTAAAATCTTTTAAAACCTCCAGAAAACACACCCTGCTAACCCAGTTCCGTAGGGCTGCCAGACCACTATCCTCCTCCTCCTCTTCTCCTCCACAAAGGGAAAGAAGACGAATAATCACAACTAAACACCATAAACCTTCTAACTATATTCCAAAAATAACAACCCCCACCCCCCCACGAAAACACATACCTTCCTCTTCAACCTCATCCCCTCTCAACCCCAACCTCATCACCCCGAATGACCTGCTAGATA
Source organism: Paralithodes platypus (assembly GCA_032716605.1). Lineage (NCBI taxonomy): Eukaryota > Metazoa > Arthropoda > Malacostraca > Decapoda > Lithodidae > Paralithodes > Paralithodes platypus. The sequence goes on from CM064560.1 coordinate 1,484,557, forward strand.
TACCCCCCCACCAAACTCCCATAAAACCGCCTACTTCCACCACCAGCAAATCACCGACCCCACCAAAGAACACACCCCACACACGTTCCTACCCCCAACCCTCCAAATTAAATCTCCACTCCCTACCCACCCATCTAGCCCCCCCCTGCATCCACCCATTTCCCCTCCACTATCCCTGCGACCCCACCCACACATCAACCAACCTCCTCATCTCATCGAACCCCCAACCAACCAACCCCTAAAATATACACTATGCCAACGACCAACCCCTCCTCTCACACTACGTCTAACACGCAACTAACTCCTCACCAAAGCCCCTCCAAATTGACGGGCCCGACCTCCACACCCCCACTTGAATCCCCCCACAAAGTCGCCCCTGAGAGAACCCCCATACATACCCCCATCAAACCCTCTTCCATTCCGCTTACCGCCCTCACTCGACAAAAACCTCCACACGCATCTACCTCTCAAATAACCCCTGACCTCACCCCCACTAAATACCCTCCACCTGTAAAGCGTTCTTCCCCTCAATATAAAACATCGTCGAGCGACTCAAGTCCCACAACAAACATCTACCTTCCCACCAGGACCGCCAAAGGTAGAATAATCAACAGACCCATCAGATTTAAAGACAGTTATACAAAAATAACACCCCATTCTTACACTAAAGACCCAACCCACACAACACACACACCCTTTCTTTCTCACACACCTCCCTCACGCACCTTACCGAAACCGATATTGCACATTGCCTCAATATATTTTCCCAGCCTACAACACCATCCAAGAAAACCCCAAAAACCCCAGACTCATATGCCCCCTTCACCCCCAGCTCCGTTTTCACGCGTTAATCCCTCCCCTTCAGTTAGTAACCCATTCACCACACTGAAGAAGCCTCCTGTCAGTCCCACACACCTCACTCGATACATAACCCCCACCATGAACCAATCCACACCTTTCGTCGCCCCCGTCCCTACCCCCACGGGGGAAAACTACAAACCATTCATACGAAGGGTTAAAGTAAAAACGTCCACAGGACGCTTAGCCCGTCTACAACGCCCACATCAAGCCCGGGCAACCGCCCTCCACAACACAGAGGACACATTCCTACAGGTCTACATTGACCTGCAAAAGAAACCTGACCCTCGCTCTCTTGCTTGGTGGGACCTTCTCAATACACTCAAAATGACCCACCATGACTATGCTTCTTTTTACTTCACCCTTGAGGCTCGAGGACGAGCCTACAATGAAGGAGAGGGAAGTAAAATGCCCCAGAACGAGAAGCCCACCACAGAAGCCACGAGCGAACACCACACAGAAACACCCGAAAGAAAGGCCCACAGAACGAAAGGACCAGGTGACCGAGCCAACCAGTTCAGACAGGCCGAAGCCCGCAGGGCTAAGCAGCTCCAAACCACACCTGCCTACCCCTTCTAAACACTGACCTTTCCCACACCTCGCGTATACACTACCCCTCGTGTCCTACACCTCTACCTACATGATGACGAACATAAATACACCTTAAAGTTAATACACCCATGCCCTGTCCCTAAATTAGGATGTCAATATCAACATACCCTAAAAATACCTTGTCTTGCCAGACTAAGTTTCTGAAGACCAATCCCCCCATAAATCTATGTATGTTCCTCCCAGGTTAAAAACACACATGCCCTGTCCCTAGGTTGAGCAAATGCCAACCAGTTCAGACAGCCATAAATCTATGTATTCAATCCTTAGGTTAGTTATCTTTATCCGCCATTGTGTTCATCTCTTCCATTTACTTTTCCACCATTGTTATACGTCTTCCAATCACCTCCTTCGTATCCACAGTACACACTACTCTATTTTTGCTTCGTGTCCTACACCTCTTACCCGCCAGACTCAACCTACATGATGATGAACATGAGCACACATTCGTTTAAAACACCCATGCCCTGTCCCTAGGTTGAGCCAATGCCAACCAGTTCAGACAGCCATAAATCTATGTATGTTCTTCCATCCGAGAAGTAATATGTTCACCCCCTTAAAATACCTTGTCTTGCCAGACTAAGTTTCTGAAGACCAACCGCCCCCATAAATCTATGTATGTTCTTCCATCCGAGAAGTAATATGTTCACCCCTTAAAATACCTTGTCTTGCCAGACTAAGTTTCTGAAGACCAACCGCCCCCATAAATCTATGTATGTTCTTCCATCTGAGAAGTAGTATGTTAAACCCCATGTCATAATTGATAAGAAACTATGATACCCACGGGTACACCATTGTATATATAACCATTATTCCTGTAAGACCTAGACAGAGATAATGACTGAAGATGTTAGCCACCATGCCGTAACTCTATTTCTTACCCCAACCAGAGATTGTATAGATAACCTTTTTTTACCATTGTCTAGACACATATCTACCACGAAACAATAACGAAGTACCCCTACGAACTGCCGCTTTTCTTTGGTCTATATTTCATAGAAAACGCAGTTCCCAGGGACAACTAGATCAGCAAGAAATCGTGTCAAATAATAGTGTCCATAACCCCTCGTATTGACGAGTAATAATACACCATGTTTTTCCCTACTTTTATCCACAGTCAAGCACACACCTACAGTTAACCTTCTTTTCCCCACAGCCCACAGTCCACATGATTCTATCCTTTCCAGACTCATATACCACCCCGTATTTGCTCATCCCCCGGTAGCATTTGGCTAACATACTTTCACTGTCATTAACCCCCAAACTCCAATATCAACTGTAGTCTAATGCCACCCCTACGCCCGGAGACCTTAGGGTCAAACTTCCACGTAGCCCCCTGAACCCTCTCCCTATCATTAACCCCCCACGCTCCTCGACTCCTTTCCGACCTAGCCTCTCCATCATACCTCCTGAAGATCCTTGATTTTTCCGTTGCTAACGTTCTCAAACCTTTTATATATATACTCCTATCCAGCCTACCTTCCCTTAGTAGGACGGAACAACATTAGAACTTTACTAACCCTCTGCATGCCATCTATTCCCTCACAACCCATTCACAACCCTGTACCCAATGATCGTCAGTGCGAGGCTAGCCGCCTCGCTAGTGACTAACTTCTATTGCCATACTTCCAGATATATGTGGCAGAGTTAGCAACCCAGTCTCCACCACATCCAGCAAACCATGCAATTAACAACCCAACTGATTAAACCAGCTAGTCAAGGCACCTTCGGTTTTGGTATTACGAACACCCACATCTGTCTCATAAACAGAGGGTTATTACAAACACTGGTGATATGGCAAGCCCCTAGCCACAGCCGCCGGACGACCATCACGGAGAGAGGGCGTGCATCTACCCCTTTTTACCCACCCAAGGAGGGAGACCCCCACCCCTGCGGAGGTATACCTGACCCCTGTTTTGACTTCCGGGTCATTGCCAGGTAGCACAGGAATTCTTCCTATCAATGAACTAACCATGCATGACTAACCCCTTTACTAACCTCTATTAACCCACAATAACCCATTCACCTTTCTTGCATACTCGGATAATCAAATTAGCACCTCAGCTATACCATAGAAGGAAGACTGAGAAAAATAAGAGAGACACTCCTATCACAGCTGTCCCAGTCCTCGCAAAGTAGATCCAGTCTCCCTCCCCTCAATACTTCCAATATAGCCAAAATAGTACCTCTTACTAAGGCTCAGTTATATCACATTATGAAGGCTCCCTATAGCCATGTGCCACAACAGTAATCACCACCTTACCTAGTCCCCGTATCTATTGAGAGCTCAAATAATTCCATAAGACTCGAGATCCCTATGGCCTACAGGGTCCAAAACTGAGCCTATAAACCCAGCTCCAGCCCCCAGTAAAATCAGTTGAAAGATAGACACCAACCAGTGGCTGGCCCCCTTAAGTTGACCTCTAGCTCTGCCCTTGTGTTGTTCCTGAGATTTGAGTTCCAGAGCCGGCAGACTCCGTGGCAGATTTGAGATAGAAGCATCTGTCCACGTACAAGAAATCTATGTGCACCTTATAACCTTCACACACCAGTGGGTATATAAGCGTGTAGCCAGCAACGATCGCCAAGAGATCCGTCTTGAGAACTTCCTACATATGGACCCCCTGGATGGCCGCGGAACCAGTCGTTAGCCCCCAACATCACGGACGCAAGATAACCAGGACCAGACCAACCAAATACTACCCAAGATTCACTTTATTAGTACTACCGTGTTACAGTACTAATTAGAAACTCACTTATTAATCTTTCTATGAAGTGGCTATATCTTTGCCCCAGTATAATTCATATATAACCATTCTATTGGGGAGTGCTAAGCGTATCAGTGTTCATTAATTAACAGGCGACATTAACTCTCGTAATTACCCCAATTCAGATATTATTACATAGAAGTAAAACCCTAGTGATATCTAACGTTCGCCCACTGATTTGTGTTCTACGTGTTTCTGCTATAAGAATATAAAACTTAGATCAGTACCCCCCTGAGGTTACTAGAATTCCCGTACTCTAAAAATACGCGTGTCTAATTCTAGTCTGTGAGTTACTATTTGTGCACCAGAACTGCCAGTAATAAATCTAATTAGTGAAATTGAATCTATAATTAACATTGATGTCTTCCAGTATATAAACTTGCGAACCAAGCCAGTGATCAGAAGATTATACCTGAACGTTGGAAGTGGGAGACTAGGCTCCATCCAGATCCACTAATGCTAGTTGTTCATTTCTATCATTTGTCTTGTACGAGTATTCATACCTTCTTATGCTTCCTATTAATCCTCTTCAATAAACGTGATCGTGTGTCTTGTTACCGTGTGTTTTTTTGTGTTCTCTATTCCTCATACCTTGTATTGTGTATTGTGCATGCAGCCTTATATACCCAGTCAGTTAGAACTCACATTACCCAAGTTAATCCTGTAGAAAAACAGGGCATAACACTAATCAATCCCATTATCATTATATCATAATGGATTTTACTCATTTGCATAATTTCAAATACCAAGGACATTAATATAATATTTTCCTATCTTTTTTGTAGTGATATTTGTCTGATTTAGTGGTACAGTATATTGGTGTCTGTCTAGGGTTATAATGCATTGTGAAAGTTACCTCTGCATCTCTGACTTGGTATAACAGTTCGGTATTGGCCGGCTTAAGTACCCCTGCTTTCTTTGAGTACTACACGGCAAGAGAAGCTTTCGGTTCTGTCATTACTGTTCAAGGTAAACAGCAACTGCTAAATTCGACATCATGTTCAAATAATATGTAATAGCATTGTCTATGGTTGTATTAGACAAAAATCGTGATAGGTTTCTATTTTATGTGGATAAATAGTATTAAGCTGAATAAACTAAATACCGAAAGTTCACTAGAGTGGTTGTTGATACTTTTGCTAGATGAGGGAGGAGGGAGGTAGGAAGGATCGGCTAGGCAGTGTTGCCAGTTGTATCGCTACATATTACCGCTAGATGTAGAGCTATTTGCTTCAATTTAGCAGCCATTTTTTCATATCTAGAGAGATTTACTAGGGATAATTAAAAAATTTCAGACATTCTAGTCATATTACATTGTAAAATTTGCAAAACAAACAAACCAAAACTCTTTAGAAATTGCAGCATTATTCTAACATTGTTTGACTAACGGCATTCAAAATGGACAGGAACATGATGGCAAGCTTTCGTCGCCGCTCTGCGTAGTGTAAACATTGGTGGCGGTACGCCCGAACTCTACATTCTGCCCGGCTAGGCCTATATTATAGGCTACAATAAATGAGTAGGCTAAGCTATTTTATCTATAGGCTAGGCCTAGTCTAATATTACAATTTAAGGTAGCATTCAAGGAGACTACAGCAGGACTTACCTTTGACCGGGTATAGGCTATCCTAGTGTTTACTAGGCCTATACCCCTTTGAAAGGACATTAGCCTAGCCTAACCTAACAACCTTACCTAACCTATCATATGTAGGCTATAGGCTATCATAGCTAGGCTATTTTGTGGAGACATACTGGGAGGGTGGGAGGGAGGTGGTGGTTGCAGTGTTGCCAGTTGTAAAGCTACATATTACCGCTAAATGTAGAGCTATTTACTTCAATCTAGCAGCCATTTCTTTTATATCTAGAGACATTTACTAGGGATAATTTGAAAATTTCAGACATTCTAGTCATACTACATTGTAAAATTTGCAAAACAAACAAACCAAAACTCTTTAGAAATTGCAGCATTATCCTAACATTGTTTGGCTATGTAGCAACATGCTAGCGACTTTTGAGAAAGGATCTAGCGGTATTTCGTGGTAACACTTTAGGAGGGTTAAAATACGAGTCACACGGGCAATTGCCAAAACTTTAAAGGTTCATATCATTGTTGTTGTTGTTGTTGTTCCCCAAGCTGCCTGGCCGAACAGCCCCAAGGCCCCGAGCAATTCCAAGGCCATAACCGAGTGCCCCCACAGAACCCTCCCCGCCGACCACAATAAAGCCTGGGTGACCGAAGCCACTCCATGGCGGGGAGCTGAGGAGGGTGCAGAAATGCCCGGGAAACCAAAGCCCCACCCAGGGCCCTGTGCCCCTCAGCAATTATGAAGAGAAAGTTGAGGGGCAAGGGAAAAATGTGATGCTTTGGCTTCCAATCTTGGTAGATTGGGAGGTCAATCCACGGAAGAGACGCCATCACTTGAGATCTAGAAAATATATAAGTTAAAGGAACAGTCAGAGTAAGCTATGGGTATGGCAGAGATTGCTCAGCTCTCACTCTGATAGACCAGCCCATCACCACATGACTAGAACCCAATCCTCTCAGCATCAGCTAGGAAAGGCCCTAGAAAGCCGCCTTTGGCGGGGGGATAGCTCCCCTATTTCAACCCCTTTCGGGGTTGGGCACCCGCCTCCATATTGTTATTAAACTAAGCATTTGGCAAAGGGAGGAATTGTTAAAAACCTTAGCCAATACTCTGTCATTCACCAAAAATAAATTTGAATTATCATTATTATTTGGTAGGGTAGGTATGTATAGGTAGGTTGGCTAAATAATTGCTGGAATTCGTAGGGACTCGAACTGTTTTGAGAGAGTTAAATAAACAAAAAATTATAGATCTGAATAATAAAGAGATTATGTTATTAAGCAAAACTGGGGGATGCGTGGAAGCCTATAGACTGTAGACGGTAAACTTTGTGTGGGTAGCGAATGCGGTTTTAAAGTCATTTAAGAATAGACAGTTTTCAATGCTGCGGCCAAACTATTCCACCCATTTATATTCTTTTGGTATCAAAACGTTCGGAATTGCGACCCTCACCCAACTACGCAAGCATGGCTTTGATCATCGGCGTAGTTTTGAAGATGTGGAATTTTAAGTGGAATTCGAGGTTTTTTCAAGATTGCCGGAAAAAAAAACCACGTGCAAAAGCAAAACCTTGTCTATAAAATTTGCGGAGCACTAGTAGGGGAGTGCGTATACCAAAGCCCAGTCGTTTCCTGTGAGTGGGAGAGACGGTATTTAGGCGTCAAGTTTTTCGGGAAATCGGCTGCCACGGACCTGTTTGGCCGCCATGCCGGATGTCTAGCATATCAAAAGTTGCCCAATACAAAAACGCACCTCTTGTGAAAGTTTGATCCCGATCCAAAAAGTGGTTCTGGAGTTATTGCGTCGAAACTGGCGCTTAAGAAGAATTTGGATGAAATCCCAGGTTTAATGATTACAATAGGGGTTCCCCGTAGGGGACGAACCCCTAATAATAATATTTATTCAGTTAGCATTTTACAGTGTTGGTGCCACATACTATGTTACAAATATGACATGTACCAGCCTTGCATAATTCCAACTAAGGATAGCCTAATAAGGCCATTAGGCGTATTTCCATTGGGGTCCTTGTGGGATTAGGTTAGCTGGGGAAAAAGGGGAGGATAAAAAAAGTAGATATATCGTATTCGGAGCCATATTCCCAAGGGCAGAGTTTTGTCACCTCCCTTACAGTAACTTTAACCAGTTTATTTGTCCTACCTGGTTGAGTGTGTACTGACTGTATGGCTTCCTCGTTTAAATTAGAAATGTTAGCCTGAACTCCAGCGATATGAAAAGATAGAGGGTTTATATTTAAGGAAATGTTATTACTACTGAGGAAATCAGTACCTAGGAGGATGGTTGTAGGAATAGACATGTTCTTTACTACCGTAAAGTCCTGAAGTATGGCCAAACCTCCAATAGATACCCTCAAGTTAACAGACCCTATTGCAGAAAGGGGCTGTCCATTTACATCATACAAAGGCTTTGCTGTACCCATTACCAAATCAGTTGAATGTGATATTTCCTTCAATTTTGCTTCCGAAAATAAACTAGTAGTTGCTCCTGTATCAATCATAGCTACCATCTCCTCGTCATTTACGTTAGTTTGAATGGCAATTAATTTAGAAACTACGTCTGGAGATGAGCTAAGGACATGCAGAGCTACATCGGGTTTTTTTTTTTTCCATTTCTCCCGAAAGATGTGCATGCGAAGGAGTGTTTACATAACCTGACTCCGAGCGCGCCAGCACATTCCTAGGACCGCGCGACAAGTGTGGTGGGGGTTGGTAGGGGGCATAGTACTGTGACTGAGGGGCTGCCTGACTGTAACCACCATAGTGCGGGCTATTCATAACCTGCGGGCGATATGGCAATTCCAGGTGGTCAGATTGATACCCCACGGATGTAGCATAGGATTGTCTTGTATACTGCTTATAAGGTCTTGTACTAGTTATTCCTCCATTCCTTTGACCAATAGTCTCCCATGGTGTGGAACAGTTCTTTGCAAAATGTGCCACGCCTTTGCAACGGGAACATTTGATATCAGGACCTTTCCTCAGACCTCTACTAAAACCAGCTATTTTGTGCAAAGGCATGCGGTAAAGATTTGCTTTATGCCCAATCTTCCCACACCTGTTACAAAGTATTTTAACAGCCTGTGTGACGCCTGCAGCTTAGCAGAACGCCACGTGGGCTCAGCCGCTCGCTCGGCCACTCGCTAACACTCGCCAGGGCAATGTATTTGGCTACAGTCTATCTACAATGTTGTTCTTTCTTTCATAGTGTTCGTGTTGTTACAGACAGTCCCGTGGTGGTCTTTATTTTCGTCTGTGACAACGGGAAGCATTTTATATCATGAGTAGAACATAAGATGCATTGTATATAGTTAAGGAGAGAGAATAATATAGGCAGTGGGGTGGTAGTGTGTGCGTGCGTATACATGTGCTGCCTCCCCCTCGCTCGTAGGCTCGCGCGCGTGCCTTCCCACGCCTCTTGATTGGCTGGTGGTTCCTGGCGCCTTCTGCAGCCCTGCTGCCTGGTGACGTAGCGGCCTGTGATTGGCTGACCACCATGCCTTTGTGTGTGATCCTGGGGGTCCCGAGGAGCTACCTTCCTCAGAGCTTGCCTGACCAGCATACCCTTCACACCTTCCTTACCACCTGTCCCCGACTTCTACCTATAGAGCACTTTCTCTCTCTCTCAACTTCTTACCTCTCATTCTTCCCCTCTATTTAATATCATAACTCCCCTTTGGTTCTGCACGATTTCATATATCGGCCATCGTATTATATGCTGAAGCTCTCAGATATTACATGTTTAGTTAGGCATTTTGGAGGGGTTACCATTTTGTCTGTAGAGGTTCGACACACTCACGGTGTCTCCCTACCTATTCCTTGGCTGTCTGCTGGGCTATTTAATGCTAGACTGGGGTAAGGTTACTTGTGTTGTGATTTCCGATGTGTAGCAGGTTTTGTTGAACCTGTACAATCGCAACGGAGACGTGGGAAGCCTAGGTGGTCTTTCTGACTGTGTACCTTGTGAGTTTAGCACTGTGTTGCGAGTGAGGGCTTTTGCCTCTGCCACCCAACACTGTGCTAACTCGTTTTGCTTTGACTTTGAGAGGATCGCCAGGAGAGAACCAGATACTAGCGTTCTGGATCTCTCAAGAGAGCACCCCGTCATTTAACGTAATTTGGCCGCACAGTCTTAAGGACCTCGCTAGGCTACGAGCCGCTTGCTCAGCCATTGTTTCCTAGCCTACGACATCCCAGCTAGACTTTATTAGCCTAGCAGACTCCCGATTAGGATCATAAGCTCTTATGTTATGTATGCAGCATTTTTATTCACGTTGACTGTAAGCCTTGGTTGTTGTTGAGTTGCACAACCCGAGCAGGCTTTTTGAGTTGCCTGAGGAAGCACTTCTTTTGTTGTTGGAGATAATACTATTGTGCATTTATTATTATTCCTGTGCCAGTTAACCCTGTATGTCCCTACACTTGTCATATCTTGTTCCTGCTTTATATAACAGTTCAAAATCCGATTCGATCATCTTAAGGGGAGCGTCCGGGAGCGTCAGGCTTTTACTCTAGAACGTGTCAGTGGATTTTGTCTGTATTTCATAAGATTTTGTACACGTATAGGGGACCTAACAACTAAGAAATTTCCAAAATTTTAATTCTCTAGGACAATTATTTTTTGAGTTAGGTGTGTAAATTTATGACTTTTTGTAAAATCAAAATCTTATTTAAATGTTGTTGCTTGATTGTTTTAATGCATTGGGGGTACTAACAATAGGTGTAGTTTCAATTGTACGTTGATACTTTTTTCCATTTTGTATCTAATTGTAGAATTAGGGCATTTACAATTAGGTACAAATTAGGTGACAATGTCTCGGGGTGCTGTGTCGAAATGGGAAAGAAATAAAACCAAATGGCGACGTGGAGTTGTAGAGAATTTCATGCCCTTTCCAATGACACCAGAAACATTGTTGTAGCATGTTTGGTTACGTCAGAACTGCGCCGACAAGTGAACTTTCTTACGTGAGGTACTAAGGCACGAGAGCTGTTGCAAGCCAGCCGGCCAGCCGCACCCTACCTCTCTCGCGGCTTGGACCACACTGCTCTTTCTCCTCCACCACCACCACACCCTTCGTTGTTACCCGGGTTGAGTACCAGATACTGTTAGGCAAATATCTAAGAACGTCATATTTTCACCAAAAATTCATGGTTTTATTTTTTATTTTTTGCAGATCCGAAACCCATAATGCATTTTCTACGCGTCTGCGCGACCCGCGACCCGCGGAAACTTTAAACTAGCCCAGAAATAACATGCTTCCAGACGGAATATTGCCTCAGGATTTTAACTGAAGACAGAGGGATGGGTGATGATGCCATATATCGGGTTGCGCAATATTGCCGTTTTGAGCACTATTACGTGTATGAGCCGGACGCTCCCCTTAAGCAGCATCAGACTTTCTTCAGAAGATTCCTGCTCGATGCTTTAGGACTTTCATTCACTTTCTTTAATATAGGAGTGACAGTTTATAATTGTTTAGAGTAACTTTAATGATACCTTCTTCTTGTTTGCATTAAATCATTTCAGTGATTTAATTAAGATCTCTATCTTTTCCTTGTATACCTTATTAACGTAATTGTGTGTTGTTGTGATCAGGCTGTATCAGAGATCATCAGCCTGTAGTAGTAGTGCATTTATACCGAGTTATAGGATACCCCGTTATCGCAGATTTAACTCTGGAGGATATAGGTGTTTTTGTGCGCCGGCATTATAAGTTCGAGGGTTGGATCTAGTGTTACCGTTGTGGCTGTGTGCCTTTCTAGTCCAATGATTAAGAGCCCTTGTTTTATACGAGTCTCGGTCGTAACACCTGCTTACCATTACTGGGTGTGTTATACTGTCTGTGTTGGGTTTGCTTACGGACGTCAGTGTGTAGACCACCCTCGGCCCTACCTATGGTTAACACCGAACGTTTAACTCCCAGACCAGTTCCTTCTTTCTCTGCTGCTGATAATTTCGGATCTCGCTCCTGAAACCTTAAAAACTTACTCCAGATCTTCTGTGAATCCTCCCTATCTGATTCCTTAATATGAATGACGAAAGCAGTGGGGGCGTTATTGAGGAAACTCGCCACCACTAATGAGTTTACCGTCCGTGCATCATAATTTAATTTCTTTAATTCTGCTGCAAACTTATTCAAACGAGAAAAGAAAGTTAGATACGTCTCGTCGGCAGTGTTTGTTGCCTTCATCAGGTCACCCATGACTCTATCTAAGGTATGGTCAGGGGAAAGAAAGTATTTTTTTTTATCCCTGAACACATCCCATTCCGTTTTACCTTCAGGAACAGTGCCTAAATCATCAAGGAGTGTTTGAACGATAGTTTTAGCAGGACCTAAGCTGTAAAGTCTTGCAACTTCCAGCTTACCCTGAATACTCCATTCTAATGGGACTGGTGTTTTGGAATCTAGATCTGTTATGCCCTGATTTTATACAGGATTAACTTGGTATAGGTGAGTTCTGCAAGACTGGGTTATTGGATTTCTTGCAAAATACATAAAGAGGATCAACAGAGGACATAGATAATCTCAGATAAATGGTTTGTAATACAGCTTTATTCTCAATAACACTCAGGTAGAAGGTACGTAATAGAATTCCACGAACAATAGATGTTGGAGCACTCGGGTAGGTTATTGGACTTATTACAATCTCCCAGCACTTATCGATCATTTGGATAGAGACATACTTCCCACTTCCAACGTTTAGGCATTATTCTTCTGATCACATTGCTTTATGATACATAGGGTACATGAATCACACAGGTTAGGTATTTCGCTTTGTTAACTCTCTCTGGTAATATGACTCTTAATCAAGGATGAAAGTATAAGTAATGTGGTTATTGCCCAAGAATTAACGTAAAGGGATAACTGTAACTAGTTGCACTGGTCTAGGATGTTCACTTGTGTAGGTGATACTTCGGACCGAAAATATCAGTGAGGGCGAATCAGGTTAAAGCTGATGGCAAGAATAATTACGGGAGTCAGTTCGCCTAAGCTAAATTTCACTGATATATATTAACACATACTAGCATACTAATCACTTGTTTCCTAACATCAGAGAAAGTTGAGACATAATCGAATACACTGGATGGTTGAGTTAATAGCACCGTAACACTGGTACTTTGCGAAGTAACACTGTGATAGAGTTTTCCTGGTTATCTTGCGTTAGTGATGTTGGGGGTTAACAGTAGCTCTGGGGCCGTCCAAGCTGTCCGGTAGTGTAGAGAAGGTTTTGCAGATGGGCTTCTTGCGGGCGGTTGTGCACCTTTTTTGGCAACAATTGCTGAAGGGGTAAGACAGTCGATTGTTGCCAAGGAGTTATTCTTGCAGAGTCCTCACTCAAGAGTTTCTCGCATAATCCCTTCTAACATAACAAGATCTTTCTGCCTTAGATCAGTTATGAGTTATGATCGTTCGTAACTCAAGTAGCGGATGGTGCACTATCAGAAGTTAATGAAACAATCAATAATTTGTGAATTTGTTGTCTACCAATATAATATTACTGCCGGTAGTCCCGATCGCAATAAAACATTCGTAAAGGGTTAAATAACTTCCTCACATAGTTGCACAGATTACGGAACGCCGAACTATCGTGAATCTTGAGGGGGGGAGGGAAAACTAGGTGCCAACGCAGTGTGGCCAGCCGTTGCTTTTGGGCTCTAATATTCAACTGCCCGACTGTTGTCTCTGTGTTTTATTTATAGGCAGGTCAAGGAAGCTTCAGGAATATTCTAGAAGTATTGGATGTCAATGGTATGAAGTAGTTAATTTATTCTGGTGAACTTAGGGGGTTAGGGAGGGGGGTCTTTAATGTGGCGGTAAGTAACTGGTTATCTGATTTATTATCGTGGATATCTTAACTCTAGTATGAGGTACTAGTAGAGTTATTTAGGCGGATTTGGTGAAGGTTTTTAGGGACTACTTTGCTGGCGCCCTACGTGAATAGGCTGGGAGATATTATTCATCAATTCACCTAAATATCCTTCTCTGGTCTAGCTGACATGCTAATCGTAATCTAGGATGGGATAAGGAAGATTTTGGTTTTGGTTAAGGATGGGATAGGATGGTATTTGGATAGGTATTTAGAGGGTTAGTTCATCACCTGTTGGAAATTCACCTGGTGTCTGGCAAGAAGTTGTTGGCTACGTGTGGGTCATGGTGAACGTCCGCGGGGGTTGGGGGGGTCCCTTTGGGGTGGGGGGGCATGCCACTCCCTAAATATGTATATATGGGATTCTCTCTGCTAATGGGGTTTTCTTATGATGTGGTGGTGTCAAGAGTGATACTCCTAGGGAGGGTTGATCATGGGCTCTAGTTTTTACTTACTAGGATTACTCATGGGGCTCATAAATAGTGGTTTTCGTGAAAATGCAAGTCAGGCGGAACCGTCGACTTCTTAGGGGTGAGAGGTTGGCTGTTGTAGCCTCGCGCCGTCCGCCCTCCTGGTTCAGGTTGTGAGTTGGGCTAGTAAGTTAGAGGGTAATTAATGGGGTTACAAGAATGAGTCTTTATCTGCTATTTATTGGGGTGAGGAAATGAACGGGATTGGCATGTTAGAACGTTCGTCTGGGCGTCTTTACAGGTGGGGGTTGGATATTGGAAAGGGGGTGGTTTGAGGCTAGGCACCGCGCCGCTCTTAACCTAGGGTAGTGACCCTTAATGCGCTGGACATAGGGGTGGCATTTTCCTACGATCGAACAGGTAGGGTGGTGTGTGCAGCGGGGTGTGAAGGAGCAAAAGACAGGATGACCCACAAAACAGGTGACTACTGAGCATGGGGTCACGAAGCAAAACAGAGTAATGTGGATTGTGGATTAGGAGGTGGTGATTGGGAGACGTGTAACAATTGTGGAAAAGTAAATGGAAGAGAGGAATAACATGGCGGATAGAAGATAATTACCCTAAGGACTGAAATACATGCATGAAGGACGGTATTAGTTGTTGTCAACTTAAGGTGAATGGGACTTGGTTGGAATGCACGGAATACGATTCGACATGGGCAGTGCCTCTGTGTCGTAGCAATATCGATCGGGCAAATTCCGGTTAATATTATATATACACGTGGTTACTAGAAGAACAAGACAAGGGCAGCTGAGCACGGGGGCACATATCTATATATATCTAGTTACTATAGAAGAAAGGAACAGCTGAGCAAGGGGGGGGGGGGGGGTATGTGGGTTACATAATTAATTATAGGGGTAACATAATCATGATCGGGCTTGATGTGGACTGGAAATCGAAGGTGTTTTGAGCTCGCCTTCGCACCTACACAAATGAAAGTACTATAACCCACAAGGTGGTTATCTAAATGAAATACATACTTAGTTGGTACATCAAGAATGTCCAGGAGGAAAGTCATGTGGTTTGTATTTTAGAAGACTGGGTTTTTAATAGGCGTGTAACATGCGGAGTTAAGTGGAAAAGAGAAAACATCGTGGATAACAGATAGTTACCCTAAGGAGTGAATACATGCATAATCGACGGCATTATAGACGTCGTCCTAATAAGATGATGAAAACCGGTTTGGTATGCACGTGGCACAATACGACACAAGGACAGTGCCGCTATGTCGTATCAATACTGGTGGCATACTCCGGTTAATATTATATATACCCTTAGGTACTAGAAGAACAAGGCAAGGGGGCAACTGAGCATGGGGGTACATATATCTATACTCGTCATGGAGAGAGATACGAGGTAGCTTTCCTGCATCTCTCCTGATAATCGTCTGCAGATTGGTCATAGTGAGTATCCGAATTAACAGGCCTAAATCAATACAATAACTGGCATAGGGTTATCGGGTGTATAGAGTCGTGGTTAAACGTTGTTACATAACTCGTAATTAACTTATCTAAATCAACAGGCATAAAATATCAATACAAGAACTGGCAAGGGACACAAATTGACAGACGAACAATGCAACGTGAGGTTATGTATAGCTAACTGCTAAAAATGGGGGAACGAAGATAGGTGTCTTCCCTTTTTACAAGTTCCTTAAATTATGTTAACATTAGGGAGTTGGTACATCAATAAAATAGCAATGTGGATCTCAGTGAGTTATGGGGCTGTCTAGTGTAATTTCATAATTAATCTCGGAATTACTCCTAGGTATTTTGTCTAGGGAAATGGAGGTTGTATTGGGAAGGTTGGGAATATATATAGTTAGTGGATAAAACAACAGGAGGTTAGAGACATATAATTGCTAGAATTGGGGGGGGACTATGATTGTTATATAACTAAATACAGGGCTGACGTAATCACGATCTGATTTGGTGTGAAATGGAAGCTAAGGTGTCTTTTAGATCGCCTCGAACCTTCACAATGAAAGTATTATAGCCTGTATGGTGGTTACATAATTAAATACATACTTAGGTGGTACATCAAGAATGTCAGTGAGTAAAGTATTGTGGTTTGTATATTAGAAGACTGTGATTGAGAGACGTATAATATGTGGCATGAATTGGGAGAGAGAGAGAGACTAAATCGGGGATGGAAATGGGACCGGGGATCTCGTTGGGGGTGGGGTTTTCGCTCTCAGGATTTTCGTTCCTGTGGCTCGTTAGGGGTGGGGGTTTCGCTCTCAGGATTTTCGTTCCTGTGGTATTTTACTTCCGTCGCCTTTATATGAGGTACGACCTCGTACCTCAAGGTTGGAGTACGTAGGTTTGTGTAGGGGGCCAGGTCAGGTCGGTGAGGGGGTTAGGTTGGAGGGAAATGGCAGCCTTCCGCTGAGGACGAAGATTACTGTCATCCCGACTAGCAGCAGACTGTGCGGAAAAGATAGACAAAAACTTAAAACATTTTATCCTGGAATGTGAATAATATAATGAAATTAGGAAAAACAAAAATAAGATTACTCAGGCCATATATCCAAGACACTGAAAACTAATAGGAGGGCTACTATTCAAGAAAGAAGGGAACGAGAGAAGAAAATACATAGATGTTGGAAAAGGAGAGAAAAGAGGATAAAAGAACTTGACGAAAGAACAGAAAATTAAGAACACAGGAAAATTAAGAAGAGCTAAAGTCTTTAACAATGCATAAAACAATTTTAAAAGATAGTAAGAAAAGTGTAGGCTAACAAGAAAGGGAGTACTACTAAGGAAAAAAATATATATAATATATACAGTATATGGAAAACATGTAAATTTATAGAATCATGCCCAATCGCTTAGGAATTGAGAACAATACAAAACAAAATCCCATGGAAAATCCAGTACAATAAACGTCATCATCATCATCAGGGGGGGCTGGATTAGTTAGGGTCGCCGTTAGTCTTGGTGAAGGTCTGTTTATTGGTAGGGGTGGTGGTGGTGGTTGTGGCTTTGACCTTGGGGGTTCGCTTTCACTTTGGGAGGGAGGGGTGGATATACCGTTAGGTCTGCCGTTAGGAATGTGGGTCTGGGTGAGAGCTGGCCCGGGGGCAGTTTTGGATGAGTTTTGTGGGCGTGAATGGTGGGTCTGTGGAGGTTGGAAAGGCAGAGAGTGGGTGGTTGGTGGGGGAAGAGATTTTGGCTGAAGAGGGGTTGATGTTGGATGATGGTTTGATGTGGATGGTGGCTTGAAGGGTTGCGGTCGGGGGTAGTGATAGGGGGGGGTTAAAGGTGAAACGGGCAGGTCGAGTCGGGGTTGTTGTTGCGGAAGAGGTTGGTGCTGGGGAGGGGTTGAATTGTGTAGAGAGTTGTGGTCGTGAGATATGGATGGTGGCTTGAAGGGTTGCGGTCGGGGGTAGTGATAGGGGGGGATTAAAGGTGAAATGGGCAGGTCGAGTTGGGGTTGTTGTTGTGGAAGAGGTTGGTGCTGGGGAGGGGTTGAATTGTGTAGAGAGTTGTGGTCGTGAGTGGGGTTGTGGGAAGGGTGAGTAAGGTTGGAGGTTGAGAGTTTATGATGATCGGGTGGTTTGGAGGGTTGGAGTGTGGGGATTTGATAGGGAGATGGTGGGGGGGGTCTGGGCAGGCAAGGTTGTGGTTTGAGAGGGGTTGAATTTGGACTGATTTTATTGTCGGGAGAGACGTGGATGGGATTTCAAGGAGAGGTTGAGAGGTTGATTATGTTATTTGGGGCAAGAGAGAGGGTAGTATTTTGGGGGTTAGTCAAGGTGGAAAAAGTTTTGTGGTTGGATTTGGATGGGCGTGGTATTTTGTCGAGCGGGATCTTCGGGGGTGGAATTTGGGGCGGATGGGGTAACGGTGAAGAGGGGGGTAAGGTAGGGGGGGAAGAGGAGGTAGGGGTTATGCACGGCAGTGATTTTGAGTTCTGAATGGGGTCCACGAGTTTGAGGGGTTTGTTGCAGGTGATAACGGAGATGGGTGGTGAGGATGGGAGAGGTGGGGTGGAGCAGGTACTTTCTGGCAAGGGTGGAACGGATTTGGTGGAGGAAGTCTGGTGAATAGGGTGGAGAGTGAGGTTAGGTGTGGAAGGTGAGGGAAAGGATAAAGGGAGGTGAGGTGACCTTTGGTTCGCAGGTGGTTGAGGAATCAGGGCAGGGGTTCGATAGTGTGGCTTCAACATTTCCCTGATGGTATGGATGTCCTGTCGGAAGGTTGTCTGGCCGTGGATGAGGAAATGATGCCAGATGTACAAGGGAAGGATCTTGAATAATGCTTGGAGAATTTGTTGCTCTTGTCGTTCCTTTGTTCGGTCGTTATTCGCATTTCTTACACATCTATCTAGGTTGGTAAGAGTGGCGTCTAGGTTTCCGTTATACGGGATTTCGTCGAGATTTGCGGTTGGGGCGACGAGGGAACTCAAAGGTGGGGTGGCAGCATGGTGGGAAACAGGGTGGGGGTTGGGTGTAGATATGCCAGCAGAAGGAGGTTTGTGGTTATTCTTAAGTGATGGAGGATGCGAGGTGGGGGAGCGTTTATGATGAGGTGTTTTGCTGTGTAAAATGGTGGGGTTGTTGAGAGAGGACGGAGTTGGTGCTGGTTTCTTTTGATTTCGGTGGTTGGGATATGATTAATGGAATGGGCCGATTGAATGTATGTATTGGGGTGTGGAAATTTTAGATGCAGGGGAAAGAAAATTTTTAGAGGTTGAGGAGGGGTTGGATGAGGTAGATAGATGGAAGCGTGTTCTTTTATTTGGGGGAAAATGTGAGGGTGGTGGTGGGGTGGCGTCGCGGAGTGACGTCATGTACAGTCGCTCTTCGCTCAAACTTTTGCTAGAAACTCCACCTTGGATGATTCCGGTGCTATTCCTCCCTCTCCGCCCTCCTCTCTCTTACTTATGCCTAATATCCTAATCTCTTCTAAAGATGTACTTTCTACCCTCTCTGGGCTTAACACTAATAAGGCGTACGGTCCGGACGGTGTTCCTCCTGTTGTTCTCAAAAACTGTGCTTCCGTGCTGACTCCCTGCCTAGGCAAACTCTTTCGTCTCTGTCTATCCTCTAACGTCTTCCCTTCATGCTGGAAGTTTGCTCACATTCAACCTGTCCCAAAGAAGGGTGACCGCTCTCAACCCTCCAACTATCGTCCAATTGCTCTTATCTCTTGTCTTTCTAAAGTTTTTGAAACTATTCTTGCTTCCAAATTTCTTAAGCATTTCTCTTCTCATAATCTGCTCTCAGATCGCCAGTATGGCTTCCTTAAGGGTCGCTCTACTGGTGATCTTCTTTCATATCTTACTAACTCTTGGTCATCCTCCTTTCGGGACTTCGGTGAGACTTTTTCTATTGCACTAGACATATCGAAAGCCTTCGATAGAGTCTGGCATAAATCTTTAATTTCTAAACTACCGTCCTTCGGTTTCTATCCCTCCATCTGTGCCTTTGTCTCTAATTTCCTTTCGGCCGTTCCATAGCCGCGGTTGTGGACGGCCATTGTTCACTTCCTCACTCTATAAACTCCGGTGTTCCTCAGGGCTCTGTCCTATCTCCTATTCTCTTTCTAATTTTTATAAATGATCTCCTTAACTGTACCTTAATTCCCATCCATTCATACGCAGACGACTCAACCTTGCACTACTCCATTAGTTTTTCAGAACGCCCCAGCCAGCAATCCCTCAACGACAAACGTAATAAAGCCATAGAACTCTTAAATTCTGATCTAAATACTATTTCCAATTGGGGCAGAGAAAACCTTGTTAACTTTAATGCTTCCAAAACCCAATTTCTCCATCTATCTACCCGTCAGGATCTCCCAGCGGACTATCCCTTATTCTTCAACAATACAAAAATCAACCCTTCATCTTCTCTCAATATTCTTGGTGTCTCTTTTTCTTCTGCTCTCATTTGGAAGGACCATATTACCAGTCTTGCTAAGGCAGCCTCCCAGAAGCTGGGTGTGCTCAACCGCCTTAGGGGTTCTTTTCCCCTGTACAGCTTCTTGCTCTGTAGGGGCATAGTGCGCCCTTGTATTGAGTATTGTTCACATGTGTGGGGAGGTTCCTCTCACACTGCTCTCCTAGACAAAGTTGAAAGGAAGGCCTTTCGTATCATTAACTCCCGTCCACTCACCAACTCTCTGCAATCTCTCTCTCTCCGCCGCAATGTTGCATCTCTCTCGCTATTCTATCGCTACTATAATAATCAGTGTTCCTCAGAGCTATCCCAGTGCATACCACCTCCTTTACGTAGGCCACGTGGTACCCGTCTTGCAACTCAATCCCACCCCTACTCTGTGCAACTCTCCAACCCAAGAGTGAAACGTTACTCTCAAACTTTCTTCTACTCAACAGCTGAGCTCTGGAACTCTCTCCCAGAATCAGTCTTTCCCTCTTCCTATGACTTAAATTGCTTCAAACTCCGTGTGTCCAGGCATTTTGGCTCGAACGTCCCTTGATTTTGGCCCTGTCACTCTTTCAACTATGGGGGAGGCACTCGCTATAGGCAGTTATGCCTTTTGCCTCCCTCAATCACATAGAAAAAAAAAAAAAAAAAAAAAAAAAGTGGTGGAGGAGAGGGAGGTGAGGGAGGAGGAGCTTTATTCTGATTCTTTCTGGGTGTGCGTGAAAAACGTGCAGTTGATTTCTGAGGAGGGGGGGGGGGGGATTTTTGATGGCAGCTAGGGTGTTGGTCTTGGGTTGGGCCGCTAAAAACTTTCGTATGGTGATTAGATCTTTAGGGAAATCAACGGGGTCATGCACAGTGAAGTGTTGTAGGATGGAAAGGGGTAACACTTGCACGAGGTAGACAAAAATAATTTGATTTTGTTGCTCCACGGGAAGAGCAGGGAATGCAGCTCTTACTTGCTGGCGAATGGAGGTAATTGTGTACAGTGGTGGAGGAGAGGGAGGTGAGGGAGGAGGAGCTTTATTCTGATTCTTTCTGGGTGTGCGTGAAAAACGTGCAGTTGATTTCTGAGGGGGGGTGGGGCGGGGGGGGGATTTTTGATGGCAGCTAGGGTGTTGGTCTTGGGTTGGGCCGCTAAAAACTTTCGTATGGTGATTAGATCTTTAGGGAAATCAACGGGGTCATGCACAGTGAAGTGTTGTAGGATGGAAAGGGGTAACACTTGCACGAGGTAGACAAAAATAATTTGATTTTGTTGCTCCATGGGAAGAGCAGGGAATGCAGCTCTTACTTGCTGGCGAATGGAGGTAATTGTGGCGTCTAAATCGCCTTCGAACTTTATGTCTTTAATTTTTGCAAAGGCGACGAAAATACCTAGTGATGGCCTAATGGCATCGATTACAATGGGTCTAAATTGATCCCAGGTGAGTTCAGGGGTTACCTGTGGGGCAACGAGGGAAACGGCTTTTCCCAAGTGCGTTAAGAGGACGGCTATTTTTGCACGGTCCGTGTTATACGCCAAATCTAGCACTGGTTTCACAATGTCCATGTATGTTTCTATGTCGTAGGTCTTCCCATCGTATTTCGGAATGGGAATGTGAGAATAGGCTGCCATTTTTCGATGTTACCATGCCTCTACTGCTTCAAAAAAATGCAATGCAATGAAATCTTCTATCCGAATCAAGAACCACCGCTGCCGCCAATGTTATGCCCTGATTTTATACAGGATTAACTTGGTATAGGTGAGTTCTGCAAGACTGGGTTATTGGATTTCTTGCAAAATACATAAAGAGGATCAACAGAGGACATAGATAATCTCGGATAAATGGTTTGTAATACAGCTTTATTCTCAATAATACTCAGGTAGAAGGTACGTAATAGAATTCCACGAACAATAGATGTTGGAGCACTCAGGTAGGTTATTGGACTTATTACAATCTCCCAGCACTTATCGATCATTTGGATAGAGACATACTTCCCACTTCCAACGTTCAGGCATTATTCTTCTGATCACATTGCTTTATGATACATAGGGTACATGAATCACACAGGTTAGGTATTTCGCTTTGTTAACTCTCTCTGGTAATATGACTCTTAATCAAGGATGAAAGTATAAGTAATGTGGTTATTGCCCAAGAATTAACGTAAAGGGATAACTGTAACTAGTTGCACTGGTCTAGGATGTTCACTTGTGTAGGTGATACTTCGGACCGAAAATATCAGTGAGGGCGAATCAGGTTAAAGCTGATGGCAAGAATTATTACGGGAGTCAGTTCGGCTAAGCTAAATTTCACTGATATATATTAACACATACTAGCATACTAATCACTTGTTTCCTAACATCAGAGAAAGTTGAGACATAATCGAATACACTGGATGGTTGAGTTAATAGCACCGTAACACTGGTACTTTGTGAAGTAACACTGTGATAGAGTTTTCCTGGTTATCTTGCATTAGTGATGTTGGGGGTTAACAGTAGCTCTGGGGGCCGTCCAAGCTGTCCGGTAGTGTAGAGAAGGTTTTGCAGATGGGCTTCTTGCCCATTGAAGGTTGTGCACCTTTTTTGGCAACAATTGCTGAAGGGGTAAGACAGTCGACTGTTGCCAAGGAGTTATTCTTGCAGAGTCCTCACTCAAGAGTTTCTCGCATAATCCCTTCTAACATAACAAGATCTTTCTGCCTTAGATCAGTTATGAGTTATGATCGTTCATAACTCAAGTAGCGGATGGTGCACTATCAGAAGTTAATGAAACAATCAATAATTTGTGAATTTGTTGTCTACCAATATAATATTACTGCCGGTACTCCCGATCACAATAAAACATTCGTAAAGGGTTAAATCACTTCCTCACATAGTTGCACAGATTACGGAACGCCGAACTATCGTGAATCTTGAGGGGGGGGAGGGAAAACTAGACGCCAACGCAGTGTGGCCAGCCGTTGCTTTTGGGCTCTAATATTCAACTGCCCGACTGTTGTCTCTGTGTCTTATTTATAGGCAGGTCAAGGAAGCTTCAGGAATATTCTAGAAGTATTGGATGTCAATGGTATGAAGTAGTTAATTTATTCTGGTGAACTTAGGGGGTTAGGGAGGGGGGTCTTTAATGTGGCGGTAAGTAACTGGTTATCTGATTTATTATCGTGGATATCTTAACTCTAGTATGAGGTACTAGTAGAGTTATTTAGGCGGATTTGGTGAAGGTTTTTAGGGACTACTTTTCTGGCGCCCTACGTGAATAGGCTGGGAGGTATTATTCATCAATTCACCTAAATATCCTTCTCTGGTCTAGCTGACATGCTATTCGTAATCTAGGATGGGATAAGGAAGATTTTGGTTTTGGTTAAGGATGGGATAGGATGGTATTTGGATAGGTATTTAGAGGGTTAGTTCATCACCTGTTGGAAATTCACCTGGTGTCTGGCAAGAAGTTGTTGGCTACGTGAGGGTCATGGTGAACGTCCGCGGGGGTTGGGGGGGTCCCTTTGGGGTGGGGGGGCATGCCATTCCCTAAATATGTATATATAGGATTCTCTATGCTAATGGGGTTTTCTTATGATGTGGTGGTGTCAAGAGTGATACTCCTAGGGAGGGTTGATCATGGGCTCTAGTTTTTACTTACTAGGATTACTCATGGGGCTCATAAATAGTGGTTTTCGTGAAAATGCAAGTCAGGCGGAACCGTCGACTTCTTAGGGGTGAGAGGTTGGCTGTTGTAGCCTCGCGCCGTCCGCCCTCCTGGTTCAGGTTGTGAGTTGGGCTAGTAAGTTAGAGGTTAGTAAATGGGGTTACAAGAATGAGTCTTTATCTTCTATTTATTGGGGTGAGGAAATTAACGGGATCGGCATGTTAGAACGTTCGTCTGGGCGTCTTTACAGGTGGGGGTTGGATATTGGAAAGGGGGTGGTTTGAGGCTAGGCGCCACGCCGCTCGTGACCTAGGGTAGTGACCCTTAATGCGCTGGACATAGGGGTGGCATTTCCCTACGATCGAACAGGTAGGGTGGTGTGTGAAGGAGCAAAAGACAGGATGACCCACAAAACAGGTGACTACTGAGCATGGGTTCACGAAGCAAAACAGAGTAATGTGGATTGTGGATTAGGAGGTGATGATTGGGAGACGTGTAACAATTGTGGAAAAGTAAATGGAAGAGAGGAATAACATGGCGGATAGAAGATAATTACCCTAAGGACTGAAATACATGCATGAAGGACGGTATTAGTTGTTGTCAACTTAAGGTGAATGGGACATGGTTGGAATGCACGGAATACGATTCGACATGGGCAGTGCCTCTGTGTCGTAGCAATATCGATCGGGCAAATTCCGGTTAATATTATATATACACGTGGTTACTAGAAGAACAAGACAAGGGCAGCTGAGCACGGGGGCACATATCTATATATATCTAGTTACTACAGAAGAAAGGAACAGCTGAGCAAGGGGGGGGTATGTGGGTTACATAATTAATTATAGGGGTGACATAATCATGATCGGGCTCGTTGTGGACTGGAAATCGAAGGTGTTTTGAGCTCGCCTTCGCACCTACACAAATGAAAGTACTATAACCCACAAGGTGGTTATCTCATGAAATACATACTTAGTTGGTACATCAAGAATGTCTAGGAGGAAAGTCATGTGGTTTGTATTTTAGAAGACTGGGTTTTTAATAGGCGTGTAACATGCGGAGTTAAGTGGAAAAGAGAAAACATCGTGGATAACAGATAGTTACCCTAAGGAGTGAATACATGCATAATCGACGGCATTATAGACGTCGTTCTAATAAGATGATGAAAACCGGTTTGGTATGCACGTGGCACAATACGACACAAGGACAGTGCCGCTATGTCGTATCAATACTGGTGGCATACTCCGGTTAATATTATATATACACTTAGTTACTAGAAGAACAAGGCAAGGGGGCAACTGAGCACGGGGGTACATATATCTATACTCGTCATGGAGAGAGAGATACGAGGTAGCTTTCCTGCATCTCTCCTGATAATCGTCTGCAGATTGGTCATAGTGAGTTTATCCGAATTAACAGGCCTAAATCAATACAATAACTGGCATAGGGTTATCGGGTGTATAGAGTCGTGGTTAAAGGTTGTTACATAACTCGTAATTAACTTATCTAAATCAACAGGCATAAATCAATACAAGAACTGGCAAGGGACACCAATTGACAGACGAACAATGCAACGTGAGGTTATTTATAGCTAACTGCTAAAAATGGGGGAACGAAGATAGGTGTCTTCCCTTTTTACAAGTTCCCTAATTATGTTAACATTAGGGAGTTGGTACATCAATAAAATAGCAATGTGGATCTCAGTGAGTTATGGGGCTGTCTAGTGTAATTTCATAATTAATCTCTGAATTACTCCTAGGTATTTTGTCTAGTGAAATGGAGGTTGTATTAGGAAGGTTGGGAATATATATAGTTAGTGGATAAAACAACGGGAGGTTAGAGACATATAATTGCTAGAATTGGGGGGGACTATGATTGTTATATAACTAAATACAGGGCTGACGTAATCACGATCTGATTTGGTGTGAAATGGAAGCTAAGGTGTCTTTTAGATCGCCTCGAACCTACACAATGAAAGTATTATAGCCTGTATGGTGGTTACATAATTAAATACATACTTAGGTGGTACATCAAGAATGTCAGTGAGTAAAGTATTGTGGTTTGTATATTAGAAGACTGTGATTGAGAGACGTATAATATGTGGAATGAATTGGGAGAGAGAGAGAGACTAAATCGGGGATGGAAATGGGACCGGGGATCTCGTTGGGGGTGGGGTTTTCGCTCTCAGGATTTTCGTTCCTGTGGCTCGTTAGGGGTGGGGGTTTCGCTCTCAGGATTTTCGTTCCTGTGGTATTTTAAGATCCTTTATCCAGTTTCTTGCAGAAGGATTACACTTAACCTCTGGCTTATCAGAATGGCTCACGGGACTGCCACAAAAATATGAAACGTTCGTGAGTTTGGAAAAATTATTTTTATTAGCTAGCGAGAGACCAGCTGTTATGGTCTCTGCTAATTGAGCAATAACATGGTCCGTCATGGCTTCGTCTTCACCGTCACTAGTATCACTATTAGAAGTTAAATCTGGAGTGGACAGACTTCCTTCAGAATCCGTATTATTATCAGCACTAAGAGAAGACACAGAATAGACGTCAAACTCAGACATCAATCATTTCACAAAAGATCTTAGTTTCCCAGTTTTTCCCAAAAAATCTGTTTTCCCAAAGTTGCACCCACCATAGTTTTTAGTAATATAAAAAAAAATCACTTGGTATGTTGGGTAATATAAACAAAAATCCGCTGGCGTTACGTCGATAGGCAAGAAACTAAACAGTTATACGCACACCGCCTGCTTTAGTTACTACAGGGCAACTCAAAAATCACTGGTTAACCGCTCGCTACTTTTGGTGAGTCGGCAAAAATAAAAGTAGTTTAAGATTCACGTGTGTTCACCATTGTCACTATTGTCGATTAACCCTCCCGCATTCGGTAACTTAAATATGTAACTTATGGTAAGGCCTTCTCTAATTTGCCATGAAATATCAGGCAGGGCGAGTTTTCGAAGCCTTGTGTTTTTCTGTATTTTCATCCACCAGAATGCTGTTTATTGTGATGTATCATATGTCAATGGAAAGAGGAATATTTATAGTACATGATAAAACAAAAATAAATGTAAATAAATCGAAATATGAAAGTGTAAATGAGTCCGGAATACAATTATTTCCATGCAATTGTCTTCACACCGTCTTATCTCTAAATTGTGAGTGATGACCGTATATTTTTTTTTTCTCAAATAATAGTATTTTTTCTCCTCTTTCCAAATCTGAAAACAGAAATTGTTTATCTTCAATAGTTCTCAAGCAGTGACCGAAAAACAAAAATATGATTTTGATTGATATGGTTTATAACATTTTCGATTTATTTCGTTGCTACGAAGTGTATGATTTTACATTTAGGCTTTATGAATACGGCAAATAATGCTGATGAGTATAAAACAAACTAGAAGTTCCTACGACAAATACTTTTTGTGCTATGAATATTTGAAATGAAGAGCCAAAATGCGAATATTTACGCTTCACCCGTCTCTGTTCCGCCGATGCTAGCCGGGTTCCGAGCTGTTCCCCACCTCGGCGTTGGTTTATTTGCTCAGATACGTATATAACTGTTTATATCACCGTCATCGGAAAATTATGCTCTTTCTAATGGTGAAAACAAAAATAATATAGCGTAATTGGTTCGCGAGCTATGCGCAATTGTTTCCATGCATTGTTATTGTTATGTAAATATATGAGAATGTTTATACAGTTGTATATCTTTGCCACAATATACAACACTTATATAAATATATAAATATATATATATATATATATATATATATATATATATATATATATATATATATATATATATATATATATACTGTATATATATATACAAGGTGTCAAACAAAATATAATGAATGGTAATAAAAATATGTGTATGTGTGTGTGGGTATCTATATATACTGTATATGTATATATATATATATATATATATATATATATATATATATATATATATATATATATATACAGTATACATACAAGGTGTCATAAATATATATACAGGTATATATTTATGTGGTATATATATATAAAATAAATAAAATAAAAATATAAATAAAATGAAATAAATAAAATAAAATAAATCTATCTATCTATCTATTGCCTGACGCCGTGATCCCCGAAGGGGTGGCCACGAACGAAACCTCTGTCCCCAGTCGCCTCCCCCCAGGAGTTCGCACCATGTATCTCCATCCTTCTACTCATATTCCGTCTACCTCCCCCCCTCTGTCCCTCCTCCTCGCTCTCGTACACCCTCTTAGTCATTCTCTCGCTTTCCATATAGATCAAGTTGTTCCTTTTCACACTTTCCAGCACATCTACCTCCACACCACACCTCCTTCTTACTTCCTCATTATCCTCCATGTAACTCCGCAAGCACTCCTTAAGTAATTCATTTCCACTGCTCTCACTCTTGGTCTGAGTCTCTCAACCAACGTCCATGCTTCGCTTCCGTAAGTCAGTGTCGGGATTACCACACTGTCATGCAAGGACTTCTTCACTTCCATACTGACCACCCTATTTCTTGTTACTGCTTTCAACGTTCCTACAACCCTCTTCATCCATAGTCCCATCTTTACTCAACACACTGCCCAGATACTTAAAAGAGTTGACGATCTCCATAGCCTGACCGTTCAGCTTCACCTCACACTCTGTGACTTCACCCCTTTCGAAGACCATAACCTTGCTCTTCCCCGTATTTACCTTCAAATTCCGTTTTTCGCACACATTAAAATAAATAACAATAATAAATAAAATAAATAAATATATAAATAAAATAGATATATAATAATAATATAAATACTCGATTATGGGCCTTGGGCTTGCTCGGAACCTTGGGGCTGACCGCTAGATACCCTGGGCAACAGGAATAAAAACAAAAATATATATATATATATTATATAAACAGTATAATATATATATACAGTATATATATATATATATATATATATATATATATATATATGTATATATATATACAGTATATATATATATATATATATATAAATAATTATACAGTATATATATATATATATATATATATATATATATATATATATATATATACAGTATATATACGGTATATATATATATAACAAATAAATGAAATAAAAATATAAATAAAATGAAATAAATCAAATCAAATAAATAAATATATAAATAAAATAAAAATTTAATAATAATATAAATACTCGATTATTGGCCTTGGGCTTGCTCGGGACCTTGGGGATGATCCGCTAGACACCCTGGGGAACAGGAATAAAAAAAAAAAAAATATATATATATATACCCGGTATATATATATATATATATTTTTTTTTGTATATATATATATATATATATATATATTATATATATATATATATGTAAATAAAATAAATAAAATAAATAAAATAAAAAATATAATAATAATATAAATACTCGATTATGGGCCTTGGGCTTGCTCGGGACCTTGGGGCTGATCCGCTAGACACCCTGGGGAACAGGAATAAAAAAAAAATATATATATATATATATATATATATATATATATATATATATATATATATATATATATATATATATATATATATATATATATATATATATATATATATAAAATAAATAAAATAAAAAATATAAAAATAATATAAATACTCGATTATGGGCCTTGGGCTTGCTCGGGACCTTGGGGCTGATCCGCTAGACACCCTGAGGAACAGGAATAACAAAACAAATATATACGGTATATACAGTATATATATATAAAATAAATAAAATAAACATAAATGAAATGAAATAAATAAAATAAAATAAATAGAAACAATAATAAATCAAATAAATAAATATTTAAATAAAATACAAAATATAATAATAATATAACTACTCAATTATGGGCCTTGGGCATGCTCGGGACCTTGGGGCTGTTATATACTGTATATATACGAAACGTTATAGACTGCATCACCGTTGATTCATTTAAACTCCGCCTAGACAAATATCTCTCATTAAACCCGCGACTGACTGCGTTTGTAAATTAATAACTTTATTTTATCCCCCCCTCAGTTACTAACCCATCTGTCCCCTACTAACTTCCTAATCCTGCCATGGACATTAGTTCCAGGGCAGTAATTCCCTTTCCAATGTTCCCTTACCCACTCTAAACCACTGTTTGGACACTTGATCCTCAGTGTTTTGGAGGACAAGCAACCTAGAAGGGTCACTAGATCGGTTGTTGCTTGATTTCCTTTGTACTCCTTTGTACTCCTTTGTATATAGGCTACATATAATATATATATATATATATATATATAATATATACTGTAATATAACTAAAATTCCAAAGAGTACTTACCATACTTCCTGTAAGCATTCCTGTGACATCTTCGTGATTATAATGTATTTATTTCGTAGGCAGTATTTATTGATAAATATATTATTTTGTCCTTCAAGCAAAAAATAGTGTAAAGTCATCAATGATACCTAGACAAAACTGCATCAATACTCAAGGGGTTAACCAAGATTCACTCCCCTCAGTCACCAAAAGTCACAAGTAACATCTTATATACATATATAGTTCGAATTATTCACTAAACACTTTCACTGGGTAGATGAAATAGTCCATAATTGCCTGCCTATAGCTAGGCATGGTGGGCCAGAGGGAGGGAGCCCAGAATTTAAAGGGCCAGGACCCTGCCTCACAGTCTGGGGGCTGGGAAACTACTGACTTTACAAAGGCCCGGGCTCCTCAGAGAGGGACGCTATGGGGTTGCTAGATACTTCCTTTTGTAACTTACTAATGCCTAACTTACCAGTCCAAATTGTGTCAAAATCGAGTCATAAACTTATTTTTGGCGAATATTTCTAACTTACAGGTGGCATTATGACGCGATTGCGTCATACGAGCACTCTTCGAGGGGTGGCGTTAGGACGCGATCGCGTCCTAAAAATGCGGGAGGGTTAATGCTGTCAGTATCGTCGACAGGGCGAATAAAAAAAATATAGTTTCCAGGGCAAAACTAAAAAAATCAGTTACCGCTTCGACCATCGTCGACTGTTGCAAGTATCACTATGTCCGTGTTTCCGCTTTAACGTTATTATCTTTATCGTAGGTGCTACTATAAAACGAGTTTTTGCTGCCGTAATTATTGTTTATCGCTGTTACCATTAACGTACAGGGGGAATGAATATCGTGTTTATCGCTACCATCATTATCGTACAGGGGGAATGAATATCGTGTATATCGCTGCCACCATTATCGTATTCGTATCGAACCCTTATCTATATATACTTTATTATGTAAGTCTCAGTGGTAGCTTCAATGCTAATTACTTTATTATCAATATCCAAGAGGTTATAAGGGACTAACAATAGAAATACATTTTGTTATGCTCCTGTGATTATGAAGGATCTCTTACTATGTTATAGTTATAGGCTGATAACCATACTCCACACGATGTAGATAGATACTCATATCTATCGTATCTTTAAGTCTCTTTGTTTACTCTAGCTCTAGTTATAATTGTTATATTTATTGATATATAAGAATTATGATAGTTTTACTATAGTTGGAGTATCGTTATATATATATAAGAATATATTTCGGTTATAAAAACAAAGTTATGAATTTTGTTTATTTGCACTTTTTTTATAGCTTTTTATTTATACAGTATATAGTTTAAATATTATTACACTTCAGATAATAGTTTCACAGAGTTTCACAGAGTTGTAAATGACTGAATAATTTACTAAGACAACTTGGATTGTTATAACACGTATTGAATTATATCAAAATTCTTGGTTATATTTAATGTAGCTTGTATGATAACTAATAACACCGTTGTTTCCTAAAAGTTCCAACCAAAGCTTTTCTCCTCTCCTATTATATTTAATTTGTACTCACTAGGATTAAATGTGGTGTCTTTCTGGGACTCTTTCTTTTGGAGTCCATGATGACTTCGTAAGGCTGTGGTTGTTTACGGCTACTGGCTGGTACTGGTACTAACTTTTAGAGTTTTAATCTTGAGCTTATATAAGGCTCAAGTGAATATGTCCACGTCCACACTCACGTGTGAATAGCTTCCACGTTTACACTCACATGTTTAAATTATATATATAACTCTCTGTAATTAAACTCTGGACTCGGAAGTAATCTCTTAGGACTTGTAATCTTGGATTAGATTTCCAGTGTTTACCAGCATGGTAGTGTTTATTTAACATATAGTGCTACTTGATCTACTTCCACAGTAGATACCTGAATTACACTTTAAAACTGAGTTATTAGTCCTTCACTTAATCTATTGATACATATATTAACTTCTAATATATACTATAAATCATAAATCCATTATGTAAACAACAGCTGATCAATGATTACTCACAGATATACCTGTACACAGGTAGGTTCTGGCTATTGTATACATTTGCAGATTACGATAAGGAGACTCGGATCCTTATCTTCTGTACCATTATCAGTGTTCTCTCTTAATTCCTTATTCGTTAGTGGGTATATATCTTATTCTAGCCTTTATTTACATTCTTTATTCACTAGAAGATTCATTCATGTCAACTAACTCTGTTCACGACAGATACTTTAGAGAAAGTATTTCTAGGGGGTTATTTTAAGATACCTTACATCCTATAGTAAATATCAGTAATCCGTAATCAGTTCTCAGTAATAATTTCAGTTTGTTTTGCCTATCTCGTATTTAGTAGTAGACATAAGCTTGGTGCTCCCGTCTCGCAGCTGTCCGGTTCAGGTGCTCCTTCAGGCTACGTCTGAAGGAATACAGTGTTCTCTTTTCACGGACTGACTGGGGTAGGTCGTTCCAGTCTTTGATGGCAGTGAAAAAGAATGTTAGCTTACCCTGTCCTTGGATTCTCGGGACCGTAAAATTAAACATCCTATTTCTTGTATTATGTCCACTCCTCTCATTTGCTTTAACAAAATTACTCTTTAGATACTCTGGAGCTCTGTCATAGAATATCTTGAAGGCATTAGTGAGCCTGATTTGTTTGGCCCTGTCAGAGACATTGAGCATACCTAGTGACTGAAGTTGTTCCTGGCCAACATGCGATCTGGGTCCTAGGTTCAGCATGAACCTAACCATTTTATTTTGAGTGACCTGAAGTTTGTGCTGTGCTGATTTAGATGATGCAGAGTACCAGGATGACACAGAATAGTCAAAATTACATTGAACAAGCGCTTGGCATAGGGTCTTTTTGGTCGCCGCTGGCAAGCATCCCACCTGTCTATACAGGTATTTTATACGTGCTCTACATTTACTCAGGATAGATTCCAAAATTGTTTCACCTGACAGAGTCGAGTCCAGTTTTAGTCAGAGATATTTGACTTGTGACACTTGTTATAGGAATATCATTACAGTTGACCGAGAAGCCCACAATGTCTTTCAGTTTGCGTTTTGTTCCACATAAGATGGCTTCCGTCTTGCCCAGGTGAAGAGATAGTCTATTGTCCACTAGCCAATCACTACACGATTCTAGTTCTTTGGAAAGTGAAGCGGCAATACTTATTGGGTCTTTTCATGAAACCAGAAGCATACTGTCGTCAGCATACTTTTGTTTTGTACATTTCATACATAAGTTTTGTAGCTGAATTGGCTTACAAAGATATATACAATAAATTAGACTCGTGCCAGTATGGAAATATTAAATCCTCATCCACCTCACACTACCTCATCAGTTTTCTTGACTTCATTCATAAAAATTTAGACCGCCGAAACACGTCAGTAACAGCAGTATTCATAGATTTCAAAAAAGCCTTCGATCTAGTGAACCACACCATTATAATTAAGAAAGCACTACACCTTGGCCTCAGGGAATGTCTTACCTCCTGGTTGGCGGATTTCCTCAACGACCGTCAACAATCCGTCCGCTTTCTAGGCAGTATCTCCAGTTCACAAACACTTACTTGCGGTTTGCCTCAAGGGACACGAATGGGGCCCCTCGGTTATTTAATACTCAGCAATAACGCCCTTCAAGACGCAGAACTCAAATGGAAATATGTTGACGATTCCACACTAGCCTCTTCCATCAGCAACGCTTCTCCAGACTACAGCATTCTCCAAGCCAACCTAGATGCCCTACTGACCTGGACACAAGATAATGATGTCACTATTAACCTAAACAAAACACTTGTCATGAACTTCAATGTTGCTTCTAAACCCATCCCTCCACCCACCCTCAAGCTTGCCAATCACAGCCTCGAGATAGTTCAGTCCACTAAATTACTTGGTGTTTTCCTTCAGCAAAAACTACTCTGGGATAAACATGTTAACACCATAGCTAGTGCTTCTTCTTATCGGCTACACATGTTACGCACCCTGAAACAACTAGGGGTTCCCAGAGATGACATGCTACTTTTATATAACCCAAACTCTGCTATGCTTCACCCGTTTGGTCATCCTCTCTCAACTTAACCCAAAGAAATAAATTAGAAAAAATTCAGAAGAGAGCACTCAGAATAATGTTAGGGGCCAACTACACCACTTACCAAGATGCATGTAACCTAATTAACGTACTCGCCATATCTAACCTCTACGAACAACACCTTCAGCAGTTCTCCAGCAAACTACTAAACAACCCCAGACACCGGCACCTACTACCGCCCGACGCCCCTCCTCCTCTACGCGCTGTTCGCCACTTCAACCGTATTGTCCCCGTAAGAGCACCACGGACTGACCGCTACAAGAACAGCGCCATTCCTTCAATAATTAAGGTCTTAAACAATCAATAAATTATATACATATTTTTCATTGTAAATTAGCCTGTTAGCTCTTGTGTCAATTTTAATTTTAATTTTAATTTTAATTTTAATTTTAACTATGTATCAACTTCCTTGTATATTTTCAGCCTTCGGGCTGCTTTTGTGAATAAACCGTTAATTATTATTATTATTATTATACAGTAATAATTTACACGAGACGCTCAGTTCCATGTCGTTCACATAACAGAGAAAGAGTAAGGGACCAAGGATGCTTCCCTGCAGGACCCCACAGTTAATTGGCATAGGATCAGATATATTATCATCAATTTTGACTCTTTGTGTTCTACCACTAAGATAAGATTTAAACCAGTTCACAGACCCAATGCCCATTGCTTGTAGTTTATTAGAGGATATCATGGTCTACTGTATTAGACGCTTTTTGTAGATCAAGAAGAACCATACCGGTGTAGTTACCTTTAGACATTTCTTTACGAATGTGATCTGTTAAGTGGATGAGACAGGAGTCTGTCGAGTACATGCATCTGAAACCTGATTGAAACTTATAGAATAGATAATTTTCTTTGAGGTAGTGTTCAATTTGGGTGTATACAGCTTTTTCAAAGATTTTAGATACAATACATAATATGCTAACTGGTCTATAGTTGCCAACATCTAGTTTATTTCCTTTCTTGAATAGAGGGGTTACAATAGCATCCTTCAGTTCAGCAGGTACAGTGTTGGTGTTAATTGACAGGTTGATGATGTGGGTTAGGGGACCTGCTATACCAATGGCTCCATCTCGTAGAAATTTGGCAGGAATTTTGTCTGGTCCTGTGCTTTTATGTACATTTAGGTTAGAGAGCTCGTCAAATGTGTATTTTGGTGTAAAATTTTGCAATCCAAATGTGTTCGGGTGTATGCCTTTATCCCTGTAGAAATTTCGAAAGGTGGCCGTTGTTGTCGTGTATTTATTGAGAGGTTGCAGTAGGTTCTGTGCAAGTGTGTTTGCTATGGAGGTGAAGAAGGAGTTGAAGTAGGTTGAAATTTGTCGTTTATCGTGCCAAACTTGATCATTAATGTTGAGAGCAATATTAGTGTTAGACGAATCCCTTGCCTTGTTGCTGTAGCCTGTTGTTTTTATGTACCTCCATAGTTTTTTGGGGTTATTCTGATATTCCTCTGCCTTACTGTGGAAATAATTAGATTTAGCTGATTTAATTTTCCTACTTAGTTTATTCCTAGCCCTGTTGAACTCATGTTTCAGACCTTGATCCTGTCTATGTTTCACTAGTCTTTTTAACAGATTGTCTCTATGTTCCAGATGGTGTTTATGTCATTGTTGATCCATGGGTCTGACCTTGCTTTAATGGGGGAAAAAAAAAAATTGTCTGCTATTTTTCCCACCTTAGGTTCGCACCGAACCCAAATCTGTTGCCATCGAGTTAATTCAAATTTTTAAATCGCAGTCATCAAAATATCACTCGATTTCTATAGTCATGAATGTTACAGACATATTACTCTAACATTCTATTCAGTACATTGTCCAATATACAAAGTATTTATGATTAATAAAACATATTTGATTAGGCCCACAATAACACATGGCAGTCATTCGAAAAGTAGTCCTGTTAATATTTTAATAGATAGGTATCCATGTCCTAAAATTAAAATGATATGTATAAAAACTCGAGATGAACTTATAAAATAATCGTCATTAGTCACTTTACTGGATATTAGATTATACAATTATAAACTAGTTTCAGATCTGGCAAGCGCATAATAAATTAATGCCAGTGTTCGTTACCCATAATACTTTGGGGTAACAGAAAACGCAGCTATAATATGCTGCGTTTTCTGTTACCCCAAAGTCTGATAACCCACTCTCATTATAGTGGGGTGGCACAAAATGAACAATGGGCGATCCAGACTTTTAAATATATACATTATATGGACAACCTTTCCTGACTATTTTTAACAATGAAAGTAAATATGCATTGCAGAATAATTACTACAAAGCAAATAAAGACAAAATAAAAGCGAAATAGCATAATATACCAAATATCATGAGGTATGTCAGGGACTGGAATAATCGACAACAGAGCATATCGGCAATAAATTTGAATATATACAATTTAAGATGTGTTGTGACATTACATATTAGGTGAAATTATACAACATATTTATTTGTTTAATAGTAGAGCAAGAAATAATAGCATACATAGAAATTTCAATAATTCTGAGGAGGAGTGACGGATTAATTACCGTGACGAACACTGATTTTCTGAACTTGACTCTTGGGAAGACGACAAGGTCAAGGTCACGAGGCTACAAGCACATGCTCAGCTCGGCCACTTCTCCCTCACTACCCTCAGCACTCCCCACGCAGCCGTGGTGCTTTGCTAAACTCTGACAAATGTTATGATATTTATATATATGCGTGTACTGTTACTTAGTAATATTGCATTGTGTAACCTATTCAACCCAAATGATATAAAAATTTAAGTAAGAATACACCGAAATATAATCGTGATTAGGCGCGAATAGAGTGGCACCGCGGCTGCGGCCATGTGCTCCAATGTGTATAAACAACAGGCTTTACATATCAAGATCAATATTTGATCCATCATTTCGATATTATTTTGATCTAGTTGAATTTGTAAAATTTGTTGATGACTATTCATATAATATAATCGCTTACTTTGGGGTATTATATATAATAACTCCGGTAGGTTATTGGCCTTCTATAGGATTATGATGCTTCTTTTGGACATTCTGAGGATATAGTTAGGTACATTTATAATTATAACATCCAAATCGATTATTTATATATGGATATATACAAAAAGTCTTAAAACTGTTATCAAGCTCCGAAAGTCTGAATCGGGTTGAGTTTCGACCCTGTGTAGGAGCAGGGTTGAGTTGGCTTGATATTGGACACCCTTTTATGGCATTTGGGTGTGAAATACGACACCATTTCCAGTCTATCGGAGATAATGATGGTAAAGGAAACTGCGGCTCAAGTTTTTAGTGTCTGGTGACTATCTACCGATTTGTCAATGCTATTCTAGCATATATTTGTGCTTTAGTTTATCTTGCATTTTTTTTTTAAATTTGCCCTATTTCTCCAGAAGACTTCCTACATGGTATAGTGTATTGTTCTAGTGATAATAAAATATTATATAGGGCTATTTTAAGTTGGCTGATGAATATGAAGCAGTAATATGCTGGACGATGAGAACACTGTATGTAAACATGTCTCGGATATCACTGACAATTTTTAGCATTTTCTGCCAAAAGCCCAATGGCTTATCAGTGGTGGTAACACAAAATGCAGCTTACGCTTATGAAGGAATCCTAACTAGCCCAATGGTGCGAACAAAAGAAGACCTTGGCAACACTGTGTACGTATATCCCGCCGCGGTCAGCTGACGACCTAAACCGACGCCCGTGGAAAAGGCAGTGTTGTCATTTTTGTTGTCATCATCTTTTTCGAATTTCCTGCATCTCCACGTATGTAATTTGCTGCCACTGTGTTCTATGACATTCTGATTCACATTGATTGATTTCTTGTCACTGGTCTAATAAGAAATATAGCCGGTAATCTATTTAGCTGCCCGATTTGATAGTGGATTATAAATTGGTAACTTTAAAGCACACGATAGCTTGTTTTGTAGGAAAGAAACTATAGTGCGCAGGCGCAGACATTCAACCTGCCAAATGCTACAGCTATAGAATATAATACCGTATGTTCAGCCAATTTCTACTGAAACACGTATTTGTTAGTAACTAAAAAGGAAGTAAATACAATACTTCAATGAGTATTAAAATTTCGCCCAGCCTATTACACCACATTAGATGAAACTAAAGCTGCATTTTCCTTTACCATCATTAGCTGCGTTTTCTGTTACCCCAAAGTCTGATAACCCACTCTCATTATAGTGGGGTGGCACAAAATGAACAAGGGGCGATCCAGACTTTTAAATATATACATTATATGGACAACCTTTCCTGACTATTTTTAACAATGAAAGTAAATATGCATTGCAGAATAATTACTACAAAAGCAAATAAAGACAAAATAAAAGCGAAATAGCGTAATATACCAAATATCATGAGGTATGTCAGGGACTGGAATAATCGACAACAGAGCATATCGGCAATAAATATGAATATATACAATTTAAGATGTGTTGTGACATTACATATTAGGTGAAATTATACAACATATTTATTTGTTTAATAGTAGAGCAAGAAATAATAGCATACATAGAAATTTCAATAATTCTGAGGAGGAGTGACGGATTAATTACCGTGACGAACACTGATTTTCTGAACTTGACTCTTGGGAAGACGACAAGGTTAAGATCACGAGGCTACAAGCACATGCTCAGCTCGGCCACTTCTCCCTCACTACCCTCAGCACTCCCCACGCAACCGTGGTGCTTTGCTAAACTCTGACAAATGTTATGATATTTATATATATGGGTGTACTGTTACTTAGTAATATTGTATTGTGTAACCTAATCAACCCAAATGATATAAATTTAAGTAAGAATACACCGAAATATAATCGTGATTAGGCGCGAATGGAGTGGCATCGTGGCTGCGGCCATGTCCTCCAATGTGTATAAACAACAGGCTTTACATATCAAGATCAATATTTGATCCATCATTTCGATATTAATTTGATCTAGTTGAATTTGTAAAAAATTATGATGACTATTCATATAATTATTATAATCGCTTACTTTGGGGTATTATATATAAAAACTCCGGGAGGTTATCGGCCTTCTATAGGATTATGACGCTTCTTTTGGACATTCTGAGGATATAGCCAGGTACATTTATAATTATGACATCCAAATTGATTATTTATATATGGATATATACAAAAAGTCTTAAAACTGTTATCAAGCTCCGAAAGTCTGAATCGGGTTGAGTTTCGACCCTGTGTAGGAGCAGGGTTGAGTTGGCTTGATATTGGACACCCTTTTATGGCATTTGGGTGTGAAATACGACACCATTTCCAGTTTATCGGAGATAATGATGGTAAAGGAAAATGCGGCTATTATCTCCGATAGACTGGAAATTTCACACCCAAATGCCCTGAGGGGTGTCCAATGTCAAGCCAACTCAACCCTGCTCTTCCACAGGGTCGAAATTCAACCCGATTCAGACTTTCGGAGCTTGATAACAGTTTTAAGACTTTTTGTATATATCCATATATAAATAATCGATTTGGATGTCATAATTATAAATGTACCTAGCTATATCCTCAGATTGTCCAAAAGAAGCGTCATTTATCCTATAGAAGGCCGATAACCTACCGGAGTTATTATATATAATACCCCAAAGTAAGCGATTATATTATAGGAATAGTCATCACAATTTTTTACAAATTCAACTAGATCAAATTAATATCGAAATGATGGATCAAATATTGATCTTGATATGTAAAGCCTGTTGTTTATACACATTGGAGGACATGGCCGCAGCCACGATGCCACTCCATTCGCGCCTAATCACGATTATATTTCGGTGTATTCTTACTTAAATTTATATCATTTGGGTTGATTAGGTTACACAATACAATATTACTAAGTAACAGTACACCCATATATATAAATATCATAACATTTGTCAGAGTTTAGCAAAGCACCACGGCTGCGTGGGGAGTGCCGAGGGTAGTGAGGGAGAAGTGGCCGAGCTGAGCATGTGCTTGTAGCCTTGTGACCTTGACGTCGTCTTCCCAAGAGTTAAGTTCAGAAAATCAGTGTTCGTCACGGTAATTAATCCGTCACTCCTCAGAATTATTGAAATTTCTATGTATGCGATTATTTCTTGCTCTACTATTAACCCTTTTTTAGCGGCGCGCATCATATGTCGAGTGAAAGAAATTTGGACTATGTGGCGGCTCACAACATAAGTCGTGTGGCATTTTCAGCACGTAATGTTGCTGAGAGAGAGAGACAAGTGGTGGCAGGAGAGTAGCGAGCACTCGTGTTGCGCGATTGTTGCAAGAGAACTAGCGGTCATACAAGGATCGTTGGGGTGTCATTGGAAAGCTCTGTTTATGCCCTTTCAGGGATATATGCTTGTTTTACACTCTGGGTCTTATTTAGGCATGAAAATGATCACATAAACAGCCCTATTTTGGGTAAAAACACCCCGCTGGTGGCTACATATTATTTACCGCCTAGGCCTCTCGTTAGGTGTTAAACAAATAAATATGTTGTATAATAATAATATAATAATAATAATAATTCTTTATTCCAGACACAGAAGATAAATACAGTATAAATACAGTACGACCTAATGGTCCATATCACATACACTTCTCGTGAGAGCACAGGTAATATACACAAAAATATATTAATAAAGAAACAGTAAAATAAAATATACAGTAGCCTATTTACAGAATGGCATAATAAAGCCCATATCACATTTTGTCACAATATAACACAGGCTAATTAAGGCTATTGCTCAATGTTGGTTAACACCTATTGCACAGATCATTGCTCACAGTTCAATTAGACCTATATATTACAGCACATACTATGTGTACAGCAGCTTATGCCAGTGAGATATAATACGGGATTCATAGATATGATCACTAGACCAAAGAGCTACGATCAGCGTGTTACTGGAGGATTGCAGTCGCTGCGAAAAGCTGTACACCAGTCTCCTGATGACAGCCCGACAGCACTGCACATCCAACAGTGTGCACACCATACTAGTGCTTTCATATTTAGATAGACCAATGAACAATTTAAGTATATTATGATAGGATGTACACGGACCATTTATGGTGGCTCTCTTGTACTTCCACCACAAATGGGCTGTGTACATAGAGGAACAATATGTCCGGAACAAAGTTACTTTAGTTCCCAATTACACGTGGAATTTCCTCAAGATGGTGTTACCACGTAAATATAGCGGTCTGCGCTGACGGCCGATATCTGCATCATCTGAGCAATCGTTTGAGATAATGTGTCCCAGGTAATTTATTTTGTTTACTTCTTGAATAATTTGATTATTGAGTGAGAAATTTGGCAGTTTACTTTTATACAGTAATTTTGATCTAAATATAAGAACAGCACTTTTCAGTGGGTTGAATTGAACACAATGTTTGCTACCAAAAGATTCACATATTTCAAGAAGTCTGCTCAGACCCGCAGAAGACGGTGCAATAATGACCAGATCATCAGCATACATGAGATGGTTGATGATTTTATTCCCACCATAACATCCAATCTGCTCTTTATTCAATTTATCACTTAATTCATCCATATATACATTGAATAAGTAAGGTGAGAGAATACTACCCGGGGGGCGCTGGAGGCAGCTCTGTGCGTCTCCTTGGCCCCGCCCCTCAAATGTACAACTATTATATTAGATTAGATTAACCTAACCTAACCTAACCTAACCTAACTTAACCTACAAAAATAACCAAAATAACAAATATAACAAAATAAAATAACTAAATTCGAGTGGGATCGAACACAGGTTTCCCAAGTGGGAAGCGGGAACCATACCGACTGTGCTACAGAGAGCTCTAGCAGTGACAATTTGAACGGTGTATTTAAATGCGGGGCGGGCCAAGGGAGGTGAGGGGCGGGGCTAGATTCTCACGCATGCGCAGATGGTGAGTTTTGGAGACGCACAGAGCTGCCTCCAGCGCCTCCCATACTACCCTGTCTCACACCATTGGTTACTGTAAAGGAATCCGAAACAATGTTACCCCATCTTACATTAAATGTTTGATTGGCATACCAGTATTTCAAGATTCTCAGTATATAGTATGGCACTCCCCTTGTTGCTAATTTATCAAACAGGATATTGTGGCAGACTCTGTCAAATGCTTTACTAGCATCAAGAAAGCATGCAAAAATAGAGCTGTTCATTTTGATGTACCCATCCACTAGCTCCTTCAGAGTGTAGATGCACTGGTCCGTACCATGGTTCTTTTTAAAACCAAATTGATTACTATTAGTTGAGATATACACTGAGATTCTGTCTAAAATGATTAACTCTAGTATCTTACTTACAATACTGGCAAGGGCAATAGGTCTATAGTTGTCTTTTGATGTGATTTTGCCAGCCTTGTCTTTAATTACTGGTATCAAGATAACGGACATCATAGATTCTGGTAGGAACCCATGGATTAGAAAGCTGGTAAAGCACCTGCTGAGTTTCTCGAGTTTCTCCAAGAGGAGAGTGGAGGAATACTTCAAATGTTCAGCATATATACCATCAAAACCACACGATTTGTTAGCATCTAGCCTACTTATTGCAGCCTTGATTAATTTTTCTTCACTTGTAACTTTAATTGCGTCATACTTTTCTTCTTTCTTACACTCTGTAGTAACAGCAATGGTATTTCCTTGGTGCCCAACAGAGTTAAACAAAGTTTGGTAATGTGTTTTCCAAAGATTGGCTATGTTATTAGTACCAGAGATCCCATCTACACTAATTTCACCTAATATGTAATGTCACAACACATCTTAAATTGTATATATTCAAATTTATTGCCGATATGTTCTGTTGTCGATTATTCCAGACCCTGACATACCTCATATTTGGTATATTACGCTATTTCGCTTTTATTTTGTCTTTATTTGCTGTGTAGTAATTATTCTGCAATGCATATTTACTTTCATTGTTAAAAATAGTCAGGAAAGGTTGTCCATATAATGTATATATATATTTAAAAGTATGGGTCGCCCCTTGTTCATTTTGTGCCACCCAACTATAATGAGAGTGGGTTATCAGACTTTGGGGTAACAGAAAACGCAGCTTAAATTTCTTGTTCAGGACTGATATTTATGTATCAAATTATGTTAATTATTGTATATTCACTGCATTAACGTGTAGGCCTATATAACCATCATATTATGAATCTAGTAAAAATATACTACACAACTGTGTGTCATAGATAAGTGTGCGAACTGTATTAAACCTCTTAAATCACGAAAGCCCTCAAAACACCTCAATGGTGCATCACACATGATAGTCATTTGAATAAGACCCTCAGCGCCATCTGGATTTTTAGTACGGTTTTCTCTCATTCGTATGTCTTTCAGAGGAGCTATTTTGTCTAGAATGTTTGTGATGATGGTTCTGAAGCCAACCCATGCATCATTAACGTTTTTATTTCCAAACACTGGAGACCAATCTGTATTCCATAAAATGTCCAGAAATGTTTCTTTGTTGTAGTTTCTGAGTGACCTTGTTTGATGACCTTGTGATTCTCTAGGGTAAT
The DNA here is from genome assembly GCA_032716605.1 of Paralithodes platypus. Taxonomy (NCBI): domain Eukaryota; kingdom Metazoa; phylum Arthropoda; class Malacostraca; order Decapoda; family Lithodidae; genus Paralithodes; species Paralithodes platypus. Next base: position 1,528,213 of record CM064560.1, read on the forward strand.
TTTTGTAGTTTTACGTGTGCAATATGTGACGAAGTGATCACTTATCCCAGTCTGTATAACCCCTGATTGTGATATTTTGTCCTCTCTGTTACAATTTATTATGGTCTAATATTGTAGCAGTGTTCTCAGATATACGTGTGGGGGTTGTGATGAGTTGTTTGTCATTGTGCATTATCAGTATGTGCCTATATTCTCGTACAAGCCTATTATTTCGTTGTTTGTAACACAAGTTAAAATCCCCTAGTATAATGGATTCATTCCGGGGGTCGTGAGCAGGTCATTCCCGTCCCTCAGACCTTTCCGACTAGAAGATCCCGCCCGCTTAGCTAGGTCCATCCCGCCCAAATGTTGTGGGCGGGAAGAGCCAAGCAATCAATACTTCCTTGGCTGATTCCGCCCCCTAAGATTAGACCGTCCCGCCCATTTGTATGGTTCACACAACCTCAGCTGCAAGTCTTGCCCAAATGTGCGAGGCAAAAGCCTGTAACCTTGAAATTCCTGATTGCATAATAACCTTGTGTGTATGAGTGACGATTAGATTAAAACATAATTAAATTACACCAACACACATATATATACAGTATATATATATATATATATATATATATATATATATATATATATATAGCCTATATATCAGAGTTGGGTCAGTTTAGTTAATCAACTAGTCAACTTAGTTAATTAATGTTTAACTTTAGATAATTTTGAAAAATGGGTTAACTTAACTTAATTGAAATATTTTAAAATTAATCGGTTAACTTTAATTAATTTCCGATTAATATTCCTCTATTTGACTATTTCATAATTATGTTCTAGCTTACTCTGTGATGGGAGTCTGTGAGACCAGAGCGAGGAGGTAAATTCAACTCTCACCTGTCAATTTATAGTCTAATCCTGAGGTTATCTTGTCGAATAGTAGACCTTTTTCCATATTTCATATTAACTTTTTCTGTCTCCTGCGGTAAGAGAGAGAGAGAGAGAGTGTGTGTGTGTGTGTGTGTCTAAATGAGTAGGCTAAATTACTTACATATCTCAGTTGTATGTAAAATGCTAGAAACGGTCATACGAGACAGACTCGTAAATCACTTAGAGGAAAATAACATACTTAAAGATACTCAACACGGCTTTCGTAAAAAACGTTCCTGTTTAACAAACCTCTTAGACTTCTTCCACGATATCCTCAACCTCTACGATGAGAGTAAAGCTGTAGATATTATATACCTTGATTTTCAAAAGGCCTTTGACAAAGTTCCCCACAAACGTTTACTGCTAAAACTAAAAGCGCATGGAATACAAGACGGTGTGTTGAAATGGATAGAAAATTGGCTCAGCGACAGAAAGCAAAGAGTAGTCATAAACGGTAAGGCATCAAAATGGACCAATGTAAGTAGCGGAGTACCCCAGGGATCGGTACTAGGACCAATTCTCTTTCTAATTTACATCAACGACATAGATGAGGGTCTCACCTGTACAATCTCAAAATTTGCTGACGATACAAAAATTGCAAATAGCGTACTCTCAAAAGAACAAGTTGACGATATGCAACACAATCTAGATAAATTGTCATGTTGGGCCCAAATTTGGCAAATGAGTTTCAATGCGGATAAATGTAAAGTACTACATATCGGATACCTAAATGAGAAAGCAAACTATTCGATGAATGGCACTCAGCTTAAGAATGTAAACAGAGAAACCGATCTGGGAGTAACAATATCGAGTAACCTAAAACCGAGTCAACAATGTTCAGAAGTTGTTAAGAAGGCAAACAAAATAATTGGCTTTATAGGCAGGTCATTTGAGCATAAATCCAAAGAAGTTATCCTAACCCTTTACAATTCCTTAGTCCGCCCTCTTCTGGAATACTGCGTTCAATCCTGGTGCCCTTATTACCAAAAAGATATAAACAAGCTAGAACGAGTTCAACGTAGAGTTACCAGAATGATACCTAGCCTAAAGAACAAACCATACGAAGAGCGTCTTAGAGAATTAAATCTATTTCCTTTAACCCAGCGCAGATTAAGAGGTGACTTAATTCAAGTGTTCAAAATCATCAAAGGCATCGACAATATGAACTGTAGCAAGTACTTCACTATCGACCAATCTAATTACACGCGGGGAAACGGTTGCAAAATTATTGGTAAATCTTTTAACTCGCACGAATCTAAGAATTTCTTCTTCAATCGAGTTGTCAACTTGTGGAATGGGCTTCCCCGAAACGTTATAGACTGCATCACCGTTGATTCATTTAAACTCCGCATAGACAAATATCTCACATCAAACCCGCGACTGACTGCGTTTGTAAATGAATAACTTTATTTTATCCCCCCCTCAGTTACTAACCCATCTGTCCCCTACTAACTTCCTAATCCTGCCACGGACATTAGTTCCAGGGCAGTAATTCCCTTTCCAATGTTCCCTTACCCACTCTAAACCACTGTTTGGACACTTGATCCTCAGTGTTTTGGAGGACAAGCAACCTAGAAGGGTCGCTAGATCTGTTGTTGCTTGATTTCCTTTGTACTCCTTTGTACTCCTCCCAGACACCCCCCCCCCCCCAGCAATGATGGCTCACACACTAAGAACGCATTCGTTCTGGGGGCGAAAACATCTCGCTCTGCATTTGCTAGGTTAAGTTAGTTTAGTTGGCATTAGAAGTGATGTTAGTAATAGTGGGATTAATGGTGATAGTAGTGATGATGGTGATAATAGTAGTGATGATGGTTGTAGTTGTATTGATGATGATGACAGCAGTAGATATGATGGTGACAGTAGTAGATATGATTGGTGACAGTACTAGTAGTAGTGATGATGGTCATAATAGTAGTGATGATAGTTGTAATGATGACAGTAGTGATGATGGTAGTGACGATGGTGTGAGTATTAGTGATGATGGTGAGTAGTAGTGATGATGATGACAATAGTTGTGATGATGAAGATCATAGTAATGGTGATGATGGTAGTAGTAGTGATGATGGTGATAGGATACATGATGGTAATACTTGTGACAGTAGTAATGATGATGGTTATAGTAGTAGTGATGATGTTAACAGTAGTAATGATGATTGTAAGATGGTGGTGATGATAGTAGTAATGATGGTTGATAGTTGTAGTATTAATGATGATAGTAGTGATTAAGATGGTAGTGACAATGGTGACAGTAGTAGTGATGATGAGAGTAGTAGTGATGATTGTAATTGTAGTAGTGATGATCATAGTAATGGTGATGATGACAGTAGTCGTGATTGTGGCAGTTGTAGTGATGATGGCAGTAGTAGTGATGATTGTGATTGATGATGGTATTAGTAGTGATGATGGTAACCTATCGCAGAGTTGGGTATGCCGTTTTGATTTTGGGCAAAACGGCACGTCTACTTTATTTTATTATTGTTTTGTTTTTATTTTCTTGGGGGTGGCCGACTCAAGACAGAGCAAGAACAGGGAAAACACAAAACACAACACAAAACAACGAACAAACACAGACAAAACACAAAATTCACACACATATAGGTCACCCAGGAGATTACCGAGGAGACCAGGGTCACCAAGGTCGCTTTTTTTGTGGTAAGTCAGGTTAATCCTGACATAAAGCATGGGATGGCGGGTAGACATTAAATGGAGGGCGGGAGGTATAATAGCCTACCTACTAAAACTCCGACTAATGATGTAAATAAATGACAATTAAATAGGCGTGGCTGGCCTCTGATTAAGTAGGAAATGGCGGGTGGAAATTAAAGAAAGGGCGGGAGGTATGAACTGATTGAAACTCCGAAAAACTGGGGTAAAGTACAATTAACAAGAAGGGAATATAGAAATAAATATATATATATATATATATATATATATATATATATATATATATATATATATATATATGGTGACCGGTCACTTCAACCAGTAGACCATTTCAACCAGTAGCTCTCAACCAGTACCAAATCAACCAATACGGTTAGGTTAGGTTAGTACTATATTTTGGTACTGGTTTGGTTGGTCTGGGTTAAATTGGCACTGGTTGAGAGCTACTGGTTGAAATGGTCTACTGGTTGAAGTGACATGGAACCATATATATATATACAGTATATATATATATATATATATATATATCTTTGTACAGTATAATTATGTGTGTATGTCTATAATAGGTAGATATGTACTCGTATGTTACTTCGTATGCTTGTTACTTGTTAGTAAGTAGCTGTTATACCTGGAAGAGTCGGCTACAGTATAATATTATACGGTACTCGGAAAAAAAGGCACCGGAAAAAAAGGGCACAGGAAAAAGACACTGGAAAAAGACACTGGAAAAAGACACTGGAAAAAGGGCACTGGAAAAAATGTCACAAATTACTGAAAATGGCATATAAAACAAAACGTAATAGATCAATAAAATGTGTTTCAATGCAATATGCAATATTGCATAATGTAATTATAAAGATCTGGTAGTATACTCACCATAAATTAGGTTAGGTTAGGTTAGGTTAGAACATAATAAACCGGAATTCTGCATAAGGCCTTTGATCCGTTAGTGTAATAGTGTGTGTTCTGCGGTTCATGTATCAGTAGCCATGGAGATCATCACAAACAACAAGGGTGGCCAAAAGCTGTGTTATCAGGGATATATGTAGGCCCTACGTTAGAAAAATATCTAAACGTGATTGGAACCGATGGCAGTGTTCACGGCAATCAAGCTTGAAGTGCAAAGGAGCCTTAACCTCTGAAGTGCACATGGGGGTAATTAGACACCTCTGCCTGTGCGCATGTATTTGAGCTGTTTCCATCACTAAAATATTAATTTTACCATAAATAGCATTAATACTTATCCATATGCGCCTATTATAGGTTGATTATAAAGGTATAAACCTGTTACAACAATAAAACAAGTGAAAACAGCGTTTGGATGGTCAAAATCGGCGATACAGGGCGGGAGTTACATAATGTATGGGTGAGGCAACCTCCTTTCCCGCCAATTTCCCCCAAGGCTGGAGAGACACTGTCGATCGATACTCTCTCTCTCTCTCTCTTGCACTCGCTTGCTAACAGTGATGACAATGCCCTGCTTGCAACTCGCTAATGTTAGCACGAAAATATACCTCAGAATAAGGGAATAACAGGGAAAATAGGTGATAACTGAAGGAGGGGAGGAAAGTGGGGAAGGAGGGGAGGTAGAGGAGTGATATTTTGCATGGCCCAGGGGCAATTTTTTTTTTTTTTTTTTGGTCGATGTTTAAAGTTGATTTTTTTTTTTCTCTGACTCAAGAGTCTTCCCGCAGTCCGCCGGGGGAACTCTTAAGAGTCTTCCCGTAGTTCCCGGGTTAACTACAGATAGCAATGTGAGGACTTAACTTAAAATTTATGTGTCAATGTGAGGACTTTACTTAAAATTATACATACTTTCCTGTCTATAGTGCCTGCTTGTAGCTGTGTGTTGGTGCGCCCAGTGTCAATGAGGTGTCAAATCATCACTGAACATGAATTTTTATCTTTGGTTCTGGCTAAAACTAGATGATTTTATGGCGTTTTAAGCCCGACCTGTGTTATTCAGAACGTAAATTCAGATCGTATTTACCCCTTTGAGCCCTGAAGGTAGAATATAAGCATGATAGTGGTCCTAATGCTGGTAACAGAGTGGTTGTGTACGCCACTGATGAGTGTTTGAGGTTGTTATGCCGGGCTCGTACATGGTTTATGGACGGGAACTTTTCTATGGCACCGCACATTTTTCAGCAACTATACATTATCAGAGCCCCATTAGGAGAAACTGCAGTTACCTGTGTGTATGCATTCTTGCCAGGAAAGACACAAAATGTATATGAAGAATTGCTTCAAAGTATTTTAAATGGTTGTGAGAGGCTAGGATACATACCAGATCCCACACAAGTTGTATTAGATTTCGAAAAAGCTACCATGTATGTAGTACATGTAGCTGTTAGTAGTATTCTAGGCCCTCATGTAACAACTCAAGGATGTTTCTATCACTTGACGCAAAGTACCTGGCGCAAGATACAAGAATTAGGTCTTGTTAATCACTACCGTGAGAATGATGCATGCAAATTGTTTTGTGGAATGATGGATGGGTTAGCATTTCTCCCATTAGAAAAGGTACAGGAAGGTATGCAATTTCTACAGGACAACACCCCTGAGGAACTTGTAGACCTACTTTCATACTTCGACAGGGCATATGTTACAGGTACATTTCGTCATATCCGACTTCCTCCAAATGATGGAAGCATAGAATCAATGCCAGTCAACATTAGGCGACTTCCACCTTCCTTTCCACCTGTCACATGGAATGTACATAGTAATACACTGAATGGTGAGGCTCGAACGAATAACATGAGTGAAACTTGGAATAACTCATATAATCAGCTAGTTGGTCATTCCCATCCATCATTCTACACAGTTATTGATAACATTAGGAAGGATGAAACCCTAGTCAAAACAACTATGCTGCAAAATGAAAGAGGCCAACCTCCAAGAAAAGAGTCAAAAGACAGTATGTGAATCTTCAGAAGCGTCTAAAGAACCTATGTGAAGATTTGGTTACCGGCAAAAAATCTATAGAGGAATTCCTTCGAGCTGTAGGACAATGTATCTGTTTTTAAATGTAGCCTAATGGCATCTAGAACGAAGAGAGTTTGTACTCCTATTATTTTATCAGTCAAATATTATTCAAATAAAGAGATTTTGTTTTAGTTCAGTGTTTTTTACCCTTTTTTATAAATTATTTTTATAAATTACAAATAACAAACTTTTGTTTTATCTTGGTGAGTTTTTGTCCTCTTTTGCATTTACTCGGTGAGTTTTTGTCCGGTGAGCTTATGTCCGGTGAGTTTTTTGTCCTACACTCTCCTGAGCTAACCACACACTTCCACAACTCTGTTCCCAAACCAGTGCTTACCTATATCTTTTCTAAAGCAAAATTTATCCAATATGAAACCATTTGAACGGGTTATTTCGTCGTAATTAAGAACATAAGAAAATGGGAGTCTGCAGAAAGCCGCTTGGCCCAAACAAGGCAGATTCCTCTCACACCCAACCCCAATGTTAAGGCCTAATTTTAAGCCTTATGGGCTTATAAAGCCCAGCTCACTAACACCATTAGGACTGATCACACCGAAACGGTCAGAGGTCAGAAAACGGGGGTCTACAGAGCGCCGATTGGCCCACACCTGACAGATTCCCCTCACACCCAACCCATATCGTCCATATGCCTATCTAATTTTATCTTAAAGCTCCCTATCGTTCTTGATCCCACTATAGCACTTGGTAGCCTATTTCACCTATCTACAACTCTGTTACCAAACCAATATTTGCCTATATCCTTTCTGAAACGAAATTGATCTAATTTGAAACCATTTGTTCGAGGTATTTCGCTATCACTGAGCATTGGTACATTTTTCATGTCCCCTTTATTAATCCCACTAACCCACTTGAACACCTCTATCATATCCCCTCTAACTCTGCGTCTCTTTAACGAATGTAAGCCTAATTTCTTCAACCTTTCTTCACACAACTATTCAATTAGTATGTATAAAAATAGACTTAAGACATTTCTACTCTATGATGAAGTACCAAATTTGTAAATTTGTAATATAGATACTATCAGTAAATGTTATTATGATTATGTTATAAACGACGAATTATTGTATGCATGCACTGCTCTTAAAAAATATATATATATTATTATTATTATTTCAATTATTATTATTATTATTATTATTATTATTATTAATTAATTAATTTTCCTGTCTGCACCTGCACTTCATTTCTTTTCCACCATCAGTGTATTGGCAATAATTATATAATAAAGGACATATATACCAGTCGGTATCAAGTCCCCTTGTCATATACTGTATACTGTTGTATTATGTAAACTGTTAATAATATAATTGTATTTATGTATGTTATATGACAATAAAGATTATTATTATTATACGGAAAATTTCTAATATTATGGATCATTTTTGTCATTCTACGTTGTAGCCTACTCTCTCCAATGAATCTATGTCCATTCTGTAATAAGGACACCTTTCACCTTTCATCCATTTAAACACCTTTATCATATCTCCTATACATCTTCGTCTTTCTAATGAATGCAAGCCAATGGTTATCAGCCTCTCCTCTTATGATAAATTTATAACAATGTGGATCATTTACGTCATTCTTCGTTGGACTGCCTCCAGAGAGTCTATATCCATTCTATAATAAGGACACCAAAACTGAACAGCATAGTCCAAGTGAGGTCTCACATTAGGTCAGGTTAGGTTAAATAGAAATCTAGTGTAATTAAAGCAAAATATAGATGTACAATAACTAACAAATATATTAAAATTATATTATTCTTGAATAATTTATAATTTAGGAATAAATCCTGGAAAGCAACGTTGCCTAATTAAACAGTATGATAGAGTTTCATAATATGCCATTTTTTCCTACCCCGAAGAATATGCAATTTTTTTCTGTGCCTTTTTTTCCCAGTGCCTTTTTTCCGGTGCTTTTTTTTCCTACATTCGTATATACATGTGTCTGTAATTTGAAATGTATACACTTACAGTATATAATTATTATATTAGTATGGGTAGGCTAGGCCTACGCGCAAAAATATGTAGCGAAATGGGAGAAAATTCCTATGTTCATATCCTAGATGTAATTCGACAAGAAAATGTACGATAGTGAATATTTTTTTATTAAAGGTATATTGCTGTGTCCTCTTCTTGATTACTCAGCAATTACGAAGGTACTGTAAAAGAAATAAGAAGGGAATGAAGACAAAACGTTGCTAGAAATGAGACCCAGTAATTTCATATAATTCTAAAAACGATCGAAATTTCAGCTGCTAATGGATGAGATTACACTTTCTGTCACCTATGTTCAAAAATATATTTCACTGCACTAGTCAGACTGCATATTTCGTGTGGTAGCCTTGTGACGCCTGCCAGCGTTGGCAGAATCGCCTCCCGGTAGCCACTAGCGCTCGCCAGGGCAGTGAATTTGGCTACAGTCTATCTACAACGTTGTACTTTCTTTCTTGTGAATCGTCATGTCACAGGCAGTACAGAAGTGGTCTTTATTTTCACCTGTGACAATGCATTATATTTTATATCATCAGTTATAAGTTTAGTGCATAAGACTGAATGATACAGCTAGAGAGTGTGAGTCAGTAAGTGCAGGAGGCAGAGTGTGCGCGCGCAGTGTTACACGTTGTCTCGGTGACTTCATGCCACGGCCGGGCCCTCTGAGTGGCTGGCCGAGGGCCGCCTTGCAACCCCTCCTGCCGCGGCAGGAAGTAGTTCCCCCGCACTCCCTGGTGTCTTTGTGCCTTCCTCGCTCAGAGCTTGCTTGACCAGCATACCCTTAACATATCCCTTGCCACCTGTCACCGACTTCTACCTATAGAGCACTTTCTCTCTCTCTCAACTTCTTACCTTTCATTCTTCCTCTCTATTTAATATCATAACTCCCCTTTGGTTCTGCACGATTTCATATATCGGCCATCGTATTATATGCTGAAGCTCTCAGATATTATATGTTTAGTTAGGCATTTTGGAGGGGTTACCATTTTGTCTGTAGAGGTTCGACGCACTCACGGTGTCTCCCTGCCTATTCCTTGGCTGTCTGCTGGGCTATTTAATGCTAGACTGGGGTAGGGCTACAGGTGTTGTGATTTCCGATGTGTAACAGGTTTTGTTTAACCTGTACAATCGCAACGGAGACGTGGGAAGCCTAGGTGGTCTTTCTGACTGTGTACCTTGTGAGTTTAGCACTGTGCTGCGAGTGAGGGCTTTTGCCTCTGCCACCCAGCACTGTGCTAACTCGTTTTGTTTTGACTTTGAGAGGGTCGCCAGGAGAGAACCAGATACTAGCGATCTGGATCTCTCAAGAGAGCACCCCGTCAATTAACGTAATTTGGCCGCACAGTCTTAAGGACCTCGCTAGGCTACGAGCCATTTGCTCAGCCATTGTTTCCTAGCCTACGACATCCCAGCTAGACTTTATTAGCCTAGCAGACACCTGTTTAGAATTATAAACTCTTATGTTATGTATGCAGCATTCTTATTCACGTTGACCGTAAGCCTTGGTTGTTGTTGAGTTGCACAACCTGAGCAGGTTTTTTTGAGTTGCCTGACGAAGGACTTCTTTTGTTGTTGGAGATAATACTAGTGTGCATTTATCGTTATTCCCGTGTCAGTTGACACTGTCTGTCTCTACACTTGTCCTATATTGACCCTGCTTTATATAACAGTTCAAAATCCGATACGATCATCTTACCGCAGCATCAGACTTTCTTCAGAAGATTCCTGCTCGATGCTTTGGGACTTTCGTTCACTTTCTTTAGTATAGGAGTGACAGTTCATTATTGTTTAGAGTAACTTTAAATATACCTTCTTCTAGTTTGCATTAAATCATTGCAGTGATTTAATTAAGATCTTCATCTTTTCCTAGTATACCTTATTAACGTAATTGTATGTTGTTGTGACCAGGCTGTATCAGAGATCATCAGCCTGTAGTAGTAGTGCACTTATACCGAGTTATAGGATACCCCGTTATCGCAGATTTAACTCTGGAGGGTATAGGTGTTTTTTGTGTGCCGGCATTATAAGTTCGAGGGTTGGATCTAGTGTTACCGTTGTGGCTGTGTGCCTTTCTAGTCCAATGATTAAGAGCCCTTGTTTTATACGAGCCCCGGTCGTAACAGCCTACATTCAGTTTATTGTAAATGTATTGTTTATTTAAATCGTTACGTTTTCTCCATGTTAATGATTTAGTATGTAAGATGTAAATATGAGTGTAGTTACTTAATAGGAATGAGCTCCTTGTAAATATAATATATATTATACAGTATATATTTAGTTTCGGAAAAGATATTGGCACATACTGGTTTGGTAACAAAGTTATAGATATGTGCAGTGGGCTACCGGGTGCTATAGTAGGAATACAAACGATAGAGTTAAATTGGATGGGTACATGGACGAGGTGGGTTGGGTGTGAAAGGAATCTGCCTCATGTAGGCCAATCATCTCTCTGCAGACTCCCGTATTCTTGTACCTTGTGTTTTGTTCTAAGCATTGTGTACATAGATGGTTACGTATTTTAGTAATGTAGTATTTTCCGCTGCTATAGGGGTGAGTTATACTGTAGGTGTGTGTTAGGCCTATAGGGTGATTAAGGGTCCCGGCTGCATTGGCTTAACTCATTAAGATCCCTTGATAATTAGCATATGTATGTGAATTAGGGAGCTTATCGTAGGGTAATTTAAGGAACCAGCTGACCCAGCTGCAATTAAATGTTTACCACAATGGTGTCAAAACAATTATGCCTATCCTGCCTCTACCTTTTAGAACACACACACACACACACACACACACACACACATAGGTAGCCATGTTACTTAAGTTCAGGATACTTTTTCAACCCGTCTCCAGAAGGCCGACTGGCCCACACTTGGCAAATCCATTTCACATCCAGCCCAACGCGTCCATGTGCCTATATTACAGAATGGACATAAATTCCTTGGAGAGAGTACAACGATGATTGACAAAAATTATCCATAATATTATAAACCTACTATATGAAGAGAGGTTGAAGAAATTAGGCTTGCATTCGTTAGAGAGACGCAGAGTTAGGGGGGATATGACAGAGTACTAGGCCGGGAGCCAGGACCACCCCTCAGGATGATTTTTGCTACCTTTTTTTAACTTATATTTCCTGATAACCTATGTCTTGGGCTATGCCAAGAACATACTGACCACCCCCAACTCGGGGCCGTTCTCTCACAGGGGGCTAAAACCCTTAATTTCTGGGTACGCTCAACTCCGTACTATATAAGTTTGGAAAATGACTTATTTGGACATCAATAAATTGCCAGATTGTCATTAAATTTGGCATGCACTATTGTTACACATGCAGGAAGAGATAGAAAGCATAATAATTATAATATTAACATTTGTATTTCTCAATTAAGGCAACACACTCGCATATAGGCAAAAATAATGTCTGTTTTTTCACAATTTACTTTGCAAATACAGTCTATTCAGGTAAGTAATGTAACATTTAAAGCTTTATATTGCAATTAGAAAACCTTAGATTACAAAGGTAAATTTGAACCTACATTTACATTTCTAAATAGTCATTTCTGCTTACTATGGGCAATAATACAATTTTTCTGAAATACTAATAAAATACCAATAATATCCAAGAAGATTTGTGATGGGTCCTCTTATATTCCATACATCATTTACAATGATTTATTGATTTACTAATGATATTTACATTACTTTATGATATTTATATTATGTAATTCACTAGCATTAAACCTAATATTTGGTTATTTCGCTCCTGATTGGAACTTAGGATATTTTTTACTATAAGATTTCCCAAGTATTATAAAGAATGTTTGTGGCAAATGTTTATGGAAATATCCATTTCATAACATAAATTTACTCTATCCTTTTCCTTATTTGCCATTATGAAGCTTCTTCAGTTAGTAAAGCAACTTTACAAATTATATATATGCTTGCTGTGATAAAGATTATGTACATATAACAAACAAAAAATAGCATACCAGCTTTATATTTAGCTTTTCTGCACACCTTATTCACTATCAGATTCATAATTTTCATCCACATCATATTCATCCTCTTCAACATTAATATGTATCTCATCAAAGTTATCTTCTTCATCCTCCTCATCTACTAATACATTGATGAGATCTTTGGGAATGATATCTCCCTCGAACCATAATGGTTCAAGTTTACTTGTCTCAGTAGTTATATGAAATCCAAACTCCTGAGGTGATGGTATGTCTGGATAGTGTTCATAAGCCCTCCTCCAGATGCACACTTGATAAACAACTCTCTTTAAATGTTGCAGAAGGACCCTTTTGCAAGGTGGAAAATTAGTAAGATCAAAAGTGACACCAGGTCGTAGGTCAAGACTCGAACCACAGATTTATATAGCCTTTATCTCTCTGGCTTCATTAACTTGTTTTACTCAGGGACCAAATCCATAGAGTCGACAGGTGAACTCTTCAATACCCTTGATTACATTCTCATCCTCAAGAGCCCACTTCTTTCCTACTGAAGCAAATATGTCTATGAACTTTGAATTTTGGCTTAGAAGTTTGATTGGTCTTATCTTTCCCTTGCCTTTGAAAGCTGAAGTACAGTCTGCACCAGTGAAGGCTTGTAAGGCCAGCAGGGCTGTAATGTGATCTTGTGCATAATTTTCAGCTAACTGATTCATGTTGATAAGTCTTTCTCCCATATCCAATAGGATGCTTACTGTGAAGGATTTAGCATAGTAGAGGAGGATGAAGAAAATGTCAGAGTCCTTTGCTCTGACTCTAATAGTAGTAATGTGAGGCATTTTGATTTGGATGTATTGGATATAAATGATCAGTCTAACGTCAGTCTCTTCATGGCTGGAGCATATTTCTGACAAATACTCTTTCAATGTTTCTCCAGCAGATACTGTCAGTTTATAAGCTTGACCTTCTTCAATAAAGATTATAGGCTTTCCAAGGATACCTTTCATCATATCAGCAGAGCTCCAATGGCGATGAAGTAGATTGATGAACGATTTCTTGTTTTCATCATTTGCAAGAAATGTTTTCCAATCTACAGGACGATGGATATTCAGTCCATCAACTATGAACCTTTCACCACAGCCTCTTCGGTCTCGCTCAGCTGATTTTGGAGAGTGGAGGCGGTCAGCATAAGTGTCTGTGCTAAATACTGTTCCAGCTGCAGCGGGGAGACTGTGCAAAATACGCTGTGATATAGTCTGCATTGTTCGGGGAACATCTTTCATGTAAAAAGAGGAGTTCCCATCCTGAATTAGTGCACATTCTTTTGGAGAAGGGAGCTGTGCATTCTCGACATCCTTGAGTAAGTAGTTCATTCCTTGTGCTTTGTTGGTCTTTGCAAAATATCCATCAATAGTTGCTATGGAATATGGAGTTGGAGTCAGGGGATAGGACATTAGGTCACAAATACTAACTTGTATTCCATGTTGTTGTGATTTAAGCAATACCTGAAAGATGAACCCACTTGTGGCTTTGTACTGGATCTCCTTTTTGTTTGCTGCTACAATTTTCTTTGAAAGTGCAGCGGAAGACATTGTTTTAAATTTATTCCTCTTGATGGCATCAAAGAATGGCACATTTCTTGTGATAAGCCGGTCATGGATAAAGTCTTGTTTCTGGGACTTGCCTTTACTTAATGCATTGAGCACATCATGCCTTACTTCTTCAGGCATTACTGCCCCTGAAGATAAACTAGTCAGTGGTTGTGAGGCTTCAAGTTGAAATGGGTTGATAAAACTCTGAAATGCTGTAATTGTTCGCTGCACTTGTTTCTCAGACTGAATTATCTCAGCAGGTCTGGTGTCTCTTTGCTGGTTCACAGACTGTTGGTTTGTCCCACTAACCATACTCCACATGGCCTCCACAAACTCTCCTTTAGCATGAGCAGTCAAGATATGGCGTTGACTGGCATCAACATTACTGGTAATTCCACTGATTCCTGTGGAATATGTACCAGAATCTGATGTTGACTTCAGCCACTTCATAGCTGTCTCCTCTATTGTCTTATCAGTATGACAACGATTGCCAGGGACCAGTGATCTAGCAACACTTATTGCTCCAGCTCTCAACAACTTTTCTGCACCGGGATGAGTTTCTTCAATGTGGCTACATTGGCTACAATGGCTACTGCAATTTAATAAAGAAAAGTGTAAGGTCATGCACATCGGAAGGAGTAACCCAGGTTATGAATACCAACTGGGACCGACAGCTTTGGAGGAAACTGAAGAGGAAAAGGATCTGGGGGTAATCATCACCAAAAATTTAAAGCCCTCAAGGCAAGTCGCGAAAGCTGCAGCGAGTGACAAATTCAATCTTGGGACTTATTAAGAAAACCATGACCTGCCTAGACTCTGAAATGATGCTGACTTTATACAAGTCCTTGGTCAGACCTCGTCTTGAGTACTGTATTCAGGCGTGGTCTCCATACACCAAGGGAGACATCAAGATATTAGAAAAGGTACAGCGAAGAGCCACAAGAATAGTTCCAGAGCTGGCGCGGTTAACATACGAACAGAGACTAGCCCAGCTGGGTCTCACTACTCTGGAGGAACGAAGGATAAGGGGAGACATGATAGAAACTTTCAAGATCCTAAAAGGTTTTGACTAGATCGGTGAGGAAGACTATCTGCAGCTAGCTCCCAGAGAACAACATATGGAGACCAGAGGACACAGCATGAAGTTGTTGAAGCCCCGTCACAGAACCACCAAACGGAATAAGTTTTTTAAATCGAGAATCGTGAATAAATGGAAGTCTCACTGAAAAGGTAGTTAGCAGCACAAGTATAAATATATTTAAAAATAGATATGACCAGTTTGAGACTGAAAGGAAAATGAGAAGAGGCACCCCTTATGAGCTTTGACTCTTTTGCCTCTTTACTATCACTAAGGTAAGCAATCACTAAGGTAAGCAAAGCAATGTGTTCAAGAAAATAACTGAAGTATGTCAGGAATCGAGCATAGTTCTGCTGATTTGAACAGAAAAACAAGTTGGGCATAATGCTTATGGCACGTCTATATCCATTGAAGTCATTCCTTTTGATGGCATTATTCAGTGACAGTACAATCCACACACAATTCATGTACTCAATCCAGAAACACCCATTTTCTCCTAGCTCACCATTACTCACTGCTTGTCGGAAGGTCTGATATTTGGTTATGTGTTCACTTATATCAGTTGAAGAAAGTGCTTCACTCGCAGTATACTCATTAAGACTCATTTTGCTAAGGGACGCCAGACCTTTTTCAGAGAGAGGTTCATGCATTTATAAATATCTTTGATATAGGAGTCTTTCCAAAGCTTCAAGCATGGACTTGTGTGTATTCAAAGCACTGTCCCAGTTTTTTCCATCAACAACCCCAGATACTGATCCACTTGTGATTAATTTAGCTTCCATGGCGACTTCCAACCATCCACTTCCCTGACAGTATCTTCTCCCAATGCCTTTAAGGTATGCTCCACAGCAATGAAAGGTCCCAATGAGTATGATGTGTTTTTTGTATTTTTCTGGTTCATTCCATATCAGGGGAAAGGCTTTCATGCAAACACCTAGATCAAATGTTGTGATTGTGTACTTTTGTCCTGCTTCAGATGATGCATCTTGGTTGCATCTCAAACATTCTTGAATAGTTTTGAGGTCAGTAATTGGTGCATTAATCATTGGATAATAACCGATGGTTGTAGTACAATTTGGAGCTTGACCCGTAACAGACACCCACCCTGATATACCGGGAATAACCTGATCCTCAGAGTTTACTTGCCGAGCAAGAACCCAAATGAGATCTGAATCTAGTACATTTGGATCTTCTATCATGCATTGTTCTTTACAGCTAGAGAGCATCAAGAAGGTTGGTTCTGATCGTTTACACTGATAGTAAGGTGCTAACTCCTGAGGTGGACTTTTGAATGATCTTTGTTTTTTCTTAGGCTGGGTATCATGATTCTACAGTATTTTGTGCTGATTCCAGAGCATCATCATCTTTACAAACTCCTAAATCTTGCATGTAGATCCCAACTGCGGTGTGAACTGATCCGGCTTAATATACATCTGATACCAGCTGATCAAAATTGTCCCAATCACTATGGAACATTACTCCTTCAGGCTGCTTCTTCACCACATCTGTGTTGCTGATGTTACGACCGGAACTCGTATAAAACAAGGGCTCTTAATCATTGGACTAGAAAGGCACACAGCCACAACGGTAACACTAGATCCAACCCTCGAACTTATAATGCCGGCGCACAAAAACACCTATACCCTCCAGAGTTAAATCTGCGATAACGGGGTATCCTATAACTCGGTATAAATGCACTACTACTACAGGCTGATGATCTCTGATACAGCCTGATCACAACAACATACAATTACGTTAATAAGGTATACAAGGAAATGGATAGAGAGCTTAATTAAATCACTGAAATGATTTAATGCAAACAAGAAGAAGGTATAATTAAAGTTACTCTAAACAATAATAAACTGTCACTCCTATATTAAAGAAAGTGAACGAAAGTCCTAAAGCATCGAGCAGGAATCTTCTGAAGAAAGTCTGATGCTGCTTAAGATGATCGAATCGGATTTTGAACTGTTATATAAAGCAGGAACAAGATATGACAAGTGTATGGACATACAGTGTTAACTGGCACGGGAATAATTAAAATGCCCCAGAACGAGAAGCCCACCACGGAAGCCACGAGCGAGAACAACAAAGAAACGGGAACAGAGACACCCGAATGAAAGGCCCACAGAACGAAAGGACCAGGTGACCAAGCCAACCAGTTCAGACAGGCCGAAGCCCGCAGGGCTAAGCAGCTCCAAACCACACCTGCCTATCGCTTCTAACCACTGACCCTTCCCCCACCTCGCGTATCCACTACCCCTCGTGTCCTACACCTCATACCCGCCAGACTCTACCTACATGATGATGAACATGAATACACCTTAATTTAAAACACCCATGCCCTGTCCCTAAGTTAAGATATCAATATCAACATACCCTAAAATACCTTGTCTTGCCAAACTAAGTTTCTGAAGACCAACCGGGGCGGTCTATGTATGTTCTTCCATCCGAGAAGTAATATGTTAACCCCTGTCTTGCCAGACTAAGTTTCTGAAGACCAACCGCCCCCATAAATCTATGTATGTTCTTCCATCCGAGAAGTAATATGTTAACCCCTGTCTTGACAGACTAAGTTTCTGAAGACCAACCGCCCCCATAAATCTATGTATGTTCTTCCATCCGAGAAGTAATATGTTAACCCCCATGTCATTAATTGATAAGAAACTATGATACCCACGGGTACACCATTGTATATATAACCAATATTCCTGTAAGACCTAGACAGAGATAATGACTGAAGGGGTTAGCAACCATGCAGTAACTCTAATTCTTACCCCAAAGATTTTGTATAGATAACCCTCTTTTACCATTGTCTTGACGCATATCTACCACGAAACAATAACAAAGCTACCCCTACGAACTGCCGCTTTCTTTGGTCTATATTTCATAGAAAACGCAGTTCCCAGGGACAACTAGATCAGCAAGAAATTGTGTCAAATAATAGTGTCCATAACCCCTCGTATTGACGAGTAATATTACACTATGTTTTTCTCTACTTTTATCCACAGTCAAGCACACACCTACAGCTAACCTCATCTTCCCCACAGTCCACATGATTCTATCATTTCCAGACTCATATACCACCACCTATTGCTCATCCCCCGGTAGCGTTTGATTACCCTACCCTCCCTGTCGGTAACCCCCAGTCTAACATACCAACTGTAGCCTAATGCCACCCCTACGCCCAGAGACCTTAGGGTCAAACTTCCACGTAGCCCCCCTTAACCCTCTCCCTCTCGTTAACCCCCACGCTCCTCCACTCCCTCCTAACCTAGCCTCTCCACCATACCCCCTGAATATCCTTAACTTTTCCGTTACTAACATTCTCAAACCTTTTGTATATATACTCCTATCCAGCCTACCTTCCCCCAGTAGGAAGGAACACCATTAGAACTTTACTAACCCTTTGCATGCCATCTATTCCCTCACAACCCATTCACAACCCTGTACCAAATGATCGTCAGTGCGAGGCTAGCCGCCTCGCCAGTGACTAACTTCTATTGCCATACTACCAGATATATGTGGCAGAGTTAGCAACCCAGTCTCCACCACATCCAACAAACCATGCAATTAACAACCCAACCAATTAAACCAGCTGGTCAAGGCACCTTCGGTTTTGGTATTACGAACACCCACATCTGTCTCATAAACAGAGGGTTATTACAAACACTTGTAATATGGCAAGCCCCCAGCCACAGCCGCCCGGACGACCATCACAGAGAGAGGACGCGCACCTACCCCTTTCACCCACCCGAGAAGGGAGACCCCTACCCCTGTGGAGGTATACCTGACCCCTGTTTTGACTTCCGGGTCATTGCCAGGTAGCACAGGAATTCTTCCTATCAATGAACTAACCATGTATGACTAACACCTTTACTAACCTCTATTAACCCACAATAACCCATTAACCTTTCTTGCATACTCCGATAACCAAATTAGCACCTCAGCTATACCATAGAATGAAGACTGAGCAATCTAAGAGAGACGCTCCTATCAAAGATGTCCCAAACCGCCTCGCAAAGTAGATCCAGTCTCTCTCCCCTAAATACTTCCAGTATAGCCAAAATAGTACCTCTTACTAAGTCTCAGTTATATCACATTATGAAGGCTCCATACAGCCATGTGCCACAACAGTAATCACCACCTTACCTAGTTCCCGTATCCATTGAGAGCTCAAATAAGTCCATCAAAACTCGAGATCCCTATTGCCTACAGGGTCCAAAACCGAACCTATAAACCAAGCTCCAGCCCCCAGTAAAATCAGTTGAAAGATAGACACCAACCAGTGGTTGGTCACCAGAGTTGACCTCGAGCTCTATCATTGTTTGTTGCTGAGAATTGAGTTCCAGAGCCGACAGACTCCGTGGCAGATTTAGATAGAAGGATCTGTCCACGTACAAGAAATCTACGTGCACCTTATAACCTTCATACAGGCCGGGAAGCTGAGCGATCGACGTGAGATGCGCTTGGCGTTAATTCCGATCCAGATTGACAGGAATATCCTAATATCTGTGATTCAGGTCTAGAAACCAGTGGGTATATAAGAGTGTAACCAGCAACGATCGCCAAGAGATCCGTCTTGAGAACTTCCTACATATGGACCATCTGGACGGCCGCGGAACCAGTTGTTAGCCCCCAACATCACGGACGCAAGATAACCAGGACCAGACCAATCAAATACTACCCAAGATTCACTCTATCAGTGCTACAGTGTTACAGTGCTATTTAGAGACTCATTTATTAATATTTCTATGAAGTGGCTATATCTTTGCCCCAGTATAATTCATATATAACCATTCCATTAGGAAGTGCTAAGCGTATCAGTGTTTATTAATTAACAGGCGATATTAACTCTCGTAATTACCCATATATCCAGATATTATTACATAGAAGTTAAACCCTAGTGATATCTGAATGTTCGCCCACTGATTTGCGTTCTATGTATTTCTGATACAAGAATATAAAACTTAGATCAGTACCCCCCTGAGGTTACTAGAATTCACGTGCTCTAAAATACGCATGTCTAATCTAGTCTGTGAACTACTACTTGTGCATCAGAGCTACCAGTGATAAATCTAATAGTGAATATGAATCTATAAGTAACATTTATGGTCTCCAGTATATCAACTTGTGAATAAATCCAGTGATCAGAAGATTAATACCTGAACGTTGGAAGTGGGAGACTAGGCTCCATCCAGATCCACTTATTTATTTATTTATTTATTTTTTTCTAAGTGATTGAGGGAGGCAAAAGGCATAACTGCCTATAGCGAGTGCCTCCCCCATAGTTGAAAGAGTGACAGGGCCAAAATCAAGGGACGTTCGAGCCAAAATGCCTGGACACACGGAGTTTGAAGCAATTTAAGTCATAGGAAGAGGGAAAGACTGATTCTGGGAGAGAGTTCCAGAGCTCAGCTGTTGAGTAGAAGAAAGTTTGAGAGTAACGTTTCACTCTTGGGTTGGAGAGTTGCACAGAGTAGGGGTGGGATTGAGTTGCAAGACGGGTACCACGTGCCCTACGTAAAGGAGGTGGTATGCACTGGGATAGCTCTGAGGAACACTGATTATTATAGTAGCGATAGAATAGCGAGAGAGATGCAACATTGCGGCGGAGAGAGAGAGATTGCAGAGAGTTGGTTAGTGGACGGGAGTTAATGATACGAAAGGCCTTCCTTTCAACTCTGTCTAGGAGAGCGGTGTGAGAGGAACCTCCCCACACATGTGAACAATACTCAATACAAGGGCACACTATGCCCCTGTACAGAGCAAGAAGCTGTGCAGGGGAAAAGAACCCCCTAAGGCGGTTACACCCAGCTTCTGGGAGGCTGCCTTAGCAAGACTGGTAATATGGTCCTTCCAAATGAGAGCAGAAGAAAAAGAGACACCAAGAATATTGAGAGAAGATGAAGGGTTGATTTTTGTATTGTTGAAGAATAAGGGATAGTCCACTGGGAGATCCTGACGGGTAGATAGATGGAGAAATTGGGTTTTGGAAGCATTAAAGTTAACAAGGTTTTCTCTGCCCCAATTGGAAATAGTATTTAGATCAGAATTTAAGAGTTCTATGGCTTCATTAATGCTAGTTGTTCAATTCTATCATTTGTCTTGTACGAGTATTCATACCTTCTTATGTTTCATATTAATCATTATCAAGAAAACTACAGAAGTGTGTACATCAATAAACGTGATCGTGTGTCTTGTTACCGTGTGTTTATTTTGTGTTCTCTATTCCTCATACCTTGTTTTGTGCATGCAGCCTTCTATACCCAGTCAGTTAGAACTCCCAAGTTATCCTGTAGAAAAACAGGGTATAACATTGGCGGCAGCGGTGGTTCTTGATTCGGATAAAAGGTTGCATTACATTGCAAGTTTGGAACAGCCAGAACACGATAACATCATGGCGCACCGTTCTCACGTCCCCATCCCACATTATGATGGGGAGACTTACGAGATCGAAATGTTCATGAAAATAGTGAAACCCGTACTTGACCTAATTTATACCACGGACGCAGAAAAGATAGCCGTGACATTAACGCACCTGGGAAAAGCCGTTTCCCTGGTTGCCTACCAAGTGCACCCTGCTCTCACATGGGACGAATTTCGCACAATAGTGATAGAGGCCATTAAGCCTTCGTTGGGCGTTTTCGTGGACCACACCCGTCTCCAAGACACTAAATTTGAAGGCGATCTAGATGCCACAGTGAATAAGATCGCCCAACATATCAAAGTGTCTTTCCCCACATTGACCAGAATCCAGCAAGAACAGCAGATTCTGGTCAACCTTGTATCAATATTGCCCTCAGCAGTAAAGGATCATTTCCGTGTGCACGATTTCGTCGGATATCAAAAAGATCTCATCACGATCCGACGTATTTTGGCCGTGCACACAGAAACACCCACCCAAATCGCTGTAATCAAGAGGTTCCCCACACACCTGCAGCACCTCGACAACCAAAACCCCAAGGCTCAAACCTTCAACTCCAAGAATGCCTACCCATCCTCATCCTTCCACAACAAACCTACCTACCCTTCCGGCAAGCCCCAACCCAGTAGGCCCCGGTTCCAACCTACCCAGCCACGCAGAATCTTCAACCGGAACCAAACCTACAACCCCTACCAAAGTAAGAACCCTACATTAGTGATTATCAACCCCTATGATTTCCCTGCCTGTAGTGCTAAGTGTGCCCTCCATCAAATTCGTGACTCTGCCAAACCTCGCCCCTTTACTCCTCGCATTTCTGTAAATGAAGAGGAGTGGGGACAAGAGGAAGAAATGGAGGCAATGCACACCGAAGACATAGCCCCCCATATCATGACCTCAGACGATACCGAGGAAACCCTGGAGGAGGTAGATACCGACCCCCAGGATTTTTAAAGTATCCCCCGCCCACGATGGCCTCGGCGGGGGACGCCATAACTGATCGCACTGCCCCCATTTACTACATGGCCAAAATCAAGGACATTCCTGTCCGCTTGTTAATCGACACGGGAGCTGCTAAGTCATGTTTGTTCAAGTCTTATTATGATCAACACCACCGACTATTTAGCCCCTTGTTACCTACCAAAGCAGAACTAATCTCAGCTGCTGATACCTACTTAAATCTCCTAGGAGACACTTTGCCCCTGTCAGTAACTACTCCTGCCCCCCATAACCGTTGTTATCACCTGTTCACAGTATTTTCCCTCCCACTGTAAACATTACTATGGTTTCCTTGGACTTGACCTCCTTCAAAAACTCCAGGCCCAGGTTGACTGCGGCCAGAGGCTGATCTCATTAAAAAAAAAAAAAATCCAACCCAAAGCCTCTGACAAACCCATCACGCAGAAACCAGTTCACAAAAAGAAAAAACACCTCCACCCTCAAGAAACTCTGAGTCAAGATTACCAAGTTGCAGCTAGCACTAAGGTAACTCCTAAACCCCCCCTTGCCCCGAGTTCTCTCAAAATACCACTCATTCCGTTGAAAAAATGCCTCAGCAAACGAAAGAAGACAAGTCCAAGCAACTCAATGATGTAAACCCCCCATTTCTCCTAACTCTGTCCAGGATCAATCCTCCCATGTTTCCAGGACAGACTCTTATGTATGTAAAAACCATTCTACCAAATATTTGTGTACCCATGTTTCCAGGGAAAATGCCGACCTATGTACCCAACAATGTTTTCCCCATGCCCCCAGAAATGCTCAGCTATTCCCCCACCAACAAAATTTCCCTTGTGACAGCTTTCCGTCAGTAGCTCCCTTCCACCCCTACACAATTCACACCCCTAAAAAACTTCAAAACCCCACACTTGACTCACCCCTCATGACAGACAAACCCACCAATCCCATATAACCTCTAAACAAACCGTCACTGCCACCGACAAAACTCCCCAAATTCGTCCTTTTAACAACCACAAATCAGTACATCAGTCCTCCCCCAATAACCCATGTTCTATGCCTAACTCTTCCCCCACCAATCCTCCACAGTCCCACCAACAAATTCCGTTTTCTAAATCACTCACACCTCACCACTCTGATCCTCCCACACGCGCCGTTAATCCCCCCCTCATGCGTGACCCCCACCAAAGTGATTTCCCCCCCCCCCCTCATGCGTACTGAGCATCTGCTCATCAGTCGGTCCCCCACCATCATTAGCCCAGCTGTAGTTCAAGATAAATGTCAAATTCCCCCCCGCCATCAAAAATGGGTTAACCTTCGACCCATACCCCAAACTCACATGATATTTTCCCCCACTACCACGTCCACCGACCCCAATCGTTGCCTCCTACAACCCGCCATCATTTCCGCTCGCATAAACCACATTCTAGTGGCCAATATCTCTGAAGAATCCCTGACATTACCAAAAGGCCTCATCATAGGAGACCTCAAAACATTTGATGACCTCCCCATAGATTCCAATGAAACCCCTACCAGTCTCAAATTACCCCCTCTCCCTGACACATTATCCGACCACCAAAAACACAGCATGTACGAACTATTGCTAGAGTTCAGTGACGTATTTGCCCAACAACCCACTGAAATAGGACAGACCAATGTTGAACAACACATCATTAACACAACAGGCCCCCCCATAAGACAACCATCCCGTAGAAAAAATCCCATACAACGCCAGGAAGAGGAACGCCAAGTCCAAGAGATGTTAGAGGCCGGAATTGCTACCACGTCCATCAGCCCCTGGTCTTCCCCTGTTGTCCTAGTAAAAAAGAAAGATGGGTCAACCCGTTTTTGCGTAGATTACAGGAGATTGAATGACGTAACCATTAAGGACGCTACGCCATTACCCAGGATAGACAATCCCCTATACTCCCTATACGGATCCAGATGGTCCACTACCCTCGACTTGCAAGCAGGGTATTGGCAAGTGCCCATCAAGGCAGAGTACCAAGAAAAAACAGCATTCTCCACTAGTGGTGGCCACCACTACGAATTTAACGTCCTACCTTTTGGCCTCTGCAACGGACCCGCCACATTCTCCCGTTTGATGGAAACGGTATTACATGGCCTTACCTGGGAAACCTGCCTAGCGTATCTAGACGATATTATTGTATACTCACGAACCTGGGAAGAACATCTCTTCAGGTTGAAACAAGTTCTTCAAAGAATCCGAGCCGCCGGGCTGAAATTAAAACCCTCAAAATGCGAGATTGCACGAAATAAGGTAGATTTCCTCGGCCACGTAATATCTGAACATGGCATTGCACCAGACCCCAAGAAACTTCAAGCCATACAAAACCAACCCCCACCCACCACCGTTAAAGGAGTACGTTCTTTTCTAGGTTTAGCCACATACTACAGACGTTTCGTCCCACACTTTTCCGCAATAGCCAGACCCCTCCACCAACTCACCCACAAGGACACCACATTCACCTGGACACCTGAAAGAGACCTCGCTTTTAACACTTTGAAACAAAAGCTGATCCAATCCCCTATTGTCGCTTTCCCTGATTTCCATAAACCTTTCCGTCTTTATACCGACGTATCTCTGTACGCCATTGGTGCAGTTTTAGCTCAAGTAAGAGACGGAGAGGAACATGTGATAGCGTATGCCAGCTCCACACTCAACCAAGCCCAACAGAATTATGAAGCCACCAAGAGAGAGTGCCTAGGGATCATTTGGGCACTCAACCACTTCAGGTCATTTGTGTTGGGCGCGAAACTAGATATAATAACCAACCATCAATCTTTGCAATGGTTGCGTAGGTGCGAAACCAACTCAGCCATCTTGGTACGCTGGAGAGAGACACTAGAGGACTACAATTTTAAATACAGTATCGTCCAGGTAAACTTCACACCAATGCAGACGCCCTGTCACGTTTGCCAGTACCGAAAGACCCCCCCACCAACCTAGCCGCCTTACAAAACACTGAGCTCTTACATACCCCCATCAACCAACATAATTCCCCCCCAGCCCCCTCACTAATTCAATCTTGGGAACAAGGATCAGACCACCCTGGATACCGTTAAATATCTTCAAGAAACTGACTCGCTGGGGAGATCACCTTGCCACAGACTCCGGTCACATAGTCCTAGACCCCACCATTGCCCACGACTACATGATTGCCATCCACGAGGGAAACGGCATACACCTTGGACAAAAGAAGATGTTAAAAATCTTCGCGGATTTGTACTGGACCCCCAACCCCTCCAAGATTGCACAACGCGTGACAGAATCCTGCAAACCTTGTTTATTGGGGAAGGATAGATCACGCACCCCAGGCCCAGCTGGTACCATTTCTGCCAACAAACCGTTCCAAGTCCTATCCCTCGACATCATGGGCCCGTTTCCTTCTTACGCTGGCAACCGCTATATCGTCACATTTGTTGACGTATATTCAAAAAATTTAATAGCCTGCCCAGTTAAAGACCACACAGCCACCACCGTCGCCACACTGCTTGCCACAGAAGTGTTCCCTATATTCGGCCTTCCCCTTGCTCTTCTATCCGACAATGCTCCCGAATTTAGTGGACACGTTTGGGACCAGTTCACCCAACAATGCGGTATTAAGATCAAACACTCATCCCCGTACTGGCCTCAAGGAAATGCTATATGCGAACGCAGCCATCGCACCATCAACAACCAGTTATGTACCAAAATGATTGCTCTTAACACCTCAGACTGGGTATCACAGATAAAAATGATACAATGGGGCATGAACACCTGTCCCCGAGAAGACGGTATTTCCCCTCATGAACGTGTTTACGGCGTACCCCCCCTGTTACTGCCGTTCCACCATCACGCTCACCTCCCCTCCAACACCTCCACAATTGACCCATTGCAACATCTGCAAAACACCCTCCATACCGCCCAAACCTGTCAAGACACCAAAAATGATAACCCCGATGATAAAAACCCTTTCGCCATCCATGACACCGTAATGGTAGCCAACCTCCCTGTCACCAACAAATTAGGCCCTCGCTATGTCGGCCCCTACACCATCATCAAAGTCCCAAATGCCTATCAAGTCACCATTGAGTATCACGGCGTGACTCGCACGTTCAGAACTAGATTCGTCCGAGCTTTTAAACCTCTAAAACCACAAGACATTATCCCACCCCACACATCCGACCCTGATTTGAACACCCCTACTTGTACAACTCAGGCTATGAATGTTCCCCTACAAACCCCTAAAGGCCTAAACCCTCCAGCACAGAACCTGCCGATCATTCCTCAACATACCCCCCAAACTAACCTCCACAAACCCCAAGCCCCCACTATCATACCTTCCTCCACCATGACCAATTCCTTCACTTCTCATAGTCAAGTACCTCCCCAAAATATCAAAGTACGAAAACCTCCACCCACAACCCCGACCACAACAGAAACCCTCCCGTCTAGCCCTGAAGTACCTCCACCAGGCACCACAGTAAGAAAACCACCACCCCCACCTAAAACCAAGTACACACCCAACCGCACCACACAACCTACCCCAGTCACCTCACACTACAACTTACGCCCACGACTTAAGTCCTATAAACCCTCCAGAAAACACACCTTGATAACAAAGTTCCGTAGAGCTGCCAGACCACTATCTTCCTCCTCCTCTTCTTCTTCGTCGAATTCTCCTCCACAAAGGGAAAGAAGACGAATAATCACAAGCAAACACCATCACCCCTCTAACTATATTCCAAAAATAACCACCCCCACCCTCCCACGAGACCAAATACCTTCCCCTTCAACCTCATCCCCTCTCAACCCCCACCTCATCACCCCGAATGACCTTCTAGATCTGCCCCCCCACCGAACTCCCACAAAACCACCTATTTATTAGTGGCCCCTCCATCATTGACGAACATGCCTATTACATAAGGCATCCTCTTCAAACACTAATCCGCCGTAGTTTGAATCTACCGCGCAGAGCATTTAAAATCTGAGGAGCCTTCATCATGAGCGCACGCGACCTCACTCATGGCTTCAGTCATTATGAATTGGGTTCTCACTACGAAAAAAATTCGTAAAAAATGAAAAAGAAAAAGAAAATAAGAATAACTATCCAATAAGCTTTCCATCATATCGTGGATGTACTTGTGTGGATCTTTGACCAGACGCTGATTCAGGCGTCATTCTTCCTTCTCTGCTCTGCGCTCAGCCTGCCCGGACGTGTCTCCCCACGCTCCGCTGGTTCCGCATTTGCTGTGTCCCTAGTGAGTTTTTTCTCATTTGTTTACTCCGGGATGTATCGAGTAAGGCTAGGATATGCGTAGCAGGAGTGTCCTGGGCTGGTTGCCCGCAGTGCAGTGTATTTTGGGTCGTGTGTTTGGGGGATCTATTTCGGATGTACCCTCGTGGTCCTGTTGTGGACATGTGAACTTTTTCACAGTTGAGTTAGCTTGTGATGCAGGTGGCTTTCATTACGCGATTATTTCTGCTGCCTTTTATCTTTCTGATAAGGTAGCGTTGCTTTGCTGACGTTCCCAGCGTATTTTTCTTCACTTAGTGAAGTTTTTCTGGGTCCCGAGTCAGTCTTCCCTTGGTCGGAAGTATTTGCTACAGTGGTGTGTTGGCGGTGGTTTCTGTTGTTATATTTCCAGTGTTTTTTGTTTATATTTCAACATTTCTTGTGCCGTCTGCTTAGGCCTAGCCAGCCGCTCGTAGCTTTGCCACATGTACAAGTGTTATTGATTTATTTTATAAATATGTCCTACTGTGTCATGTGTATCCGGGTTTAGTTGTGTATTGGCTAATTCCACGGACTATGTATGTTTCCTGGATTAGTTGTGTATTGGCTAATTCCACGGATTATATTTGTGGACCCTAGGTTAGTTGTGCTTTGGCTATCTCTCGGGTCCTATGTGCGTTCAGATGGTTTCTGAACGGGGTGGGTTACTTTCCGGCGGGGTTTTGTCGGTTACACCATGAAAACTCCGGCCGTGAGCCGTGTTTGGCCACACGTGGTTAAAAAAAAACAGGCTTGTGTCCCCGGCGAGTTGGTGTCTGTGGCTCTCCAGGACTGCGTCTCTGTGATGGTGCCTGTTTCAGGCTCCCTATGATTCCCGGTGGAATGGCTGTTCCCATCTAACATTGTTCATGCGGACATATGTTATGTAGTTTTTCTACCCGGTTTTACAAACCAAAGGAAAAACCCTAGCTGTTGTTGTGGGCTTTCCTCCCTGGCGATCTTTTACAAAGAAGTGGGGATAGGAACTTATGGGGTTAACGTTTAAGACATCAGATCTCACCCGGCGGGTGTACCTTGGTAAGGTGGGATGAACGAATTGGTAATTCAGTTTAGTTAACCGGTCCATTTTAGTGATACTATATGTATCGCCGCCCTCACACATACGGCGATCGAAGGCTCAATTAGGGTTAACGTCTTTTTTCATAAGTTTGCCACACCCGGCGGATGCTCCTGGGAGGAGGAAATACGGAATTTACAATTCAAGTTAGTTAACCAGTTAATTGAGAGATACGTTATTGTATCGCCGCCTTCAAAACTTACGGCGATCTTTTGTGGCAATTCGTTAGAAATCAGATCTCGTATCAGCCTGCCCTGTGTTATTCTGCTAAATAATTCAGGTGCCGGCGTCTTTGTGGGGGGTTGTTTTCCAAAATTGAATCTTGAAACAGTCACCACCGGAAAGACTATAAACGCCATTCTGGTCCTTTATATTATGTCAGAGGGTATTCTTAACTTTCTTAAGACATGTTTAGATATTCTGAAATCTTTATAGAATCCCGCCGCGTAGCGAGCTGTGATCGTTGTGACATTACGTCTCGTTACCCGGCGGGTTATTAACACGTGTGTGCGAACATGTTGGGTTAACCTTATGAGCATTAATTCCTGGAAATTTTCTTTTTTCCAGAGCTGGGCTCCGGCGGACCAATACAGACCCTGCAGTAGTTTTCCCCACCAGTCTCTGTCATGGCTACCTTTGCCCCAGTTTTTGCTTTATGCATTACCCCTACCTGTGCCGGTATCCCTATTTTTGCACACACTCTTTGCATCAAGTGTGTTAACTGTCTAGACCGTTCAAGGGGTCTGTGGGTGATGCGCAACTGTTCCTATTGCTCCCAATTGAGTGTCAAGGTCCTCCGCGACAATGATAAGACCGCAGCGGTCGCCTTACGAGAGGTTAGGCAACAGATGTCAGCGTATACTACGATTGTGGCTCATAAGTCACTTCAATGTGACAACGTCCCTCTTTGGGATAGGCTTCTTTTCGAGCACCTTCCCCCTAAACGTTCCTCTCGAGTAACTAGTCGTAAGCCGGCGGAGACTGGTCAGGGTTCTGTGTCTTCTGCTGCTACTACGAAACGTCAAAGAGAGCCTACACCCCCGGCGGCAGCCTCCTCGTCTCGGGAGAGATCTCGGTCTAGGTCACCTCTCAGACACCAGCCACCTAGTCTTGCCTCTTCACCATCGAGTAAGAAGAGTAAGACGGAAAGTTCCACCAGTGGTCACGGTGATAAATCCTCCAAATCGAAGAGTAGTTCACGGTCACACCGCAGCCATAAATCTTCAAAAAAGGATTCCCATGATAGAAAGGCCTCCCGACATTCGCCAGTTTCTAGTGCTTCTCATCGTACCTCTACCCCAGACAGAGTTTGTGTTCGGTCTCAAGGGTCCAGTATAGTGCCTGTACCTAAAGATGATTTACCCATTAACATTTTAACCCTGGAATTGGAGATTTCAGGGGGCTCAGTGATTGAGAGTGTTTCAGACTCCCAAGGGAGTGTAGGCCAGGCCTCGGTGTTTGGCGATATTCTCGGCCAGGGTCTGACCACCCACTTCCGGCTCAAACTATTCACACAGTGGCTGACGTCCACCGGGATGCGGCGATCCCATCCTCTATTCCTGACTTATCTTGGCAACAAGGTACCCCAGCTTCGGTGGGATCTTCTCAGGAGGAACAGGATGATAAAGACGAGATTTCAATGATATCGGATATGGAAGGGCAAGAGTCAGGTTCAGGCTTAGACGCCGCGCAGGATATTAATGATTCACCAGTGAGTACATCATCAAGTCAATTTGTCACTGCACAGGAAATTGATGGGCTACTAGTTAATGCTTTATCTAAATTTTTTGGCCAACAACAGGAAACTCCCACAGTGGACTTGGGAGCTCCCACGACAAGCTCTACGGTACGGCCTCTGATGACTTCTATTGCTTTGACTCAGATCCCTCACCCTCCCCCTCTGTCACCATCAGTGGTTACTAGGCCTGCTACGGCGGCATTGACCACTTCGAATGTAAGGGTTATAACGGATGTCAATCCACCCCCTCTAGACAAAGCGCCTCTCAGAAAGGTAGCTATGCCCTTGCTTTACGGACCAGACGAGTCATGGGTCCTTTTGACCCCCACTAAACCAGAGATCGCCCAACCTACCTTGTCAGGGGAACTCCCGGTACCGCGTGAGTGGGTCATCCAGGGCAATAAATCTAAGAATTAAGGGCCTTGGATACTTTGGGAAATGTACTAGATGTCAATATAAAGGCTATACCTAGTTATTATCACCAGGACTATTTTGTTTATGCTTCTAAGCCGGCTTTACCCCCTGCCTCAGCTTCTAAATTGTTTTCAGACTGGTCTAAGCTTGATGGGTTTAATGACATTAAGACTCTGTCAGCTCTCACTCCAGAACTTGATTTGCAAACCGTCACAGACGCAGCAGCTAATCCAGTCTTGAAGGCGGGGCAGTTGGGTCCAGGACCTTGGGTGGAATGGGAGACAGGGGCTCAAAACTTTGCGACCACTTTTACTTCCAAAACTTCCCACCAGATCCCTCAAGATACTCATTCTTGGTTCTCCATGCCAGTGTGTTCTGCCGGCAGAGTCCCTTCAGCTTTGTTTGCTTTCTTAGCTGCCCCTAAAATTAATCTTTGTGAGCTAAAAGACCCTTTCACTACCCCTACCCCAACTCCCCATGACCGAGAATTTAGGCTAAGGGGGAAAGCTTTTCGCCTGTTCTCTCAATACATAGTGTCTCAACAGGTAGCAAAGTCTTTGCTCCGGTCCACTCAGGCAATCACAGACGCGAATGCCAGACGATCGGTTGAATTGTCCCGGCGACTGCTTCTTCAGTCGTCGATCCAATCTTTGGGTGACATCCGCACCGCCTTGCTTGAGGCGGTACGAGCGAGACAAGACCTCAGAATGTCCTTAGTCCGAAACCTGCCTGATCGCATTGCGAATCAGGTGGTCATGTCACCAGTGCTCACTCCCTCTTTAATGTCCCCTGACGTGTGGCGAACGGTGTTTAATATGGCTCAGGCCTTTAAACACAGTCCCACCCCTTCTAAGAAACCTGCCTTTAACTTCCCCAAACCCAGGCCAGTCGCTAAGGCTCAGCTGGGGGGATCTAAGCCCTTTCTTCCACCTAAGTCCTCTCCTCCCCTCAAGGTCAGTACAGGCATAGACAGAATAGGTTTTCAGGTCAGAGAGGACGCGGCCATAATAAGCCAGGTCAGGGCCCGTCTTCGGCCAACGCCAGCCAGCCGGCGAAGCGTCCACCACCACCAACTCCACCACCATCAAAACACTAAAGTCTCTCTCACTCCCGGTGCCAATCTTAAGGCCGGCGGATCCGAGGGTAGTACAGCCGGCGAACCCTTATCTGCTAACTGGGTCGTTCCGAACGTGTCACCAAACATGGCCGTTAAACACTTGGGCACGGATGGTGGCACGCAAAGGCATCACTTGGCAGTGGCTCCGGCGACCTCGCTTACGTCAGCCGACAACGGCGAATTTTGTTTCTTTAGAGGTGGAGTCACTGGTCCAGGAAATGATTGCCAAGAATGTCATCATCCCGGTCCCCCCAAATTACCCTGTATTCACGTCCAAGCTATTTTTGGTTCCCAAAAGGGACAGTGTTCAGATGAGACCGGTCGTAGACCTGTCTTATCTGAACCTTCACATTCACAATGAGTCATTCCGAATGTTAACAGTACACCAAATCAGGCTAACACTTCCGCCGGGAGGTTGGATGTGTTCCCTAGACGTGACAGACGCCTATTGGCACGTATCGGTCAACAAAAGATTTCAAAGGTTTCTGGCCTTACGGATCAGGCACCAAAATTTTGTTTTTCAAAGGATGCCGTTCGGTTTGAACCTGGCACCTCGATTATTCACGAAATTAGTCCGGCAAGCCCTGATGCCGTTGTTAAAGCAAGGAATCAGAGTGTTGTGGTACCTAGACGACTGGCTGGTGGTGGCAGAGACAGAGCAATTATGCATCAAACATGTCAACATAATTTTAAATCATGTCAAAACTCTAGGGTTCAAGGTAAATTTGGTAAAGTCAAACCTTGTTCCCTCACGAGTAATTCAGTGGATAGGGCTGGTCTGGGACATGGCTGCTCTCACTCTGAGTCAGAGTGTGGACAATCGCAACAGGTTTCGCAGGAAACTGTTCATGTTTCTTCACAGTCTGACTACGACGCGGAGGGTCTGGGAGTCTGGTCGGCTCTCTCAACTGGATTCAACTAACTGTTATGTTGGGCCGGTTGAAAGTAAAACGTTTAATATTGGAAGGCAACAAATATTTCCCACTCTTACCGGCGGGAAAGTTATGGGCCATCCCGAAATTAATCCACACCTTACTAGCGGTCTGGGCGAAGAGGGAAACGTTGCACTCAATAATGTCATGGACCTCTCCTCCGCCAACGGTATGGGTAGACACAGATGCGTCAGGCACAATAGGTTGGGGATTTCAGTCAAATCAGGGGCACCAGAGTCAGGGGCTTTGGTCCCACTTAGAAATCTCCCACATCAATGTCAAAGAATTACTAGTCCCCTTGTATTTCCTTCAGGCTCACGGCCCTGCTTTACGGGGCAAGTCGGTGGCCTTCAGAATGGACAATCTGAACGCAGTTCACTGTATTCAGAAACAGGAGTCAACGAGGTCAAGGAAGTTGCTAAACGTGTCGGAAGAGATTTTTACTCTAGCCAACAGACTAGACATTTATCTTCACGCATCTTATCTCCAAGGCGTAGCAAACGTCTGGGCAGACGCTCTGTCCCGGAGACAGAGCACGACAGTAGAATGGGAGCTCAAGCAACCCATTTTCAACCAAATGATTGCAGAGCTCTCCCATCCACAAGTGGATCTGTTTGCGTCCGAGGAGACTCACAAACTCCCTCTATACCTCACCCGCCGGACGAAAACGCCGGCAGGGGGGCCAGACGCCCTAGTGACAGACTGGAACAGATGGAGCTCCATCTATCTGTTTCCGCCACCAGACGCGTCACTAATGTGCCACGTAGTGAACAAACTACGAGATTATCGAGGCTTAGTCTCGCTAGTCGCGCCCCTGTGGCCGGCGCAGTTGTGGTACCAACAATTAAAGACGTGGTGCCCGCACCCGGTCGGGTATTTCCACTTAGACACGATTGGCAACCTAGCGACCTCGCTGACTTTTGCATTATGGACATTCAGGAGGCCAAGTGGCTAGCACCATATGGTAGAGATGTGACCAATAAATTATTAAATCAATATACTCAGTCTACGAAACGACAGTATCAATCACATTGGCAAGCCTTTACTTCTTGGATCATTAGAACAGAACAGACTGTGCCCTCAGTAGCATTAGTTTTCAATTATTTAAATTATCTGTTTGAGCAGAAACATTTATCTGTGGTAACGTTAAAAAATCACTTAACTGCAATTAGAGTGCCCTTTTTAGACCTTACAGGTCTCTCCATACCGGTGGCGGAGGAAACAGGTTTTATGAGGGCATGTTTTAAACTCCGCCCACCTCCCCGTCAGCTCATGCCTACTTGGTCTCTGGACAAGGCATTGTCTTTACTTCACTCTCGTCTGTACCAAAATACTGCAGATTTTGCATTACTCTTAAAAAAGGCTGTATTCCTTTTGGCTTTGGCCACCGGGAACAGAGTGTCTGAGCTGGCGGCGATGAGCAACACACCTAATTGCCTTAGGTTTGGTAGACTTAATGAATGTATTCACATTGCACCTTCCCCGGGATTTGTAGCCAAGAATGAGCACAGTGCACACGTGTTTTCTGAGTTCACGGTGCCGGCGTTAAAAAGGGGAAAGGTGCATCATAATCTATGTCCAGTGCAAGCTCTAACCAAATATTTGAGAGTGGCTCCTCTAAACCCCCAAGGTGCTTTATGGGTAGCGAGTACGGGTAAACGCTTACTGAAACGGAGATTAGCTTCTCTTCTGGTCGAAGTCAATAAAGAGAGTAATCCCGGCGTTGTGGGTAGGGCCCACGATTTACGCAAATGGGCAGCCTCTTTACGTTTCCTGAAGAATTTTTCAGTAGAAGATATTTCGTCCACACAGTTGTGGGCGTCTAATCATACGTTTTTGACTAGATACTTGTCAGTAAAAAAAAAAAAAAAAAAAAAAAGTTGCTCTAGACAAACCTTCCTTACCATGTATAGCTTTAAGGCAGAGGGTCTAGGTGGCCCTTCAGTCACTTTTGTTTACTTTCAAGGAAAAGGGAGGGGGGGGGGGGTGCAGTCAGTGTAACATAGGACACCCTAGACCCCGCCGGAGTGTAAGAGCTGTGATACAATTTATGGTTAATGTGATATGAAAATTTCTCTGCGATAAAATTGTGCTAGTACAATATTAGTACAAAACAACGGGGTTGTTATAGTAGTTTTAGCTGTGAAAGCAATTTAGTATTAAACAGTGGAGATCTTTTGCAAATTATCTCCACGATTATTTTGGGGTTTATTATGTGCACATGTAAACTTATAACTTGTTATTTTTGTCACCACTCTTTGAGTGGGGTGCCTTTGTAACTACAGATCTGTTCACAGAATCTTCAGAGTTACCCTTTTTTGTCAAGCAGGCTTCTTTGAAGCACGCACCTGCCTGAACCCCTTTCTTGTATATATATGGGCTGCGCCGTATTTAAATATATTTTCAAAGTAAGAATACTATGTGGTTGTTTGATTATCTGTTTTTCTAGAGTTATGATATGATTACGAATGTCCCCCTCCAGTCTTAGAAATCAGGCATGTTCGTCAATGATGGAGGGGCCACTAATAAATTATAGGTTTGACTCCTGTAAGGAGATAGAGAAAACCTAATATTTAGTAGTGGCCCCGTAATCATTGACGACTGGGGCCCTCCCGACCATCCCCTTCCCATTCGTTGATGTATTAAGGATTTTGGTTTACTTGATATGTCAGTGAAGGAAGAATGACGCCTGAATCAGCGTCTGGTCAAAGATCCACACAAGTACATCCACGATATGATGGAAAGCTTATTGGATAGTTATTCTTATTTTATTTTTGTTTTTATTTATTACGACGTTTTTTCGTAGTGAGAACCCAATTCATAATGACTGAAGCCATGAGTGAGGTCGCGTGCGCTCATGATGAAGGCTCCTCAGATTTTAAATGCTCTGCGCGGTAGATTCAAACTACGGCGGATTAGTGTTTGAAGAGGATGCATTATGTAATAGGCATGTTCGTCAATGATTACGGGGCCATTACTAAATATTAGGTTTTCTCTATCTCCTTACAGGAGTCAAACCTATAATTTCCACCACCATCAAATCACCAACCCCACCAAAGAACACACCCAACACACTTTCCTACCCCCAACCCTCCAAATTAAACCTCCCCTCACTACCCACTCGTCTAGCCCCCCCCCCGCATCCACCCCTTTCCCCTCCACTATCCCTGCGACCCCACCCACGCATCAACCAACCTCATCATCTCATAAAACCCCAACCAACCTCCCCCTAGAGACTACCCTATGCCAACGACAAACCCCTCCTCACCCACCACGTCTACCACACAAGTAACTCCCAACCAAAGCCCCTCCAAAATGACGTACCTGACCTCCACACCCCACTTAAATCCCCCCACAAAGTCGCCCCTCCGAGAACCCCCATCAATACCCCCACCCAATCCTCTCCCATTCCTCCTACCACCCTCACTCGACAAAAACCTCCACACGCATCTACCTCTCAAATAACCCCCTACATCACCCCCACTAAATGCCCTCCACCTGTAAAGCGTTCTTCCCCTCAATATAAAACATCGTCGAGCGACTCAAGTCCCACTACAAAAATCTACCTTCCCACCAGAACCTCCAAAGGTAGAATCATCAACAGACCCATCAGATTTGAAGACAGTTATGTAAAAACAAAACCCCTTTCTTCCACTAAAAGCCCAAGCCACACAACACACACACACCCTCTTTCTCACACACCTCCATCACGCACCTTACCTAAACAAATATTGCACATTGCCTCCATATATTTTCCCAGCCTGCAACACCACCCAAGACAACCCCAAAAACCCCAGACTCATATTCCCCCTTCACCCCCAGCTCCGCCTTCACGCGTTAGTCCCTCCCCTTCAGTTGTTAACCCCTTCACCACACTGAAGAGGCCTCCTGTCAGTCCCACACACCTCACTCAATACCTGACCTCCACCATAAACACATCCACACCATTCGTCGCTCCCGTCCCTACCCCTACTGAGGACGAATACACACCGTTCATAAGACATATTAAATTAAAAACGTCCTCAGGACGCTCAGCCCGTCTACAACGGCCACATCAAGCCCGGGCAGCCGCCCTCCACAACACCGAAGACACATTCCTACAGGTCTACATAGACCTGCACAAGAAACCTGACCCTCGCTCTCTTGTCTGGTGGGACCTTCTACACACCCTCCAAATGACCCACCATGACTATACTTCTCTTTACTTCACCCTTGAGGCTCGAGGACGAGCCTACAACGAAGGAGAGGGAAGTAAAATGCCCCAGAACGAGAAGCCCACCACGGAAGCCACGAGCAAGAACAACAAAGAAACGGGAACAGAGACACCCGAAGGAAAGGCCCACAGAACGAAAGGACCAGGTGACCAAGCCAACCAGTTCAGACAGGCCGAAGCCCGCAGGGCTAAGCAGCTCCAAACCACACCTGCCTATCGCTTCTAACCACTGACCCTTCCCCCACCTCGCGTATCCACTACCCCTCGTGTCCTACACCTCTTACCCGCCAGACTCTACCTACATGATGATGAACATGAATACACCTTAATTTAATACACCCATGCCCTGTCCCTAAGTTAAGATATCAATATCAACATACCCTAAAATACCTTGTCTTGCCAGACTAAGTTTCTGAAGACCAACCGCCCCCATAAATCTATGTATGTTCTTCCATCCGAGAAGTAATATGTTAACCCCTGTCTTGCCAGACTAAGTTTCTGAAGACCAACCGCCCCCATAAATCTATGTATGTTCTTCCATCCGAGAAGTAATATGTTAACCCCTGTCTTGACAGACTAAGTTTCTGAAGACCAACCGCCCCCATAAATCTATGTATGTTCTTCCATCCAAGAAGTAATATGTTAACCCCCATGTCATAATTGATAAGAAACTATGATACCCACGGGTACACCATTGTATATATAACCATTATTCCTGTAATACCTAGACAGAGATAATGACTGAAGAGGTTAGCAACCATGCAGTAACTCTAATTATTACCCCAACCAGAGATTGTATAGATAACCCTCTTTTACCATTGTCTCGACGCATATCTACCACGAAACAATAACAAAGCTACCCCTACGAACTGCCGCTTTCTTTGGTCTATATTTCATAGAAAACGCAGTTCCCAGGGACAACTAGATCAGCAAGAAATTGTGTCAAATAATAGTGTCCATAACCCCTCGTATTGACGAGTAATAGTACACTATGTTTTTCTCTACTTTTATCCACAGTCAAGCACACACCTACAGCTAACCTCATCTTCCCCACAGTCCACATGATTCTATCCTTTCCAGACTCATATACCACCACCTATTGCTCATCCCCCGGTAGCGTTTGATTACCCTACTGTGGGGGTCGGTTTTTACACCATACCCGAAAGAGGATTTATGGAGCTCCGATCTTACTCTCAACCATCTGAACAATTTAACCAGCAC
Organism: Paralithodes platypus; assembly: GCA_032716605.1. Taxonomy (NCBI): domain Eukaryota; kingdom Metazoa; phylum Arthropoda; class Malacostraca; order Decapoda; family Lithodidae; genus Paralithodes; species Paralithodes platypus. The sequence goes on from CM064560.1 coordinate 1,566,779, forward strand.
ACCTAAACTTCGTTAAATGCGGAAATAGCCTCACGAAAATATCATGCCCTGGTGGGGGCACGAACTCTCGACCCTTGGGTGTGAGGCAGGCACCTTACCAGTTAGACCAATAGAGATATCCCCCTTGGCCTGTTCGGCTCAGGGTATTTCCGCTTCCGAGGTCTGTTTAGGCTAGCCTATTTTCACTGACTTTACACTACTTCACCTTCCGGGAAGCGAAAGCTCCGAACAGAGAGGAACGAACAGAGAGGAACAAGCTTGAGCCGAATCGACCGAGAGTCCGTCAGAGAGATGAACGGGAATGGTGAGTCAACTTCACTGAGCGATGCTACACGCACCTACAAACTGCCCAGTTGGCAACTCGCTTGGGCGGCTGGCAACTCCACAACCCAACCCAATCGAGTCTCACAACACTCCCTGCTCTCTCCTATCCTCTTCCTTGTCCTGTGGGGGTCGGTTTTTACACCATACCCGAAAGAGGATTTATGGAGCTCCGATCTTACTCTCAACCTTCTGAACAATTTAACCAGCACACCTAAACTTCGTTAAATGCGGAAATAGCCTCACGAAAATATCATGCCCTGCTGGGGGCACGAACTCTCGACCCTTGGGTGTGAGGCAGGCACCTTACCAGTTAGACCAATAGAGATATCCCACTTGGCCTGTTCGGCTCAGGGTATTTCCGCATCCGAGGTCTGTTTAGGCTAGCCTATTTTCACTGACTTTACACTTTTTTTGTTAACCAGCACACCTAAACTTCGTTAAATGCGGAAATAGCCTCACGAAAATATCATGCCCTGGTGGGGGCACGAACTCTCGACCCTTGGGTGTGAGGCAGGCACCTTACCAGTTAGACCAATAGAGATATCCCACTTGGCCTGTTCGGCTCAGGGTATTTCCGCATCCGAGGTCTGTTTAGGCTAGCCTATTTTCACTGACTTTACACTACCCTCCCTGTCGGTAACCCCCAGTCTAAGATACCAACTGTAGCCTAATGCCACCCCTATGCCCAGAGACCTTAGGGTCAAACTTCCACGTAGCCCCCCTTAACCCTCTCCCTCTCGTTAACCCCCACGCTCCTCCACTCCCTCCTAACCTAGCCTCTCCACCATACCCCCTGAATATCCTTAACTTTTCCGTTACTAACATTCTCAAACCTTTTGTATATATACTCCTATCCAGCCTACCTTCCCCCAGTAGGAAGGAACACCATTAGAACTTTACTAACCCTTTGCATGCCATCTATTCCCTCACAACCCATTCACAACCCTGTACCAAATGATCGTCAGTGCGAGGCTAGCCGCCTCGCCAGTGACTAACTTCTATTGCCATACTTCCAGATAAATGTGGCAGAGTTAGCAACCCAGTCTCCACCACATCCAACAAACCATGCAATTAACAACCCAACCAATTAAACCAGCTGGTCAAGGCACCTTCGGTTTTGGTATTACGAACACCCACATCTGTCTCATAAACAGAGGGTTATTACAAACACTTGTAATATGGCAAGCCCCCAGCCACAGCCGCCCGGACAACCATCACAGAGAGAGGACGCGCACCTACCCCTTTCACCCACCCGAGGAGGGAGACCCCTACCCCTGCGGAGGTATACCTGACCCCTGTTTTGACTTCCGGGTCATTGCCAGGTAGCACAGGAATTCTTCCTATCAATGAACTAACCATGTATGACTAACACCTTTACTAACCTCTATTAACCCACAATAACCCATTAACCTTTCTTGCATACTCCGATAACCAAATTAGCACCTCAGCTATACCATAGAATGAAGACTGAGCAATCTAAGAGAGACGCTCCTATCAAAGATGTCCCAAACCGCCTCGCAAAGTAGATCCAGTCTCTCTCCCCTAAATACTTCCAGTATAGCCAAAATAGTACCTCTTACTAAGGCTCAGTTATATCACATTATGAAGGCTCCATACAGCCATGTGCCACAACAGTAATCACCACCTTACCTAGTTCCCGTATCCATTGAGAGCTCAAATAAGTCCATCAAAACTCGAGATCCCTATTGCCTACAGGGTCCAAAACCGAACCTATAAACCAAGCTCCAGCCCCCAGTAAAATCAGTTGAAAGATAGACACCAACCAGTGGTTGGTCACCAGAGTTGACCTCGAGCTCTATCATTGTTTGTTGCTGAGAATTGAGTTTCAGAGCCGACAGACTCCGTGGCAGATTTAGATAGAAGGATCTGTCCACGTACAAGAAATCTACGTGCACCTTATAACCTTCATACAGGCCGGGAAGCTGAGCGATCGACGTGAGATGCGCTTGGCGTTAATTCCGATCCAGATTGACAGGAATATCCTAATATCTGTGATTCAGGTCTAGAAACCAGTGGGTATATAAGAGTGTAACCAGCAACGATCGCCAAGAGATCCGTCTTGAGAACTTCCTACATATGGACCATCTGGACGGCCGCGGAACCAGTCGTTAGCCCCCAACATCACGGACGCAAGATAACCAGGACCAGACCAATCAAATACTACCCAAGATTGACTCTATCAGTGCTACAGTGTTACAGTGCTATTTAGAGACTCACTTATTAATATTTCTATGAAGTGGCTATATCTTTGCCCCAGTATAATTCATATATAACCATTCCATTAGGAAGTGCTAAGCGTATCAGTGTTTATTAATTAACAGGCGATATTAACTCTCGTAATTACCCATATATCCAGATATTATTACATAGAAGTTAAACCCTAGTGATATCTGAATGTTCGTCCACTGATTTGCGTTCTATGTATTTCTGATACAAGAATATAAAACTTAGATCAGTACCCCCCTGAGGTTACTAGAATTCCCGTGCTCTAAAATACGCGTGTCTAATCTAGTCTGTGAACTACTACTTGTGCATCAGAGCTACCAGTGATAAATCTAATAGTGAATATGAATCTATAAGTAACATTTATGGTCTCCAGTATATCAACTTGTGAATAAAGCCAGTGATCAGAAGATTAATACCTGAACGTTGGAAGTGGGAGACTAGGCTCCATCCAGATCCACTTAATGCTAGTTGTTCAATTCTATCATTTGTCTTGTACGAGTATTCATACCTTCTTATGTTTCATATTAATCATTATCAAGAAAACTACAGAAGTGTGTACATCAATAAACGTGATCGTGTGTCTTGTTACCGTGTGTTTATTTTGTGTTCTCTATTCCTCATACCTTGTTTTGTGCATGCAGCCTTCTATACCCAGTCAGTTAGAACTCACATTACCCAAGTTAATCCTGTAGAAAAACAGGGCATAACAATAATAATAAATGTGCAATAGTATTATCTCCAACAACAAAAGAAGTACTTGCTCAGGCAACACAAAAGCCTGCTCGGGTTGTGCAACTCAACAACAACCAAGGCTTACAATCAACGTGAATAAAAATGCTGAATACATAACATAAAGAGTTTATAATCTTAATCGGGTGTCTGCTAGGCGAATAAAGTCTAGCTGGGATGTAGTAGGCTAGGAAACAATGGCTGAGCAAGCGGCTCGTAGCCTAGCGAGGTCCTTAAGACTGTACGGCCAAATTACGTTAATTGACGGGGTGCTCTCTTGAGAGATCCATATCGCTAGTATCTGGTTCTCTCCTGGCGACCCTCTCAAAGTCAAAGCAAAACGAGTTAGCACAGTGTTGGGTGGCAGAGGCAAAAGCCCTCACTCGCAACACAGTGCTAAGCTCACAAGGTACACAGTCAGAAAGACAACCTAGGCTTCCCACGTATCCATTGCGATTGTACAGGTTCAGCAAAACCTAGTACACATCGGAAATCACAACAACAATAGCCTCACCCCAGTCTAGCATTAAATAGCCCAGCAGACAACCAAGAAAAAGGTAGGGAGACACCGTGAGTGTGTCGAACCTCTACAGACAATATGGTAACCCCTTCAAAATGCCTAACTAAACATGTAATATCTGAGAGCTTCAGCATATAATACGATGGCCGATATATGAAATCGTGCAGAACCAAAGGGGAGTTATGATATTAAATAGATTGGAAGAATAAGAGGTAAGAAGTTGAGAGAGAGAGAAAGTGTTCTATAGGTAGAAGTCGGGGACAGGTAACAAGGGAGATGTGTAGGGTATGCTGGTCAGGCAAGCTCTGAGCGAGGAAGGCACAAGGCAGCAGGGAGTGCGGGGGGGACTACCTCCTGACGCGGCGGGAGGGTGGTGAGGCGGCCAGCCACTCAGAGGGCCCGGCCGTGGCATGACGTCACCGAGACAACGTGTAACACTACGCACACTACTCTCTGCCTCCTGTACTTACTCACTCACACTCTCTAGCTGTATCATTCAGTCTTATACATTAAACTTATAACTGATGATATAAAATATAATCCCTTGTCACAGGCGAAAACGAAGACCACTTCTATACTGCCTGTGACATGACGATTCACCAGAAAGAAAGTACAACATTGTAGATAGACTGTAGCCAAATTCATTGCCCTGGCGAGTGTTAGCGAGTGGCCAAGCGAGCGGCTGAGCCCACGTGGCGTTCTGCTAAGCTGCAGGCGTCACCCCCCCCCCCCCAAGATATTAGACGCTCAACCATGAGCTCCATATCTGACAAGCAGAACGCTGATAAGACTCGCCACCCCTAATCACTTAAAGACGGCAAAGCTCAGTTCTCATCAACAAATTTTTTATTTACAACCCCTCCCAACACAATAGCTTAATTCATACTGCTATGCTCCTAGAGCGAGCTTCTACTAGCCCAGCCTTCTGAGAGAAGCACAGGTTCGACTCAGAACTTCAGCTATAACATACTTAAACAAAATTAACTATTAAAGAAAGTTTTTATAGAATTTTCATTTTTAATATGTTTATGGCGGCTGCACTTACAGGGGCAAGCCTAGTTTTTCTCCACTCTCAACACACAATGACTGAACGGCGAGGGTTCTCCTGCAAACAAACCCTCCCGTGACAAACAATCAGCCAAAACATTATCAGTGCCCTTAGCATGCCACACATCCAACTTGTGTTCCGGCAGCACAACAACACCTGACACTGATAAACTGCCCAGTTCATCACAAGACTGGCACTTCTCTTCGCTCTTTCTGGCAACGGGACCTGCCAAAAGCCTTTCACTAGTTCTACCTTCGTGATAGGCGATGCAGCCCCGATGCGGTCTATGGTGTCGTCAACTCTCGATAAGGTATTGCGTCTGTCAGGGATAATTCACACCCACTCTTGCAATCAACACACACACTGATCTTGCCACTTAACCCAGGAGCTGAGAGAAGACTCTTAAGAGTTTCCCCGGGCGACTGCGGGAAGACTCTTAAGAGTCTGGGAAAAAAATCCATTTAAAACACCCCAAAACAATTTTTTTTTTTTTTTTTTGCCCCTGGGCCATGCCAAATATCACTCCTCCACCTCCCCTCCTTCCCCACTTTCCTCACCTCCTTCAGTTATCACCTATTTTCCCTGTTATTCCCTTATTCTGTGGTCTATTTTCGTGCTAACATTAGCGAGTTGCAAGCAGGGCATTGTCATCACTGTTACCAAGCGAGTGCAAGAGAGAGAGAGAGAGAGTATCGATTGACAGTCTCTCTCCAGACGTGGGGAAAAGTGGAGGGGAGGGAGGTTGCCTCAGCCATACATTATGTAACTCCCGGCCTGTATCGCCGATTTTGACCATCCAAACGCTGTTTCCACTTGTTTTATTTTTGTAACAGGTTAATACCTTTATAATCAACCTATAATAGTCGCACATGGATAAGTATTAATGCTATTTATGGTAAAATAACGATGTTAGTGATGGGAACAGCTCAAATACGTGCGCACAGGAGTGTGGTGTCTCATAACCCCCATGCGCACGTCTTAGGTTAACACAAGTTGTAAAGTTACAGGCAACGACCACTCACGATATCCCTTATCCCTCAGACCCTTGGGCAATGGATAGGTGTCTGTCAGGGATAATGCTTCCACACTCGTGCAATCACCATACACACGGATCTTGCCACTTAACTCCGGTTGCAAACTCACTGGCAACGACCACTCACAATATCCTTTATCCCTCAGACCCTTTTTCCACGTGTCGTCTAGCTCTGTTTTCACGACAGGCTGTTGAGCAGGATTTATACGGTAGGGAATTAAACTGAGCCTAGCACTGTCTCCAGCCTCCATGTCGGATTCTACCCCGTACATCAGGCCTGGAGAAGCAACAAACATGCGGATGCACTGCCACAGCCTAGTAAACAATTTATCTCGCAGAACAACATGCCTTGTCCATACTTAGTGTACTCAAACTAGTATGAACAGTCTCGATGTTACGTAATCTGGGTTGATGTAGCGTTACGTATCATTCCGTAGTCTTAAGTTGAACGCTTCCATAACCTTGGTCGAACGTTCCATGATTGGGTAGAATATATTATTCTATAGTAGTATATGGGAAAGTATTGTAGGATTATAATTCCCATATATATATATATTTGTATTATTTAACCCTTATTTAGCGGCGAGCAACATAAGTCGAGTTAAATAAAGCTGGACTATGTGGCGGCGCTCGACATAACTCGAGTGGCAATTTTAGCACGTAATGTGGCTGAGAGAGAGAGACAAGTGGTGGCAGGAGACTAGCGAGCGTATGACTGCTCCAGACCACCGCGGCGAACCTACTGACACAAATCTCAGCTCCCTCCTCTCTCTCTCACTCGCTACATACTCAATTATGTACTGAAAGTACCGAATTACCTGCTTTTTGCACTCGCGTTGCACGGTTATTGCAAGAAAACTATCCATCATACAAGGATCGTTATGGTGTCATTCGAAAGCTCTGTTTATGCCCTTTCAGGGATAGGTACTTGTTTTACGTTCTGGGTCTTATTTAGGCATGAAAATGATCACGTAAACAGCCCTATTTTGGCTAAAAACACCCCGCTGTGCGGTACACATAAATAAACCGCATAGGCCGCTCGTAAGGTGTTAAGATTGTTTATAAGTATCTCATTGTAAAGAAGATGGGATACATTTTCCATATGTTATGCGCGTGCGCGGTATGTCACGACAGAGACGAACATAACACGCTCGCCACTCTCCAACCAACCTCTGTCCCAGCTACACACGCTAAGCCTTCTTTCTTCTAGTTATTTCACCAGGTGTTTTCGCTTCACTTTTCATCTCATACTCCATAGTCATTACATCATCATCTTTGTTAGTTAGCACAAACTTAACGTAAATATCTAGCCTATCCTAGCCTCTTTTCATACTTTGTTTACTATACTAACCACTTCGAGTCATCTAGCCTATTTTCCGCCATCCTCCAATCACCAGCTGAGTTCATCAAAGGGTAATTATATTCTATCTATCTATCTATTGCCTGACGCCGTGATCCCCGAAGGGGTGGCCACGAACGAACCGCCCCCATGCACCTCTGTCCCCAGTCAGTCGACGCCCCTCCCCCCAACCAGCACCACCTTCGTTCATGTACTTCCTCACTCCATCCTTCCACCTCATATTCGGTCTACCTCTCCCCCTCTGTCCCTCCACCTCGCTCTCATACACCCTCTTAGTCATTCTCTCGCTTTCCATACGTTCCATATGGCCGAACCATCTCAAGTTGTTCCTTTTCACACTTTCCAGCACATCTACCTCCACACCACACCTCCTTCTTACTTCCTCATTAGTCTGTCTATCCCTCCATGTAACTCCGCACGCACTCCTTAAGTAATTCATTTCCACTGCTCTCACTCTTGGTCTGAGTCTCTCAACCAACGTCCATGCTTCGCTTCCGTAAGTCAGTGTCGGGATTACCACACTGTCATGCAAGGACTTCTTCACTTCCATACTGACCACCCTATTTCTTGTTACTGCTTTTAGCGTTCCTACAACCCTCTTCCCCTGTTGTACCCTCTCCCGCACCTCTTCATCCATAGTCCCATCTTTACTCAATTATATTCTATATGGTTAATGTTTCTTCAATATCAATACAGTCCACTTATCTAAATTAGCCATATAATTGGTCCCTAACCTTTCACTAGTTTGCCCCCCCACCCCCCTTTTTTTTTGTTGGGGAGTTATTCGGCGGTCGATAGTTGCCTTGCTTGGAGTGGGGCTGGCCTATCCCTGTTTTTGTCATGAGTCCTACTACGTCCTCCTGGACCTGGTCTTTTTGGCCCCATGGGGCTGTCGGGTTTTTTTCGTCCGCTCTTTGCTCTGGCCGCCCCAGGTGCCTGACCACCAGTGGGACAGGATGTGGAAACTAGTGGATAGGTCAGGGCTGCGACGGGAGTTTTACCCAGAATGAAAGTTATAAATTTGATTCAGTACAGTACTCAAAACAATAATTAGCCTACTTTAAATGCTTTTTCGGGCTCATTACATTATATTAAAACTACTTTAGCCCTAGAAAATATTGCACATTAAGATTAAATTCATTCATACTGTACTGTATTTTAAATTTAATCTAGATTTAATTTATATCTAGATCAAAATTATACTGAAAAATAACTTCTTTAAAATTTAAAGTTTATTCATTCACATATCTTTCTAAATTCTACTCTCGTCGTGTGCCCTGAAGGCGGGGTAATATGATAGCTGATAGGCTGAGTATGTTAATCCAACTCAAAAACTGTTTTCCTTGTGACTTCTTGAGATGAACTTTTCTTGTGTACAATTTTCACATTTATTAAATTTAATAATATAGAATTAGCGGTACCCATTGAGTTTAGCCTGTTTCAATTACCCTATAGGCTCTCTCTCTTAAAATTCTTGAATTTATTATAACTTTAAACGGTACCTCTCTTTTTGACATCTGGAGACTTTTGGCCTATACTGTATTGTACTAAATTTCCCTCCCGGCTTTTCTTAACTTATGGTGTAATGATTCTATAATTTCATAACTATTATGTAAGGAGTTAAAATTGAAAAGCTCCAGATTGCTAGTCTACATTGCGCACAATTCTTATTCCGCATTTCGTGAGGGTGTTTTATTTTCGGCTCGCGATTTATTTGATTTCTCGGAGTACTGCATTGATGGCCGCAACTTATTCGGTCTGGCATTGATAGTTTGATTTAACGTCAATAGATTTCCTTCCCGTATAATCATGGCTAAAAGTGTACAAAAGCGTCGGGCTGGACTTAAGGGCTCTTTGACAGTCTTAACCTCTGATATTGACGGATTCCTTGATTCGGCATCTAGAGTGGAGGTGGAGGCCAGGTTGCTCAGTATTCAAAAGCAACTTGACAAGTATGAGGTCACACAGGAGGACCTGGCCGACACTTACGAGGACGCCGAGTATATCGAGGTGATCAGAGAGGATACCCTATATATGGAGGGCATACAAGTAATCGTTGCCACACTGAAGGGGATCTTGATTACAGAGGTCAAGAAGGAGGTCAAGAAAGAGCCAAAGAAATCCGCAGTCAAATTACCACATCTTACTCTTTCAAAATTTGAAGGTGATGCCACCATGTGGTCGGGATTTTGGGAGATGTTCAAGTGTACCATCCATGACAATCCCGACCTCACAGATATACAACGCTTCACCTATCTAAAGGGTCAGCTTCAGGGTGATGCACATAAGCTAGTCGAAGGATTCATAATCGAAAGTGCAAGCTATGCCCCAGCAATTGAGCTCCTGCAAGAGACATATGGGCATCCAGATCGAATCAAGGCAGCTTATGTTACCAAATTCAATCAATTAGTGTCACCCAAACACCAAACAGCTGACCTGAAGGACTTCTATGCCAATACAGAGAGTGTGATGAGGTCAATCATTAGCCATGGTATTTGTCTGGAGGAATTTTGTGTGGTGACTCTTGTCAATAGGTTACCATCACCACTAAAAGAAACCATAAAACGGGAAATGGGAGACTCGAGCCTGGATTATAAGAAATTCACTCATTGCCTCCAGGCTGAAGTGTACAATATGGCGGGTCAAGACAGAGTAGGGGGTACACCCATGGCTACGGCAACATTTACCGCCCAGAGTGAGTACAGGAAATTCAACTGTGTTCTGTGTAGTGGCACCAATCATTTATGGTACAAGTGTATGAAGTATAAGAAGCCCGTTAAAGTTAAAAGAGCCCGTCAACTACATCTCTGCACTGGGTGCTTGTCAAAAGACCATGGCCATTCGGGTTGTACTAATCCTAACGTAAGAAGCTGCAAGTTTTGTAAGGGCAAACACTTTCATTCCCTCTGTACACAAAAACAAGGGAAAGAAAGTAGACCAGCGGAGGATAACACCAAGAGAGAGCATACTGCTGCTACTTCAACTACAATGTCCGTTGCCACAGGTAAAAATACAGTGATCTTGCCCACCGTACAGCTGCCGGTAAAGGGTAAGGATAATAATTGTGTTAAAATTAGATCGCTACTTGACCAATGTTCTCAGAGGACCTTTGTGAAGTCTTCTGTTCTATCCTCCCTTTCCTACATTTCTAAAGGAACTGAGGAGTTATGTCTTCACGGATTTACCGGGAAACAGGCCTCTAGGAAATATAATGTTGTGGCACTGCAATACAAACACAGAGGTAAATTTCATCATCTAGATGCAATAGTGGTTGATGAATTGCCAGAACATAAAGGTGAACTTAACCTAAAGTCTAAACTGGTTAGTTTACAAAGTAAAGGCATAAAATTAGCCGATCCTCACGCAACGGACACAGATCAGCTGGAGCTGCTCATCAATGCGGATCACTACTACGATATAGTGCGACCTGGGTATAAAAGGTCAGGTAGCCTAATTCTGCTTCCTACCAAGTACGGGTACGCCATCAGTGGTTCATATGTGACACAGCCTACCAGCTCCAGCACAGAAGTAATTACTGTATTGAAAGTAGCAGTAACACCAATGGACGAATACATGTCCACTGGTAATATTCCACCATGCAAAAATGACTTAAATGTTTTGTGGGAATTAGATCATATCGGGATAACCCCTAAGGAATACTCACTGGTTGAGCGGCAAGCACTATCGTCGTATGAGGATACCGTTACCTACGATCCCGACAGCCAGCAGTATAAAGTGAGACTGCCCTGGAACAATTCTAAGGATCAGCTGCCATCTAACAAGGGTTTGGCCATAGGCCGTCTTCGGGGACTTCAGAAAAGATTCCTCAAGGAGCCTGACTTTTGCGAGGAATACTCAAAAGTCATAAAGGAACAGGTGTCCCGAGGTTTTATAGAAGAGGTGCCTTTTGATACATCAGATACCGGGCATTACTTGGCTCATCACGGTGTAGTCAAGGAGAGCAAAACTACACCAGTGCGTATTGTCTTAGACTGTTCCGCCAAGATGAGTGAACGTCATCCTAGTCTTAATGACTGCCTGTACACTGGACCATCACTGGTACCAGATTTGGCGCAGGTTTTGCTTCGATTTCGACTCGGTAAGTATGCCTGGGTGTCTGATATTGAGAAGGCATTTTTAATGTTAAGACTCCATGAAGACGACCAGGACTATACGCGATTTATGTGGCCCAAGTATCCGAGGCAACTGGATTCCCCCCTAATTTGTTACCGATTCCGGGCAGTTTTATTTGGAGCGACTTGTTCCCAATTCCTTTTAAACGCCACCATTTTGTAACATTTGTCTTATGTCAGTGCAGATCCGCAGATTATTCATCAGATTCGGTCAGGGTTGTACATAGACAATTTACTGGGTACAGGAAATGAAGAAGATTTCCTGGTTGATACCTACGCTGTAGTCCGAGAGATTATGAATGACGCCCATCTACATTTGCGTGAATGGGCGACTAATAATTCTGTTTTGCGGACTGTACTGCAACGGGATGGTGTGGCGGCTGTACAGCAGGAACATGTTAAGAGTGCTAGGGTTGTTTTGGAAAACTGACACCGATACCCTCTCATTCGGCGTTCAGTACGCGCAATATTCGCAGATTACAAAACGAATTTGCTTGAGTATGACAGCTAAACTTTTTGACCCCTTGGGGATAGTTCTACCGGTGTCGATCAAATCGAGATTATTCCTTCAGCAATTATGGAGGATAAAATTAGGATGGGATGAGGTTTTGACTGGCGATCTGGTTCAGGAGTGGAAAGACATTATTTCGGATCTTCGTCTCTGTAAGGGTTTTAATTTTCCTCGGAGAGTTGTCATGGACCATCCTGTTTCCATTCATGCCTTCTCAGACGCTAGCAAGGTCGCGTACAGCACCGCCATATACTTTGTTGACACAAGTGGCAGCCGTCTAGTCATGGCGAAGGCGAAAGTCGCCCCGATCAAATCCCTTTCCATCCCAAAATTAGAGCTGACTGCAGTTCTGTTGGCTGCTAGACTCGTTCACTTTGTAGAGGAAACTTTTAAAAATTTGCTAAATATCTCGGAGACAGTTGTATGGAGTGACAGCCAAATTACGCTCTACTGGTTACATAGCCGTAAGAAGCTACCAGTGTACGTCACCAACCGTTGTCGACGAAATTCGTACCCTGCTCCCAACCGCACAGTTCCGGTATGTGTCTACCAAAGAGAATCCAAGTGATTGCATTACTCGTGGTGTCTCTGCTAAATTTCTCAAATCTTCTGCGTTGTGGTGGAATGGCCCATGCTGGCTTAATGATCCCAACGAATGGCCAGAGAATATAGATTTGAGCGAGCAACACACTGCTATTGTGGCACCGGTAATTGACTCGGTGCCTGACGAAGACACACAGTTATGGGACTGGGATAGATTCAGCAGCTATGAAAAGTTACAACGTGTTACAGCATGGGTGTTACGATTTGTAGAAAATGTAAAAGCAAAAATTAAAGGCACACCGCCCACAGGTAGTGCTTACCTCAATGTGAAGGAGATCAGAATTGCAGATCAATTATTACATAAGCTCTGTCAACAAGAAATATATACGCAGGAATATAAAATACTGGTTAAGGGAACAAAGTCTAGGAATAACCTGATCATCAGTTGGGCTTACACTTGAAGGGGGACTTGATACATTGCGGAGGCAGATTACGATTGGCAGCCCTCTCTGAGGCAAGTAAGTATCCAATACTACTGCCCCCCAATCATCCCTTCACCCATCTTATCATCGATAGGTGTCACCGACTCTGTTGTCATTATGGGGTTGGTCATATAGTCACCTATGTAAGACAACGATGGTGGGTGCCTAGAATCAGGCAGGTGGTCAAGAAAGTCCTTCGCAAATGCTTAAAGTGTAGAAGAGTACAGGGAACACATTATGTTCCTGTCGGAATTCCTCCCTTACCAAACCTGCGAACTACCCCAGGTGACCCTTACAAAGTTACCGGGGTTGACTACAGTGGAGCAATCCCTGTGAAAGATTCACCCAATCTTAAGGTGTATATGATACTTTTCACTTGTGCTTCACCTGGAACCAACCTCACTTGTGATAGCTTCCTACATGCCTTCCGAAGATTCTGCAGTATACAGGGATATCCGCGTATCATGCTGAGTGACAATGCAAAGACTTTCATAGGGGCATCTACATATCTCAAAGAAGTGAGCAACAATCCTAAGATTCAGACCTGCCTAGCGGATGTAAAATGCGAATGGCGTTTCATTCCCGCCAGAGCGCCTTGGTTTGGCGCCATATGGGAGAGAGCCATAGGCATCGTGAAGGCGGGTCTGAAGAAGGTGTTGGGTAGAGCTCTCATCTCGATTGAGGAACTCAACACCATACTCTTGGAGATTGAAGCCACCGTAAATGATCGCCCTCTATACTATGCTTCTGGTGATTTGGAAGACCTTACCCCAATCACACCCTCAGTACTGGTACGTGGATACAGACTGCGGGATCTTCCTGAAGAGCATGACGAGGATGCTATGGAGGATCCCGACTACATAAGTGAGGAAGTGATATCGGCCCGCTACAAATACATTCGTAAATTATCGCGAGATATTTGGCATCGCTGGTCAACAGAATATCTGGTGACTTTAAGGGAAGCGCAAAAGAATAAACTAACACCATTAAAAGGTCATTGGCCTAGGGTAGGGGACGTGGTAACCATCCATGAGGAGGGCCCGCGCGCATTTTGGAAATTGGGTCGGATAGAGGAGTTATTACCAGGTCGTGATGGTGAGGTTCGGGTAGCAAAGGTTCGCACCAGGACTGGAGTAATCACACGGCCAACAGTCAGACTATATCCTCTTGAGGGTGACCTCGATCGCAGGGACACCCCCTCGGATCAGTTATCCATTGAAGTCCCCTCTCTGGCTTCTACTTCGGCGCAGCCTGTTGACGCGTCTGGCGGACGCCCACGTCGACAGGCAGCCCAGATATCCTCCCAAGTTTGGCGGGATAAGATTGCCTCCGGGCAAATCTAATCATGTAAATTTTGTATATTTTCTGTTGGTGGGAATATGTCCATACTTAGTGTACTCAAACTAGTATGAACAGTCTCGATGTTACGTAATCTGGGTTGATGTAGCGTTACGTATCATTCCGTAGTCTTAAGTTGAACGCTTCCATAACCTTGGTCGAACGTTCCATGATTGGGTAGAATATATTATTCTATAGTAGTATATGGGAAAGTATTGTAGGATTATAATTCCCATATATATATATATTTGTATTATTTAAGATTGTTTATAAGTATCTCATTGTAAAGAAGATGGGATACATTTTCCATATGTTATGCGCGTGCGCGGTATGTCACGACAGAGACGAACATAACGCGCTCGCCACTCTCCAACCAACCTCCGTCCCAGCTACACACGCTAAGCCTTCTTTCTTCTAGTTATTTCACCAGGTGTTTTCACTTCACTTTTCATCTCATACTCCATAGTCATTACATCATCATCTTTGTTAGTTAGCACAAACTTAACGTAAATATCTAGCCTATCCTAGCCTATTGTAGCCTCTTTTCATACTTTGTTTACTATACTAACCACTTCGAGTCATCTAGCCTATTTCCCGCCATCCTCCAATCACCAGCTGAGTTCATCAAAGGGTAATTATATTCTATATGGTTAATGTTTCTTCAATATCAATAATATACAGTCCACTTATCTAAATTAGCCATATGCCTAGTGCCCTCCCACAACCCAGCCGAGACCGCAGCTTCTAACCTGTAGTCTCCCTCCTTCTCCACCTTCGTCCCTAGAACAGCCAGGTCATGAGAGGGACAATCAGTACCACCTGTGCAGTCACTCCCATAGTTCATTATTGCTAAGGCTTCCCCGCCGATACCGTACATGCGCACCCCCGCATTCCTTACGACTACATCTGCCTCCGCAGCATCACCGCTTTAAGCGACATGGCCAGATACAGTCGGTCTATGGTAGGGCTGTTGCATTCGACTAGAGCAGCATTGGGAGGCTATGCGACGACCGGGCACATCCACTCCACAGCCAACCTTACCAATCTGCTCAAAGTCCTCCTTTTGACCACCACCCTTGGCAGCCATGGGTCGACCTTGACCTGACACATGTCCAAGCCTCGTCGCCCACCTTGAACCACCGAAACAACGAGGCTAACGGTCTCCCAACATTCACGTGACCTGCCCGCGGAACATCTTGCACCGCCTGAGTTGTGAGGCTCGGGGACTCGGCACGACCAGTGGGGTATGAACCGAGCTGGTGCTGGAGCGCTGCACACTACTGCTCAGGCAGGTGCTCTAGCGCTTCCACAGCCACCAAACTCGTGTCCCCCGTCCACTGCTCCGCCGAGACATGACAATCCCTACTCTCCTCCACCTGTGCCCTACTGCCCCCCTCTCCTTCTCCACCTTGGCCGCTGCAGACCAACGCAGGGACAGTAGGCTGCTCAGGTGGTTGCCTCACAAACTCCTCCAACAGGTTCACATGACATGTTTTCCCGTTCTCGTGTTTGATCTCGACAGCACCATTACCACACTTCTGAACTTCCGGATCCTCCAACTTTAGTTTACAAATATCTGAGGGAACCAACCTGTCTAAATGCTTCCGAAGCAACCCAAGTCCTCCCCCAATATCAAACTGAGCAACCCTTTTTTCTCTCTGTGTGTAACGTTGCTGCCTCGGAGTCTCTTCCTGCCCTACCTCCTCACTAGCTGTGACAGGTCTTGGGGCTTCTCCAGACTCCAACAATGGTGCCAATACTGAGTCGCCAAGAAGCGCTGCTGGTACTAAACTCTCCAAACTTTTACCAACATTAGCCGTCTTCTTCCGACCGTTCCTCCGTTGATCAGAAGACTGAGGAATAGGCTGTGACACTTTGGATGCAAGAGATCTTGTAACAACGCACGCCATAGGTTGTACATGACACTTCTCTACCCACTCCTGTTCCTCCCTACTCACGTCGGCCGGCTTCTCGGCAACGACTAAGGGTGAAACCTCAGAAGTAGGCACCGCAAAGTCGTTGCCAAGAAGGAGGTCGACGCCCCCAACAGGCAAGTTCTCCACAATTCCCACATCCAACTCTCGTGTCACACCATCTACCTCCAGTTCCATCCTGACCAACAGGTATGACCTGATAGCATTGATACCTTGCACCACAACTACCCGTGCCGCGTTTATTGGTCTACCAGTAAAGTTCTTCATCAAAGTCTGAGAGGCACCCGTGTCTCGCAACAGCTCAACTACATGCTTCTTACCAGCCCACTTCACGCAGCCACGCCTTCGATGGTCGCAAAAGACATCGCGGACAGGGTTCGAGCCTTCCGGATTCTTCTCCACTGGCTGTGTCCCAGCCTCTGACGTTATACCCCGGGCAAACTCAGACGACTTCGGGGACACCCCAATGTTGCGAGCCAAAGATACAACTGCATTAGGTAGCTTGCGTGGACAGGCTCTTGCAAAATGCCCCTTCTCATGACAATGAAAACACTCTAACTCCCCCTTGGGCTTCCCTTGAGGTGGGGAAGGGCCCGGATCCTTGCTAAACGGGACGGTACTAGGTTTATGGTCAGTTTTGGTGTCGTTGCTCTTGTTCTTAGTGTAATTATGTGTATCAGTGTTTCGGGGAGGGGGAGGGTTACGCTCCTTATTGCCTGCATCACTTCTCTGTGCAAGACCGCACCCACGAATCAAAGATAACCGAAGGTCAGCCATCTCAGCTGCCTCCTGAAGAGTTTTCGGGTTTTTCTCTTTAATATTCAACGTCAGATCGCCGCCCGTACACTTGAAAAAAAAATCTAGAAGCATCAGCTGTTTCAACTCCTCAAACGTCGATGCCTTCTCAGAATGCAGCCAGTTTCTAAATGCATCGGACAGATCCCGGGCATGCTCAAGAAAGGTGCACTCATTACCCTTCGTTACACCCCGGAACTTCAATCTGTACGTCTCTGGTTGTAACTCATATGCCCGCAGGACAGCCTCCTTCAATACCTCATAATCGATGCACGACTCCAAAGGCAACGCATCATATGCCTTGAGTCCTTTGCCAACCAACCTAGAGGAAACAAGGGCTGCCCACTTAACCTCGGGCCATTGGTGCTCCCGGCACTTCTTCTCAACGCATAAAAAATTCAGTGACACTCGACTCATCAAATACAGGGACCAACTTGAGCAGGTGCGATAAAGACTGATCAAGACCTCGATTCCCAGAACCGAGACGCTGCCCTGTCGACTCCACCCGAGACTTCTCAAGATCTATTTCTGCACAGTACTTCGTAGCCTCAACCCGAAGCTCAGCCTCACGTATGGCCTTTCTCTCCTCAGCCTCAACCTCTCGCTGCCTAAGCTCACTCTCATATCTGGCCCTTCTCTCCTCAGCCTGAATCTTAGCCATCTCAAACTCCCGCTGCTGCTGCTCAGATTCCCGCTGCTGCTGCAGCTGCATCTTAGCCATCTCAAGCTGGAAGAGCATATCTGGAGTCAACCCTTGAGGAGGAGGAGATGCAACAATTGGAGACTCACCCAAGTGCAAACCACGCTGCCAGTGACTATTGGCCTGCGGGAACGTACCCGGCTCCGGAGCCAGAGGGGGCGCCATGGTAGAAGTCGAGTGGAATGGGGGCTGGGCCGAAGGTGCCCCAGCTCCCGCTCCACCCGAAGCCCCACGCACCCCGCCGAGCACACAGGCCACCAGGTCACCTCTCGACATGCTGCTAGTGCCCACATGCCCCATGACCGTGGCCAAACACTGGAGACCATACCGATCAATCCCCGACACCCAGTCAACAGTAATAGGTATCTCCAGAAACTTCCTTGCATCCTCCTCACTAGTTATAACTCTAATGCCTTCGGACAAACCCCGCTGCTGTACCTCAGAGTCTGTTTCCCGTACTGTGTCCTCACTGTACACTGATCCGTCGTCCGACATAGTGTCCACCGAAAATTCTCAACGTATATAAAAAAAAAAGAGAAGTACCTAAACTCTTATGTAGCACTATTCACTCAAAAATGCTTAAAGACTCTTAAGTGTTATACTACTTGCCAAAAAAAAAATCCACGTGTCCACTATATTCCTTCAAACAAAAAACAAATGACCACAACACTCCTGCAATAGTTCTCTAAGTTCACAAAATCCTAAGCAAGGTCGCCATTTGTTACGACCGGGACTCGTATAAAACAAGGGCTCTTAATCATTGGACTAGAAAGGCACACAGCCACAACGGTAACACTAGATCCAACCCTCGAACTTATAATGCCGGCGCACAAAAACACCTATACCCTCCAGAGTTAAATCTGCGATAGCGGGGGTATCCTATAACTCGGTATAAATGCACTACTACTACAGGCTGATGATCTCTGATACAGCCTGATCACAACAACATACAATTACGTTAATAAGGTATACAAGGAAAAGGATAGAGAGCTTAATTAAATCACTGAAATGATTAATGCAAACAAGAAGAAGGTATAATTAAAGTTACTCTAAACAATAATAACTGTCACTCCTATATTAAAGAAAGTGAACGAAGTCCTAAAGCATCGAGCAGGAATCTTCTGCAGAAAGTCTGATGCTGCTTAAGATGATCGAATCAGATTTTGAACTGTTATATAAAGCAGGAACAAGATATGACAAGTGTATGGACATACAGTGTTAACTGGCACGGGAATAATAATAAATGTGCAATAGTATTATCTCCAACAACAAAAGAAGTACTTCCTCAGGCAACACAAAAGCCTACTCGGGTTGTGCAACTCAACAACAACCAAGGCTTACAATCAACGTGAATAAAAATGCTGCATACATAACATAAAGAGTTTATAATCTTAATTGGGTGTCTGCTAGGCGAATAAAGTCTAGCTGGGATGTAGTAGGCTAGGAAACAATGGCTGAGCAAGCGGCTCGTAGCCTAGCGAGGTCCTTAAGACTGTACGGCCAAATTACGTTAATTGACGGGGTGCTCTCTTGAGAGATCCAGATCGCTAGTATCTGGTTCTCTCCTGGCGACCCTCTCAAAGTCAAAGCAAAACGAGTTAGCACAGTGTTGGGTGGCAGAGGCAAAAGCCCTCACTCGCAACACAGTGCTAAGCTCACAAGGTACACAGTCAGAAAGACAACCTAGGCTTCCCACGTATCCGTTGCGATTATACAGGTTCAGCAAAACCTAGTACACATCGGAAATCACAACAACAGTAGCCTCACCCCAGTCTAGCATTAAATAGCCCAGCAGACAACCAAGAAAAAGGTAGGGAGACACCGTGAGTGTGTCGAACCTCTACAGACAAAATGGTAACCCCTCCAAAATGCCTAACTAAACATGTAATATCTGAGAGCTTCAGCATATAATACGATGGCCGATATATGAAATCGTGCAGAACCAAAGGGGAGTTATGATATTAAATAGATTGGAAGAATAAGAGGTAAGAAGTTGAGAGAGAGAGAAAGTGTTCTATAGGTAGAAGTCGGGGACAGGTAACAAGGGAGATGTGTAGGGTATGCTGGTCAGGCAAGCTCTGAGCGAGGAAGGCACAAGGCAGCAGGGAGTGCGGGGGGGACTACCTCCTGACGCGGCGGGAGGGTGGTAAGGTGGCCAGCCACTCAGAGGGCCCGGCCGTGGCATGACGTCACCGAGACAACGTGTAACACTACGCACACTACCCTCTGCCTCCTGTACTTACTCACTCACACTCTCTAGCTGTATCATTCAGTCTTTTACATTAAACTTATAACTGATGATATAAAATATAATCCCTTGTCACAGGCGAAAACAAAGACCACTTCTATACTGCCTGTGACATGACGATTCACAAGAAAGAAAGTACAACATTGTAGATAGAGTGTAGCCAAATTCATTGCCCTGGCGAGTGTTAGCGAGTGGCCAAGCGAGCGGCTGAGCCCACGTAGCGTTCTGCTAAGCTGCAGGCGTCACACTGATTAGTGAAGCACTCTCGACTATCGAATTTGGCAGAGCAGTTTCTAGCTCAATGGAATAAGTGTAAGACTCACAGTGACCTACTTTGTTTATGAGAGCTGTTAATCTTTTTGATCTGAAGAGATGGCGAAGCGTCATACATAGAAGGATATGTTTTCATCTTCCACTGACCACAAGTCACTGCTCTACATATATCTTGAGAAATGGATGTTACTAATATTCTTTCCCGATCCGATGGTCCTCCCTTACCACAAATTAGCATAGAAATAACTGCATAACATCTGAAGGAATTTCTTCTTGAGGATCAGGAAGATCACAGGCTTTGGTGGGCCTGGATGTGGCTTGATGCCTTTGAAGGCTTCCAGTACTTTGTTGTGAAGGTCAAGACTAACTTCTTGATCCAGTCACTAGCTCCCAACTATGCAGAACGAACAATTGATTTCATTGACTCTGCAGATCTACAAAATACTAATGTGTCTTTATATGGGGCAGCTGAGAAGGCGATGCCATCTTTAAAATCAGGGCAGCATTCAATTTTCATTCTGAGGTTATGACTAGTTATTTCAGAAGCTGCTTCATTATCACTATTTTCAGGTTTTCATTATACAATTTTTTTAGATGAGAAAGGTTTATAACCTAACTTTTGTGAATTACTTCATTTTTTAAGAGGTCATACACATGAGAGAATGCTTTATCTATAGTTTCTTTCTTTCTGATACTTCATCTT
Source organism: Paralithodes platypus (assembly GCA_032716605.1). Classification (NCBI taxonomy): domain Eukaryota; kingdom Metazoa; phylum Arthropoda; class Malacostraca; order Decapoda; family Lithodidae; genus Paralithodes; species Paralithodes platypus. Next base: position 1,587,700 of record CM064560.1, read on the forward strand.
TTTGGAAGATAAGAACTGCTGAGGTTTTCGTCTCACTAAATACTGCTTGCGAAAACAATCATGGAATTGTGCCTCCCTTGAAAAAAAGATCAACTCCTCTAATTTTGCATAGCAGATTTTCATCATTTAGTTCAATTGCCTTTTCTTCAATATGTGTATAAGCATCTGAGTGAAACTTCTGTAAGTTATATCTGTTTCATTTTTTCTCCCTTACAAAAGATACAGTAATTACCAAATAAGACTGTACCATCTTCCTGTTGGCGAGTTGCTCGATTACACTTGCTACTTGTTTTAATATTTGATAAACTACGATTACCATTACGAAAGAAGGTTCGCCGACAGCTTTCATGATATCCACACCCAGGAAACATTTCATTAGGAATTGCTTCACATACATTGCATACCACCAGTCAGAGGTTTGTGTTAAAAGCTTAGTTTCATATCAAGGATGTCTTTGAATACACTGAGTGATTCACGCTTGGAAGAAAGGTTCACAAATTTATCAGAAATTTTCCTTTGCTTCCATGCAGGATACAATATTCGTGAACTGTCCGATGGCCATTTTTTTGCTTTGAAGAACATGGCAAGGTGTCCATCCATCATCTTGTCGTCTCTTTGCCATTGTTCAAAAATCTGTAAAGGAATATAAGATATATATAAATACCCGGTAAAAAAACATATATTAAACATTAAACAAACATTAGTTAATCAAAATCAGTGTAAATGATGTATGGAATAATAGGACCCATCACTAATCTTCTTGGATATTATCGGTATTTTATAGTATATCCGGATTTTTTTTATTATTGCCCATAGTAAGCAGAAATGATTATTTAGAAATGTAAATGTAGGTTCAAATTTACCTTTGTAATCTAAGGAGGTTTTCTAATTGCAATATAAAGCTTTAAATGTTACATTACTTACCTGAATAGACTGTATTTGCAAAGTAAATTGTGAAAAACAGACATTATTTTTGCCTCTATGCGAATGTGTTACCTTATTTGATAAATACAAATGTCAATATTAAAATTGTATGCTTTCTATCTCTTCCTGCATGTGTAACAATAGTGCATGCCAAATTTAATGACAATCTGGTAATTTATTGATGTCCAAATAAGTCATTTTCCATACTTATATAGTACGGAGTTGAGCGCAACCAGAAATTAAGAGTTTTAGCTCCCTGTGAGAGAACAGCCACAAGTTAGAGGTGGTCAGTATGTTCTTGGCATAGCCCAAGACATAGGTTATAAGGAAATATAAGTTGCAAAAAGCATCCTGAGGGGTGGTCCTGGCTCCCGGCCTATACGTGTTCAAGTGGGTTAGTGAGATTAATAAAGGGGACATGAAAGATGTACTAAAGCTCAGTGATAGCGAAAGAACTCGAACAAATGGTATCAAATTCGATCAATTTCGTTTCAGAAAAGATATAGGCAAACATTGGTTTGGTAACAGAGTTGTAGATAGGTGGAATAGGCTACCAAGTGCTATAGTGGGATCAAGAACCATAGAGAGATTTAAGAAAACATTAGATAGGTATATGGTCAAGATGGGTTGGGTGTGAGGGGGATCTGCCGTGTGTGGGCGAATCGGCACTCTGCAAACACCAGTCTGACCTCTGACCGTTTTGGTGAGGTCGGTCCTCATGGTATTAGTTAGCTGGGCCTATAATTAGGCCTTGTAATTGGGGTTGGGTGTGAGAAGGATCTGCCTTGTTTGAGCCAATCGGCTTTCTGCAGACTCCCATTTTCTTATGTTCTTATGTTAACATTAGATAGGCATATGGACGAGATGGGTTGGGTTTGAAAAGGATATGCCTTGTGTGGGCCAACCGGCTCTCTGCAGACTCCTGTTTTCTTATGTTCTAATATATATATATTCGTATTATTTGTTCGGTTACTTGTTTTCTCTTTCAAAAACCTACTACTATTAGATTTTATTTAATCAATAATTAGACACATATTATAAATTTGTTACATTTTGTTAGTATGTAAACTTATTGGTTCATATTGGGGTTCATTTATATATTGGTAAAATGCCCCAGAACGAGAAGCCCACCACAGAAGCCACGAGCAAACACCACACAGAAACACCCGAAAGAAGGGCCCACAGAACGAAAGGACCAGGTGACCGAGCCAACCAGTTCAGACAGGCCGAAGCCCGCAGGGTTAAGCAGCTCCAAACCACACCTGCCTACCCCTTCTAAACACTGACCTTTCCCACACCTCGCGTATACACTACCCCTCGTTTCCTCCACCCCTCCCTACATGATGATGAACATAAATACACCTTAAAGTTAATACACCCATGCCCTGTCCCTAAGTTAGGATGTCAATATCAACATACCCTAAAATACCTTGTCTTGCCAGACTAAGTTTCTGAAGGCCAATCGCCCCATAAATCTATGTATGTTCCTCCCAGGTTAAAACACCCATGCCCTGTCCCTAGGTTGAGCCAATGCCAACCAGTTCAGACAGCCATAAATCAATGTATTCAATCCTTAGGTTAGTTATCTTTATCCGCCATTGTGTTCATCTCTTCCATTTATTTTTCCACAATTGTTATACGTCTTCCAATCACCTCCTTCGTATCCACAGTCCCACTACTCTATTTTGCTTCGTGTCCTACAACTCTTACCCGCCAGACTCTACCTACATGATGATGAACATGAATACACATCATTTAATACACCCATGCCCTGTCCCTAGGTTGAGCCAATGCCAACCAGTTCAGACAGCCATAAATCTGTGTATGTTCTTCCATCCGTGAAGTAATATGTTCACCCCTTAAAATACCTTGTCTTGCCAGACTAAGTTTCTGAAGACCAACCGCCCCCATAAATCTATGTATGTTCTTCCATCCGAGAAGTAGTATGTTAAAACCCCATGTCCTAATTGATAAGAAACTATGATACCCACAGGTACACCAGTGTATATAGAACCATTGTTCCTGTAAGACCTAGACAGCAATGACTGAAGATGTTAGCCACCATGCAGTAACTTTAATTCTTACCCCAACCAGAGATTGTATATACAACCCTCTGTTACCATTGTCTCGACGCATTTTCACCACGAAACAATACCGAAGTTAACCCTACGAACTGTCGTTTTCTTTGGTGTATATATCATAGAAAACGCAGTTCCCAGGAGCAACTAGATCAGCAAGAAATAGTGTCAGATTAACAGTATCCATAACCATCGTGTTGACGAGTAATAATACACCATGTTTTTCCCTACTTTTATCCACAGTCAAGCACACTCCTACAGTTAACCTCCTCTTCCCCACAGCCCCACAGTCCACATGATTCTATCCTTTCCAGACTCATATACCACCCCGTATTGCTCATCCACCGGTAGCATTTGGCTAACATACTTTCCCTGTCATTAACCCCCAAACTCCATTATCAACTGTAGTCTAATGCCACCCCTACGCCCGGAGACCTTAGGGTCAAACTTCCACATAGCCCCCTGAACTCTCTCCCTCTCATTAACCCCCCACGCTCCTCGACTCCTTTCCGACCTAGCCTCTCCACCATACCTCCTGAATATCCTTGATTTTTCCGTTAAACATTCTCCAACCTTTTATATATATACTCCTATCCAGCCTACCTTCCCTTAGTAGGACGGAACAACAATTAGAACTTTACTAACCCTTTGCATGCCATCTATTCCCTCCACAACCCATTCACAACCCTGTATCAACATGATCGTCAGTGCGAGGCTAGCCGCATCGCCAGTGACTAACTTCTATTGCCATACTTCCAGATAAATGTGGCAGAGTTAGCAACCCAATCTTACCACATCCAGCAAAACCATGCAATTAACAACCCAACCGATTTAAACCAGCTAGTCAAGGCACCTTCGGTTTTGGTATTACGAACACCCACAGTCTCATAAACAGAGGGTTATTACAAACACTTGTGATATGGCAAGCCCCTAGCCACAGCCGCCGGACGACCATCACAGAGAGAGGGCGCGCACCTCCCCTTTTTTACCCACCCGAGGAGGGAGACCCCCACCCCTGCGGAGGTATACTTGACCCCTGTTTTGACTTCTGGGTCATTGCCAGGTAGCACAGGAATTCTTCCTATCAATGAACTAACCATGCATGACTAACCCCTTTACTAACCTCTATTAACCCACAATACCCATTCACCTTTCTTGCATACTCGGATAATCAAATTAGCACCTCAGCTATACCATAGAATATTATTTTATTAATCTCACCACCACACCCCCAATGAAATTAATTAAAGTATATATGATCCACCGGGATTCGAACCCGGGTTATCACACACATATTTTTGCCACCTTAACCATTACACCACCAGGACGGTTAAAGGTTTATGCACACGCCTACGACTTATTATCCATTCTCGAATACTGGATATTAATCTAATCATGTTCATATTCCCATCCGCACTATGGTAGCCTACTGTTTAAGTGAGAGGAAAGAATATTCATGGGGCACAGATCATATAGACCGGCCTCACGAAGAAATATCCCTAAACCTACTAATAATATTATTTTTATTAATCTCACCACCACACCCCCAATGAAGACTGAGCAATATAAGAGAGACGCTCCTATCACAGCTGTCCCAGTCCTCCTCGCAAAGTAGATCCAGTCTCCCTCCCCTCAATACTTCCAGTATAGCCAAAATAGTACTTCTTACTAAGGCTCAGTTATATCACATTATGAAGGCTCCCTATAGCCATGTGCCACAACAGTAATCACCACCTTACCTAGTCCCCGTATCTATTGAGGGCTCAAATAATTCCATAAGACTCGAGAACCCTATGGCCTACAGGGTCCAAAACCGAGCCTATAAACCCAGCTCCAGCCCCCAGTAAAATCAGTTGAAAGATAGATACCAACCAGTGGCTGGCCCCCTTAAGTTGACCATCTAGCTCTGCCCTTGTGTTGTTCCTGAGATTTGAGTTCCAGAGCCGGCAGACTCCGTGGCAGATTTGAGATAGAAGCATCTGTCCACGTACAAGAAATCTATGTGCACCTTATAACCTTCACACACCAGTGGGTATATAAGCGTGTAGCCAGCAACGATCGCGAAGAGATCCGTCTTGAGTACTTCCTACATAATTATGGACCCCATGGACGGCCGCGGAACCAGTCGTTAGCCCCCAACATCACGGACGCAAGATAACCAGACCAGACCAACCAAATACTACCCAAGATTCACTTTATTAGTAGTACTGTGTTAGAGTACTAGTTAGAGACTGACTTAGTAATCTTTCTATGGAGTGGCCTATATCTTTGCCCCAGTATAATTCATATACACACCATTCTATTGGGAAGTGCTAAGGGTATCAGTGTCCATTAATTAACAGGCGACATTAACTCTCGTAATTACCCCTATTCAGATATTATTACATAGAAGTAAAACCCTAGTGATATCTAAACGTGCGCCCACTGATTTGTGTTCTACGTATTTCTGCTATAAGAATATAAAAATTAGATCAGTACCCCCTGAGGTAACTAGAATTCCCGTGCTCTAAAAATACGTGTGTCTAATTCTAGTCTGTGAACTACTAATTGTGCACCAGAACTGCCAGTAATAAATCTAATTAGTGAAATTGAATCTATAAGTAACATTGATGTCTTCCAGTATATAAACTTGCGAACCAAGCCAGTGATCAGAAGAGTATACCTGAACGTTGGAAGTGGGAGACTAGGCTCCATCCAGATCCACTAATGCTAGTTGTTCATTTCTATCATTTGTCTTGTACGAGTATTCAACCTTCTTATGCTTCCTATTAATCATCTTCAATAAACGTGATCGTGTGTCTTGTTACCGTGTGTTTATTTTGTGTTCTCTATTCCTCATACCTTGTAGTGTGCATGCAGCCTTATATACCCAGTCAGTTAGAACTCACATTACCCAAGTTAATCCTGTAGAAAAAACAGGGCATAACAATTGGGATTCATTTGCTTATCGGGGTTCATATTCTACTGAAGAATAGCGCCATCTATGTTTGGGAATTATATATTTAAGTTAAGTATTCTGTATTATAAAGTTGTTGATGTTTGTTTTCTGATAAATAAAAGGAGACCTTGGTTAGAGAATTGTAGAGGCGGTCAGTTCTCCACCAAGCAGCCACATAATAAGCAGAGATTATATACTAGGAGATGGGAAACCTGCTATCTAATGTACTAATAAAATCGTGCTCCTAAAGGTTGCCAGATGCCACCACAAAATAACGCCATCTGTTGTTGCTATCCACAACTAATAGTGAAAAAACTCTACGGGATCGCACTTCTCTTTCATTAGTGTCCTCCACAGTACTGTATGTACTGTATAGACATCATGGGCGTCATCTGAGGGGGGGGGGGGGACATATCCCCCCCACTTTTCATTCAGGGGGGGACAACATATCGATTGTCCCCCCCACTTTTTTCACCAAGTTTTATATTCTAGAAACTAGATAGAAGTCACTGAAATGTTTAATAAGATAGAATATTATATATACTAAACACATACAAATATAATATGTTATGATGTTATTGATGTAGTTATTTGTTAGGCTCGTTGTGAGCTAAATTTCTTACGTAAATATTGTGTGACGTATCCCACTGTTTAGTGTTTACATGAAGACGGAAGTTCTGTAGGTCGGCAAAAAAGCCAACATTAGCGGCCTTTTAAAGCTTTGGCCGCCTTTGAGGCTTTGAGAATGGTATTCTGGTTTCCTGGATGATGATCTAAGGTAATGCCTTCACTATTAGACATTGTTCTTCTACAACAATATTTGAAACTAGCAAGACGTGCACGGTACTGACGGTAGACTGGAATGGTACGGTCCGACGGTTTAGTTTGGTAACTTTGGTAGCTACACATTATAGTTTATGGTCATATTGTCAGGACATATTAGTAAATTCGTCCACTACAGGACCAAAGGCTTCTTTCTATCTTCACCATTAATATCCTTCATGAGTTCATTTGCTCCATTATATGATTAACTGTTGATTTAAACCCTTGTACAATTAAAGATATCGTCTTTCAATCTGCTGTAGGATACAGTCTTCTCAATCTTACTAGGCGGTCTAGGCTAAGACTAAACTGCATAGTAAGATTGGGTTAGCGCGATATGGTAAACTATCTACTCTGCCTTAAATATTTAACCTTACTGTTGTTTCAATTCTAGATATGAAATTAGCGACATAACGTATTGTAGCTAAGCCTATTTGTAGGCTATAATTTTGTTATTATCGGTTTGATCTTTCTGTATCTCCTGACTCCTGCAACATTTCCTTGATCAGTTGATCTATCATCTATGTAGTGTAAATTACATTTTCTGCCTGGTGCTAATATATATATACAGTATTATATGTACCGTATATGTACGGAGGAAGTTGATGAAAAATTGTATTCATGGCAGGTTGTTAAAAATACGGGTGGGAAAGTCACTCAAGAAGCAGGATAGTAGAATAGGTATGAGTGTGACAAATACATTCTCTCCTTTGCGAGACGAATGTGAGGGAAAAGATAGTCAGGATAAGGGAGGGTTAGCCGAAGTGCCTGCCGCCGACTCAGCTCCAACCGCTGACGCTGTGCTGCCACTATGAATGGGATACACAAATGTGGCAAAAAGACATGGAATCAAAAACAAGTCTAAACATTTACAAGAAAATAAAAAAAGAAATTGGGGGAGAAGATGAAGTATATGACAACACAGCAGCCTCAGTCACATTTTTTAAATGCAGATCAAACACCCTAAACCTAGAAGACCGAAAAAGATTTAAGAAGGAGGATACAAAATGCAGACTGTGTGAAAAAGATACAGAAAACTTAGGAACATTTTATCCTGGAATGTGAAGAATATAATGAAAATTAGGACAAAAATAACAAGATTACACAAGCCATATATCCAAGACACTGAAAAACTTATAGGAGAGTTACTATTCAAGAAAGAAGGAAACGAAGAGATAAAACAATACTTACATAGATGTTGGAAAAGGAGAGAAAAAGAGGATAAAAGAACTTGACGAAAGAACAGAAAATTAAGAACACAGGAAAAATTAGGAGAGCTAAAGTGTTTTAAAAATGTCGTAAAAATGTATAAAAAATGTAAAAGAAAGTAAGAAAAGTGTAACAAGAAAAGTTCTAATACTAGAAAAAAGAAAAAGAAAAAACAAAAAGTGACAATATATTTTGGAAAACATGTAAATTTATAGAAAATAAGGACCCCAGTAAGAAGATGAAGAAATAATACATCTACAGTGAAGAAAGAAAACTGGGGAAGGTGTAAGAAGACCAACGAGGGGCCGATACTTAAGGCTATCCCTCAACATCATCATCATCATCATCACCACCACCACCACCACCACCCCCACCACCACCACCAAGGGAGCTTCTACCACCACTGGGGGTTCTCCAACTGCAGCTGCTGGATCCTCCCGAGGGAAAGGTAAGTCTGTGTCCCGAGAAGGTAAGTCTGTGTCGATTGTGGGCGACTCCATGGTAAGACATTTAGTTAGGGCTACCCGCACTAAACTTAGGAAGGTTGTGTGTCTGCCTGGCCATGGAGTTGGGAGGGTTTTAGAGAAGATGGACCACATCTTGGAAGATAGTGGAGATAACCGCATTATCTGTCTCAGTGCCGGGAGTAAACGCTTTGTGGTAAGGGTAGAATAGTATAGAAGGGACCCGGACTGCTGCAGCAGTATCGGGATGTGTAGATAAGGTTAGGATGAAGGGACGGGGGGATCCCTGTATGTACATTGTATCCTACCCAGAAGAGGAGGCAAAGAGGAGTTACCCAAGGACCAATTGACATCTCAGGCGCGCATTGGTTGTCATATTGCGTTTGGAGAAATATTGCAAAGAAAAAGCAATACCAGTTCAGTGATATCACTGGGACTTAGTTTCTATGGGAGAGATGGGATGTACCGCAAGGGATGGGCGTTCATCTTTACAACGGTTAGTGGGTTTCTACACTCTTAGCTAGTTTCTTTAGATAGGGTGGTGTGGGGTTTTGAACAGACTATTGAGAGTGGACACTGAGAGGTTAAATTGGAACAATTTTGCGTCAGGCG
>CM064560.1:1596846-1864295 GCA_032716605.1 Paralithodes platypus
AAAATTTGAAGGGTGATGCCACCATGTGGTCGGGATTTTGGGCAGATGTTCAAGTTGCTGTGACCATCACATGACAATCCAGCCGACCTCCACACGATATACACACGCTTCACCTACCCTTAAGGGTCAAGCTTAAGGACGGGATAAGCACATACCCCACCCAGCTAGTCGAAGGATTCATAATCGAATAAGTGCAAGTCTAGGCCCCAGCAATTGAAGCTCCTGCAAGAGAGACATCTCATGGGCATCCAGATCGAATCATAATCAAGGCAGCTGTTTATGTACAGCTTTTCTGTACCAAATTCAATCAATTAGTGTTCACCCAAAACACCAAAAATGCTGACCTGAAGGACAGCGCACCTTCTATGCCAATACAGAGCGTGTGTGATGAGGGTCAATCATTTTTTTAAAGCCCATGGTATTTGTCTGGAGGAAAAGTTTGTGTGGTTTGACCTTGTCAATTGTTCAATAGGTTACCATATCACCACTAAAAGACAAACATTATTTTTTAAAACGGGAACAACAATGGGAGGACCTCGAGCCTGGATTATTAAGAAAAATTCACTCATTGCCTCCAGGCTGAACGTGTACTACAATATGGGGCGGACGCACCCCCAGTAGGGCGGTACCCCCAAATTTTTTGGCTACGGGCAACATGTACCGCCCAGAGTGAGTACAGGGAAATTTCAACTGTGTTCTGTTGTAGTGGCACCACTCATTTATGGTACAAGTGTATGAAGTATAAGACAGGGCCAGGTAAAGTTAAAAGAGCCCGTCAACTACATCTCTGCACGGCGTTGCTTTGTCAAAAGCACATGGCCATTCGGGTTTTGGGTACTACATCCTAACAGTAGAAGCTGCAAGTTTTGTGCTTCTTTTAAGGGCAAACACTTTCATTCCCTCGGTAGCACAAAAAACAAGGGAGAAAGAAAGTAGACCCAGCGGAGGAGGATTCCTTTCACCCAGAGAGGGATCTTAATTTTTTATAAAACAAGAAAGATTTTGAGAGCGGTTGTTTTGAGACCGCATGTCCATTACTGCTGTTGCTTACTCAACTACCAATTGTCCGTACTGCCACAAAGTTCATTTTAAAATAAAAAAAATTACCACGTGATCTTTGCCAACAGTACACGCTGCCGCGGTACATAAAGGGTAAGGCTGTAAAGGATTTCTTTATAGGATAATAATTGTGTTAAAATTAGATCGCTACGTGGGACCAATGTTCTCAGAGGACCTTTGTGAAGTCTTCTGTTCTATCCTCCCTTTCCTACATTTCTAAAGGAAACTGAGGAGGGTTATGTCTTCACGGATTTTTACCGGGGAAACAGGCCTCTAGGGAAAAAAATATAATGTTGTGGCACTGCAATACAAACACAGAGGTAAATTTCATCATCTAGATGCAATAGGCTGTTGTATTGAATTGCCAGAACATAAAGGTGAACTTAACCTAAAGTCTAAAACGGTTAGTTTACAAAGTAACGGCAATAAACACATTAGCCGAGCCTCACGCAACGGGACACCAGATCAGTGGGAGCTGGAGCTGCTCATCAATGCGGAGTCACTACTACGATTATAAGTTGCGACCTGTGGGTATTAAAAGGTACAGGTAATATTTAGCTGAATTCTGCTTTCCTACCAAGTACGGGTACGCTCATCAGTGGTTATGTCATATGTGACAGTAAACAAAAAAAGGCGCGGAGCAGCCTACTCCCAGCTCCAGCACAGAAAAGTAATACTGTAGTTGAAAGTATAGCAGGAGTAGTAGTAACATTCAAGTAGAGTAACACCAATGGGACTGAAATACATGTCCACTGGTAAATATTATCCACCATGCAAAAAAGGACTTAAATTGTTTTGTCGGCGAAGGGAATTAGATTAGATCATATCGGGATAAACCCCTAAGGAACATACTCACTGGTTGAGCGGCAAGCCACAAACTATCGTCGTTATGGAGGATACCGTTACGCTACTGATCCCCGACAGCCAGCAGCACACAGCAGTATAAAGGTGAGGACTGCCCTGGAACAATTTCTAAGGATACAGCTTGCCATTCTAACAAGGGTTTTGGCCACATAGGCCGTCTTCGGGGACTTCAGAAAAGATTCCTCAAGGAGCCCCTGACTTGTGCGATGGAATACTCAAAAGTGCATTCAAGGAACAGGGTTGTCCCGGGGTTTTTTGTCCGAGGTTTGATAGAAGATGGGAGAAGAGGGGGTGCCTTTTGGATACATCAGATACCGGGCATTAACTTGGCTCATCACGGTGTTAAGTCAAAGGGAGAGCAAAACCTACACAGTGTTCCGTATTTGTCTTAGACTGGTCCGCCAAGATGAATTCGTGAACGTCATCCTAGTCTTTAATGACTGCACTGTTACACTGGACCATCAATGGTACCAGATTTGGCGCAGGTTGTTTGCTTCGATTTCAGACTCTCGGTAAGTTATGCCCTTGGGGTTGTGTTCGATATTGAGAACGGCTTAATTATTAAATGTTTTTACAAGGCAACTACCCATATGGAGAGACTGACCAACGGACTAGATAACGCGGATTAAAAACTTCTAATGTTGGCCCCCCAGAGTATCCTGAGGCAAAACTGCTGGATTTCCCCCCTAATTTGTTAACCGATTCTCGGGCAGGTCGGCTAGTTTTATTTGGAGCGACATTGTTCCACAATTCCTTTTTAAACGCCACCATGATTTTTGAGATAAGTCTGCTCATTGTTGTCTTATGTCAGTGCAGTATCCGCAGATTATTCCATCAGATTCGGTCAGGGTTGTACATAGACAATTTTCACTGGGTACAGGTAAATATGAAGAAGATTTCCCTGTTGATACCTACGCTGTTTAGTCCGAGAGATTATGAATGAAACGCCATCGATAATGCCATAATGTGCGGGTGAATGTGGCGGACTAATAATTCGAGTTTTGCGGGACTGTGTATCTGCAACAACACTGGGAGATGGTTTGGATGAGTTGTTGTGTGGCGGCTGTACAGCCAGAGGAAACATGTTAAACGAGTGCTAGGGTTATGTTTTGGAAAAAATACTCGACACCGATACCCTCTCATTCGGCGTGTCAGTACAACGCGCAATATGCGCAGAGATTACAAAACGAATTTGTGCTTGAAGTCTTATGTACAGGCTAACACTTTTTTTGTGACCCCTTGGGGAGTTATAGTTTATCTTACCGGTCTGTCCAGATCATCAAAATCGAGATTATTTATCCATTCAGCAATGATGGAGGATAAAATTAGGATGGGATGAGGTTTATTGACTGGCCGATCTGGTTCAGGAGTGGAAAGATGACTATTATTTTCGGATCTTTCGTCTCTGTAAGGGTTTTTAATTTTCCTCGGAGAGTTGTCCTATGGGACCATTCCACTGTTTCCATTCATGCCTTCTCAGACGCTAGCAAGGTCGCGTTACAGCACCGCCATATACTTTGTTGACACAAGTGGCAGCCGTCTAGTCATGGCGAAGGCGAAAGTCGCCCCGAGCAAATCCCTTTCCATCCCAAAATTAGAGCTGACTGCAGTTCTGTTGGCGGCTAGACGCGTTCACTTTGTAGAGGAAACTTTTAGAAATTTGCTAAATATCTCGGAGACAGTTGTATGGAGTGACAGGCAAATTACGCTCTACTGGGTACATAGGCGTAAGAAGGTACCAGTGTACGTCACCAACCGTGTCGACGAAATTCGTACCCCTGCTCCCAACCGCACAGTTCCGGTATGTGTATACCAAAGAGAATCCAAGTGATTGCATTACTCGTGGTGTCTCTGCTAAATTTCTCAAATCTTCTGCGTTGTGGTGGAATGGCCCATGCTGGCTTAATGATCCCAACGAATGGCCAGAGAATATAGATTTGAGCGAGCAACACACTGCTATTGTGGCACCGGGTAATTGACTCGGTGCCTGACGAAGACACACAGTTATGGGACTGGTATAGATTCAGCAGCTATGAAAAGTTACAACGTGTTACAGCATGGGTGTTACGATTTGTAGAAAATGTAAAAGCAAAAATTAAAGGCACACCGCCCACAGGTAGTGCTTACCTCAATGTGAAGGAGATCAGAATTGCAGATCAATTATTACATAAGCTCTGTCAACAAGAAATATATACGCAGGAATATAAAATACTGGTTAAGGGAACAAAGTCTAGGAATAACCTGATCATCAGTTGGGCTTACACTTGAAGGGGGACTTTCATACATTGCGGAGGCAGATTACGATTGGCAGCCCTCTCTGAGGCAAGTAAGTATCCAATACTACTGCCCCCCAATCATCCCTTCACCCATCTTATCATCGATAGGTGTCACCGACTCTGTTGTCATTATGGGGTTGGTCATATAGTCACCTATGTAAGACAACGATGGTGGGTGCCTAGAATCAGGCAGGTGGTCAAGAAAGTCCTTCGCAAATGATATGAAGTGTAGAAGAGTACAGGGAACACATTATGTTCCTGTCGGAATTCCTCCCTTACCAAACCTGCGAACTACCCCAGGTGACCCTTACAAGTTTCCGGGGTTTACTACAGTGGGGCAATCCCTGTTGAAAGATTCACCCAATCTTAAGGTGTATATGATACTTTTCACTTGTGCTTCACCTGGAACCACCCTCACTTGTGATAGCTTCCTACATGCCTTCCGAAGATTCTGCAGTATACAGGGATATACCCGCGTATCATGCTGAGTGACAATGCAAAGACTTTCATAGGGGCATCTACATATCTCCAAGAAGTGAGCAACAATCCTAAGATTCAGACCTGCCTAGCGGATGTAAAATGCGAATGGCGTTTCATTCTCGCCAGAGCGCCTTGGTTTGGCGACCTTTGGTAGAGAGCCATAGGCAGCGTGAAGGCGGGTCTGAAGAAAGGTGTTGGGCAGAGCTCTCATCTCGATTGAGGAACTCAACACCATACTCTTGGAGATTGAAGCCACCGTAAAGGATCGCCCTCTATACTATGCTTCTGGTGATTTGGAAGACCTTACCCCAATCACACCCTCAGTACTGGTACGTGGATACAGACTGCGGTGATCTTCCCTGAAGAGCATGACGAGGATGCTATGGAGGATCCCGGACTACATAAGTGAGGAAGTGATATCGGCCCCGCTACAAATACATTCGTAAATTATCGCGATATATTTGGCATCGCTGGTCAACAGAATATCTGGTGACTTTAAGGGAAGCGCAAAAGAATAAACTAAACACCATTAAAAGGTCATTGGCCTAGGGTAGGGGACGTGGTAACCATCCATGAGGAGGGCCCGCGCGCATTTTGGAAATTGGGTCGGATAGAGGAGTTTATTACCAGGTCGTGATGGGTTGAGGTTCGGGTAGCAAAGGTGCGCACCAGGACTGGAGTAATCACACGGCCAACAGTCCAGACTATATCCGCTTGAGGGTGACCCCGATCGCAAGGACACCCCCTCGGATCAGTTATCCATTGAAGTCCCCTCTCTGGCTTCTACTTCGGCGCAGCCTGTTGACGCGTCTGGCGGACGCCCACGTCGACAGCGCAGCCCAGATATCCTCCCAAGTTTGGCGGGATAAGATTGCCTCCGGGCAAATCTAATCATGTAAATTTTGTATAATTTTCTGTTGTGGTGGAAATATTGTCCATACCTAGTGTACTCAAACTAGTATGAAACAGTCTCGATGTTACGTAATCTGGGTTGATGTTAGCGTTACGTATCATTCCGTAGTCTTAAGTTGAACGCTTCCATAACCTTGGTCGAACGTTCCATGATTGGGTAGAATATATTATTCTATAGTAGTATATGGGAAAGTATTGTAGGATTATAATTCCCATATATATATATATTTGTATTATTTAAGATTGTTTATAAGTATCTCATTGTAAAGAAGATGGGATACATTTTCCATATGTTATGCGCGTGCGCGGTATGTCACGACAGAGACGAACATAACGCGCTCGCCACTCTCCAACCAACCTCCGTCCCAGCTACACACGCTAAGCCTTCTTTCTTCTAGTTATTTCACCAGGTGTTGTCACTTCACTTTTCATCTCATACTCCATAGTCATTACATCATCATCTTTGTTAGTTAGCACAAACTTAACGTAAATCTCTAGCCTATCCTAGCCTATTGTAGCCTCTTTTTCATACTTTGTTTACTATACTAACCACTTCGAGTCATCTAGCCTATTTTCCGCCATCCTCCAATCACCAGCTGAGTTCATCAAAGGGTAATATATTCTATATGGTTAATGTTTCTTCAATATCAATAATATACAGTCCCACTTATCTAAATTAGCCATATGCCCTAGTGCCCTCCCACAACCCAGCCGAGACCGCAGCTTCTAACCTGTAGTCTCCCTCCTTCTCCACCTTCGTCCCTAGAACAGCCAGGTCATGAGAGGGACAATCAGTACCACCTGTTGCAGTCACTCCCATAGTTCATTATTGCTAAGGCTTCCCCGCCGATACCGTACATGCGCAACCCCCGCATTCCTTACGACTACAATCTGCCTCCGCAGCATCACCGCTTTAAGCGACATGGCCAGAATACAGTCGGTCTATGGTAGGGCTGTTGCATTCGACTAGAGCAGCATTGGGAGGCTATGCGACGACCGGAGCACATCCACCTCCACAGCCAACCTTACCAATCTGCTCAAAGTCCTCCTTTTGACCACCACCCTTGGCAGCCATGGGTCGACCTTGACCTGACACATGTCCAAGCCTCGTCGCCCACCTTGAACCACCGAAACAACGAGGCTAACGGTCTCCCAACATTCACGTTGACCTGCCCCGCGGAACATCTTGCACCGCCTGAGTTGTGAGGCTCGTGGACTCGGCACGAAACCAGTGGGGTAATGAACCGAGCTGGTGCTGGAGCGCTGCACTACTGCTCAGGCAGGTGCTCTAGCGCTTCCACAGCCACCAAACTCGTGTCCCCCGTCCACTGCTCCGCCGAGACATGACAATCCCCTACTCTCCTCCACCTGTGCCCTACTGCCCCCCTCTCCTTATCCACCTTGGCCGCTGCAGAAACGCAGGGACAGTAGGCTGCTCAGGTGGTTGCCTCACAAACTCCTCCAACAGGTTCACATGACATGTTTACCCGTTCTCGTGTTTGATCCCGACAGCACCATTACCACACTTCTGAACTTCCGGATCCTCCAACTTTAGTTTACAAATATCTGAGGGAACCAACCTGTCTAAATGCTTCCCGAAGCAACCCAAGTCCTCCCCCAATATCAAACTGAGCAACCCTTTTTTTCTCTCTGTGTGTAACGTTGCTGCCTCGGAGTCTCTTCCTGCCCTACCTCCTCACTAGCTGTGACAGGTCCTGGGGCTTCTCCAGACTCCAACAATGGTGCCAATACTGGAGTCGCCAAGAAGCGCTGCGTGGTACTAAAACTCTCCAAACTTTTACCAACATTAGCCGTCTTCTTCGACCGTTCCTCCGTTGATCAGAAGACTGAGGATAGGCTTGTGACACTTTGGATGCAAGAGATCTTGTAACAACGCACGCCATAGGTTGTACAATGACACTTCTCTACCCACTCCTGTTCCTCCCTACTCACGTCGGGCCGGCTTCTCGGCAACGACTAAGGGTGAAAACCTCAGAAGTAGCCACCCCAAAGTCGTTCCCAAGAAGGAGGTCGACGCCCACAACAGGCAAGTTCTCCACAATTCCCACATCCAACTCTCGTGTCCACACCATCTACCTCCAGTTCCATCCTGACCAACAGGTATGACCTGATAGCCATTGATACCTTGCACCACAACTACCCGTGCCGCGTTTATTGGTCTACCAGTAAAGTTCTTCATCAAAGTCTGAGAGGCACCCGTTGTCTCGCAACAGCTCAACTACATGCTTCTTGCCAGCCCACTTCACGCAGCCACGCCCTCGATGGTCGCAAAAGACATCGCGGACAGGGTTCGAGCCTTCCGGATTCTTCTCCACTGGCTGTGTCCAGCCTCTGACGTTATACACCCGGGCAAACTCAGACGACTTCGGGGACACCCCAATGTTGCGAGCCAAAGATACAACTGACATTAGGTAGCTTGCGTGGACAGGCTCTTGCAAAATGCCCCTTCTCATGACAATGAAAACACTCTAACTCCCCCTTGGGCTTCCCTTGAGGTGGGGAAGGGCCCGGACCCTTGCTAAACGGGACGGTACTAGGTTTATGGTCAGTTTTGGTGTCGTTGCTCTTGTTCTTAGTGAAATTATGTGTTATCAGTGTTTCGGGGAGGGGGAGGGTTACGCTCCTTATTGCCTGCATCACTTCTCTGTGCAAGACCGCACCCACGAATCAAAGATAACCGAAGGTCAGCCATCTCAGCTGCCTCCTGAAGAGTTTTCGGGTTTTTCTCTTTAATATTCAACGTCAGATCGCCGCCCGTACACTTGAAAAAAAATTCTAGAAGGATCAGCTGTTTCAACTCCTCAGAACGTCGATGCCTTCTCAGAATGCAGCCAGTTTCTAAATGCATCGGACAGATCCCGGGCATGCTCAAGAAAGGTGCACTCATTAACCCTTCGTTACACCCCGGAACTTCAATCTGTACGTCTCTGGTTGTAACTCATATGCCCGCAGGACAGCCTCCTTCAATACCTCATAATCGATGCACGACTCCAAAGGCAACGCATCATATGCCTTGAGTCCTTTGCCAACCAACCTAGAGGAAACAAGGGCTGCCCACTTAACCTCGGGCCATTGGTGCTCCCGGCACTTCTTCTCAACGCATAAAAAATTCAGTGACACTCGACTCATCAAATACAGGGACCAACTTGAGCAGGTGCGATAAAGACTGATCAAGACCTCGATTCCCAGAACCGAGACGCTGCCCTGTCGACTCCACCCGAGACTTCTCAAGATCTATTTCTGCACAGTACTTCGTAGCCTCAACCCGAAGCTCAGCCTCACGTATGGCCTTTCTCTCCTCAGCCTCAACCTCTCGCTGCCTAAGCTCACTCTCATATCTGGCCCTTCTCTCCTCAGCCTGAATCTTAGCCATCTCAAACTCCCGCTGCTGCTGCTCAGATTCCCGCTGCTGCTGCAGCTGCATCTTAGCCATCTCAAGCTGGAAGAGCATATCTGGAGTCAACCCTTGAGGAGGAGGAGATGCAACAATTGGAGACTCACCCAAGTGCAAACCACGCTGCCAGTGACTATTGGCCTGCGGGAACGTACCCGGCTCCGGAGCCAGAGGGGGCGCCATGGTAGAAGTCGAGTGGAATGGGGGCTGGGCCGAAGGTGCCCCAGCTCCCGCTCCACCCGAAGCCCCACGCACCCCGCCGAGCACACAGGCCACCAGGTCACCTCTCGACATGCTGCTAGTGCCCACATGCCCCATGACCGTGGCCAAACACTGGAGACCATACCGATCAATCCCCGACACCCAGTCAACAGTAATAGGTATCTCCAGAAACTTCCTTGCATCCTCCTCACTAGTTATACTCTAATGCCTTCGGACAAACCCCGCTGCTGTACCTCAGAGTCTGTTTCCCGTACTGTGTCCTCACTGTACACTGATCCGTCGTCCGACATAGTGTCCACCGAAAATTCTCAACGTATATAAAAAAAAAAGAGAAGTACCTAAACTCTTATGTAGCATTATTCACTCAAAATACTTGAAGACTCTTAAGTGTTATACTACTTGCTAAAAAAAAAATCCATGTGTCCACTATATTCCTTCAAACAAAAACAAATGACCACAACACTCCTGCAATAGTTCTCTAAGTTCACAAAATCCTAAGCAAGGTCGCCATTTGTTACGACCGGGACTCGTATAAAACAAGGGCTCTTAATCATTGGACTAGAAAGGCACACAGCCACAACGGTAACACTAGATCCAACCCTCGAACTTATAATGCCGGCGCACAAAAACACCTATACCCTCCAGAGTTAAATCTGCGATAACGGGGTATCCTATAACTCGGTATAAATGCACTACTACTACAGGCTGATGATCTCTGATACAGCCTGATCACAACAACATACAATTACGTTAATAAGGTATACAAGGAAAAGGATAGAGAGCTTAATTAAATCACTGAAATGATTTAATGCAAACAAGAAGAAGGTATAATTAAAGTTACTCTAACAATAATAAACTGTCACTCCTATATTAAAGAAAGTGAACGAAAAGTCCTAAAGCATCGAGCAGGAATCTTCTGAAGAAAGTCTGATGCTGCTTAAGATGATCGAATCAGATTTTGAACTGTTATATAAAGCAGGAACAAGATATGACAAGTGTATGGACATACAGTGTTAACTGGCACGGGAATAATAATAAATGTGCAATAGTATTATCTCCAACAACAAAGGAAGTACTTCCTCAGGCAACACAAAAGCCTGCTCGGGTTGTGCAACTCGACAACAACCAAGGCTTACAATCAACGTGAATAAAAATGCTGCATACATAACATAAAGAGTTTATAATCTTAATTGGGTGTCTGCTAGGCGAATAAAGTCTAGCTGGGATGTAGTAGGCTAGGAAACAATGGCTGAGCAAGCGGCTCGTAGCCTAGCGAGGTCCTTAAGACTGTACGGCCAAATTACGTTAATTGACGGGGTGCTCTCTTGAGAGATCCAGATCGCTAGTATCTGGTTCTCTCCTGGCGACCCTCTCAAAGTCAAAGCAAAACGAGTTAGCACAGTGTTGGGTGGCAGAGGCAAAAGCCCTCACTCGCAACACAGTGCTAAGCTCACAAGGTACACAGTCAGAAAGACAACCTAGGCTTCCCACGTATCCGTTGCGATTATACAGGTTCAGCAAAACCTAGTACACATCGGAAATCACAACAACAGTAGCCTCACCCCAGTCTAGCATTAAATAGCCCAGCAGACAACCAAGAAAAAGGTAGGGAGACACCGTGAGTGTGTCGAACCTCTACAGACAAAATGGTAACCCCTCCAAAATGCCTAAACTAAACATGTAATATCTGAGAGCTTCAGCATATAATACGATGGCCGATATATGAAATCGTGCAGAACCAAAGGGGAGTTATGATATTAAATAGATTGGAAGAATAAGAGGTAAGAAGTTGAGAGAGAGAGAAAGTGTTCTATAGGTAGAAGTCGGGGACAGGTAACAAGGGAGATGTGTAGGGTATGCTGGTCAGGCAAGCTCTGAGCGAGGAAGGCACAAGGCAGCAGGGAGTGCGGGGGGGACTACCTCCTGACGCGGCGGGAGGGTGGTAAGGTGGCCAGCCACTCAGAGGGCCCGGCCGTGGCATGACGTCACCGAGACAACGTGTAACACTACGCACACTACCCTCTGCCTCCTGTACTTACTCACTCACACTCTCTAGCTGTATCATTCAGTCTTTTACATTAAACTTATAACTGATGATATAAAATAAAATCCCTTGTCACAGGCGAAAACAAAGACCACTTCTATACTGCCTGTGACATGACGATTCACAAGAAAGAAAGTACAACATTGTAGATAGAGTGTAGCCAAATTCATTGCCCTGGCGAGTGTTAGCGAGTGGCCAAGCGAGCGGCTGAGCCCACGTAGCGTTCTGCTAAGCTGCAGGCGTCACACTGATTAGTGAAGCACTCTCGACTATCGAATTTGGCAGAGCAGTTTCTAGCTCAATGGAATAAGTGTAAGACTCACAGTGACCTACTTTGTTTATGAGAGCTGTTAATCTTTTTGATCTGAAGAGATGGCGAAGCGTCATACATAGAAGGATATGTTTTTTCATCTTCCACTGACCACAAGTCACTGCTCTACATATATCTTGAGAAATGGATGTTACTAATATTCTTTCCCGATCCGATGGGTCCCTCTTACCACAAATTAGCATAGAAATAAACTGCATAACATCTGAAGGAATTTCTTGAGGATCAGGAAGATCACAGGCTTTGGTGGGCCATGGATGTGGCTTGATGCCTTTGAAGGCTTCCAGTACTTTGTTGTGAAGGTCAAGACTAACTTCTTTGATCCAGTCACTAGCTCCCAACTCATATGCAGAACGAACAATTGATTTCATTGACTCTGCAGATCTACAAAATACTAATGTGTCTTTATATGGGGCAGCTGAGAAGGCGATGCCATCTTTAAAATCAGGGCAGCATTCAATTTTCATTCTGAGGTTATGACTAGTTATTTCAGAAGCTGCTTCATTATCACTATTTTTCAGGTTTTCATTATACAATTTTTTTAGATGAGAAAGGTTTATAACCTAACTTTTGTGAATTACTTCATTTTTTAAGAGGTCATACACATGAGAGAATGCTTTATCTATAGTTTTCTTTCTTTCTGATACTTCATCTTTTTGGAAGATATAGAACTGCTGAGGTTTTCGTCTCACTAAATACTGCTTGCGACAACAATCATGGAATTGTGCCTCCCTTGAAAAAAGATCAACTCCTCTAATTTTGCATAGCAGATTTTCATCATTTAGTTCAATTGCCTTTTCTTCAATATGTGTATAAGCATCTGAGT
Organism: Paralithodes platypus; assembly: GCA_032716605.1. Lineage (NCBI taxonomy): Eukaryota > Metazoa > Arthropoda > Malacostraca > Decapoda > Lithodidae > Paralithodes > Paralithodes platypus. The sequence continues at coordinate 1,609,273 of CM064560.1, forward strand.
GAAACTTCTGTAAGTTATATCTGTTTCATTTTTTCTCCCTTACAAAAGATACAGTAATTACCAAATAAGACTGTACCATCTTCCTGTTGGCGAGTTGCTCGATTACACTTGCTACTTGTTTTAATATTTGATAAACTACGATTACCATTACGAAAGAAGGTTCGCCGACAGCTTTCATGATATCCACACCCAGGAAACATTTCATTAGGAATTGCTTCACATACATCTTGCATACCACCAGTCAGAGGTTTGTGTTAAAAGCTTAGTTTTCATATCAAGGATGTCTTTGAATACACTGAGTGATTCACGCTTGGAAGAAAGGTTCACAAATTTATCAGAAACTTTTCCTTTGCTTCCATGCAGGATACAATATTCGTGAACTGTCCGATGGCCAACTTTTTTGCTTTGAAGAACATGGCAAGGTGTCCAGTCTCCATCATCTTGTCGTCTCTTTGCCATTGTTCAAAAATCTGTAAAGGAATATAAAGATATATAAATACCCGGTAATAAAACATATATTAAACATTAAACAAACATTAGTTAATCAATAAATCAGTGTAAATGATGTATGGAATATAATAGGACCCATCACTAATCTTCTTGGATATTATCGGTATTTTATAAGTATATCCGGATTTTTTTTATTATTGCCCATAGTAAGCAGAAATGATTATTTAGAAATGTAAATGTAGGTTCAAATTTACCTTTGTAATCTAAGGAGGTTTTCTAATTGCAATATAAAGCTTTAAATGTTACATTACTTACCTGAATAGACTGTATTTGCAAAGTAAATTGTGAAAAACAGACATTATTTTTGCCTATATGCGAGTGTGTTGCCTTATTTGAGAAATACAAATGTTAATATTATAATTATTATGCTTTCTATCTCTTCCTGCATGTGTAACAATAGTGCATGCCAAATTTAATGACAATCTGGCAATTTATTGATGTCCAAATAAGTCATTTTCCAAACTTATATAGTACGGAGTTGAGCGTACCCAGAAATTAAGGGTTTTAGCCCCCTGTGAGAGAACGGCCCCGAGTTGGGGGTGGTCAGTATGTTCTTGGCATAGCCCAAGACATAGGTTATCAGGAAATATAAGTTAAAAAAAGGTAGCAAAAAACATCCTGAGGGGTGGTCCTGGCTCCCGGCCTATACGTGTTCAAGTGGGTTAGTGAGATTAATAAAGGGGACATGAAAGATGTACTAAAGCTCAGTGATAGCGAAAGAACTCGAACAAATGGTATCAAATTCGATCAATTTCGTTTCAGAAAAGATATAGGCAAACATTGGTTTGGTAACAGAGTTGTAGATAGGTGGAATAGGCTACCAAGTGCTATAGTGGGACCAAGAACCCTAGAGAGATTTAAGAAAACATTAGATAGGTATATGGTCAAGATGGGTTGGGTGTGAGGGGGATCTGCCGTGTGTGGGCGAATCGGCACTCTGCAAACACCAGTCTGACCTCTGACCGTTTTGGTGAGGTCGGTCCTCATGGTATTAGTTAGCTGGGCCTATAATTAGGCCTTGTAATTGGGGTTGGGTGTGAGAAGGATCTGCCTTGTTTGAGCCAATCGGCTTTCTGCAGACTCCCATTTTCTTATGTTCTTATGTTAACATTAGATAGGCATATGGACGAGATGGGTTGGTTTGAAAAGGATATGCCTTGTGTGGGCCAACCGGCTCTCTGCAGACTCCTGTTTTCTTATGTTCTAATATATATATATATTATTTGTTCGGTTACTTGTTTTCTCTTTCAAAAACCTACTACTATTAGATTTTATTAATCAATAATTAGACACATATTATAAATTTGTTACATTTTGTTAGTATGTAAACTTATTGGTTCATATTGGGGTTCATTTATATATTGGTAAAATGCCCCAGAACGAGAAGCCCACCACAGAAGCCACGAGCAAACACCACACAGAAACACCCGAAAGAAGGGCCCACAGAACGAAAGGACCAGGTGACCGAGCCAACCAGTTCAGACAGGCCGAAGCCCGCAGGGTTAAGCAGCTCCAAACCACACCTGCCTACCCTTCTAAACACTGACCTTTCCCACACCTCGCGTATACACTACCCCCTCGTGTCCTAACCTCTACCTACATGATGATGAACATAAATACACCTTAAAGTTAATACACCCATGCCCTGTCCCTAAGTTAGGATGTCAATATCAACATACCCTAAAATACCTTGTCTTGCCAGACTAAGTTTCTGAAGGCCAATCGCCCCATAAATCTATGTATGTTCCCAGGTTAAAACACCCATGCCCTGTCCCTAGGTTGGGCCAATGCCAACCAGTTCAGACAGCCCAAATCCAATGTATTCAATCCTTAGGTTAGTTATCTTTATCCGCCATTGTGTTCATCTCTTCCATTTATTTTTCCACAATTGTTATACGTCTTCCAATCACCTCCTTCGTATCCACAGTCCACACTACTCTATTTTGCTTCGTGTCCTACAACTCTTACCCGCCAGACTCTACCTACATGATGATGAACATGAATACACATTCATTTAATACACCCATGCCCTGTCCCTAGGTTGAGCCAATGCCAACCAGTTCAGACAGCCATAAATCTGTGTATGTTCTTCCATCCGTGAAGTAATATGTTCACCCCCTTAAAATACCTTGTCTTGCCAGACTAAGTTTCTGAAGACCAACCGCCCATAAATCTATGTATGTTCTTCCATCCGAGAAGTAGTAGTTTAAAACCCCATGCCCTAATTGATAAGAAACTATGATACCCACAGGTACACCAGTGTATATAGAACCATTGTTCCTGTAAGACCTAGACAGCAATGACTGAAGATGTTAGCCACCATGCAGTAACTTTAATTCTTACCCCAACCAGAGATTGTATATACAACCCTCTGTTACCATTGTCTCGACGCATTTTCACCACGAAACAATACCGAAGTTAACCCTACGAACTGTCGTTTTCTTTGGTGTATATATCATAGAAAACGCAGTTCCCAGGAGCAACTAGATCAGCAAGAAATAGTGTCAGATTAACAGTATCCATAACCATCGTGTTGACGAGTAATAATACACCATGTTTTTCCCTACTTTTATCCACAGTCAAGCACACACCTACAGTTAACCTCCTCTTCCCCACAGCCCACAGTCCACATGATTCTGTCCTTTCCAGACTCGTATACCACCCGTATTGCTCATCCACCGGTAGGATTTGGCTAACATTACTTTCCCTGTCATTAACCCCCAAAACTCCATTATCAACTGTAGTCTAATGCCCACCCCTACGCCCGGAGACCTTAGGGTCAAACTTCCACATAGCCCCCTGAATCTCTCCCTCTCATTAACCCCCACGCTCCTCGACTCCTTTCCGACCTAGCCTCTCCACCATACCTCCTGAATATCCTTGATTTTTCCGTTGCCAACATTCCAACCTTTTATATACTCCTATCCAGCCTACCTTCCCTTAGTAGGACGGAACAACATTAGAACTTTACTAACCCTTTGCATGCCATCTATTCCCTCACAACCCATTCACAACCCTGTATCAAATGATCGTCAGTGCGAGGCTAGCCGCCTCGCCAGTGACTAACTTCTATTGCCATACTTCCAGATAAATGTGGCAGAGTTAGCAACCCAATCTCTACCACATCCAGCAAACCATGCAATTAACAACCCAACCGATTAAACAGCTAGTCAAGGCACCTTCGGTTTTGGTATTACGAACACCCACATCAGTCTCATAAACAGGGTTATTACAAACACTTGTGATATGGCAAGCCCCTAGCCACAGCCGCCGGACGACCATCACAGAGAGAGGGCGCGCACTCCCCTTTTTTACCCAACCCGAGGAGGGAGACCCCACCCCTGCGGAGGTATACTTGACCCCTGTTTTGACTTCTGGGTCATTGCCAGGTAGCACAGGAATTCTTCCTATCAATGAACTAACCATGCATGACTAACCCCTTTACTAACCTGCTATTAACCACAATACCCATTCACCTTTCTTGCATACTCGGATAATCAAATTAGCACCTCAGCTATACCATAGAATATTATTTTTATTAATCTCACCACCACACCCCCAATGAAATTAATTAAAGTATATATGATCCACCGGGATTCGAACCCGGGTTATCACACACAATATTTTTGCCACCTTAACCATTACACCACCAAGACGGTTAAAGGTGTATGACGCCTACGACTTATTATCCATTCTCGAATACTGGATATTAATCTAATAATGTTCATATTCCCAACCGCACTATGGTAGCCTACTGTTTAAGTGAGAGGAAAGAATATTCATGGGGCACAGATCATATAGACCGGCCTCTCGAAGAAATATCCCTAAACCTACTAATAATATTATTTTTATTAATCTCACCACCACACCCCCAATGAAGACTGAGCAATATAAGAGAGACGCTCCTATCACAGCTGTCCCAGTCCTCCTCGCAAAGTAGATCCAGTCTCCCTCCCCTCAATACTTCCAGTATAGCCAAAATAGTACTTCTTACTAAGGCTCAGTTATATCACATTATGAAGGCTCCCTATAGCCATGTGCCACAACAGTAATCACCACCTTACCTAGTCCCCGTATCTATTGAGAGCTCAAATAATTCCATAAGACTCGAGAACCCTATGGCCTACAGGGTCCAAAACCGAGCCTATAAACCCAGCTCCAGCCCCCAGTAAAATCAGTTGAAAGATAGATACCAACCAGTGGCTGGCCCCCTTAAGTTGACCTCTAGCTCTGCCCTTGTGTTGTTCCTGAGATTTGAGTTCCAGAGCCGGCAGACTCCGTGGCAGATTTGAGATAGAAGCATCTGTCCACGTACAAGAAATCTATGTGCACCTTATAACCTTCACACACCAGTGGGTATATAAGCGTGTAGCCAGCAACGATCGCGAAGAGATCCGTCTTGAGTACTTCCTACATAATTATGGACCCCCTGGACGGCCGCGGAACCAGTCGTTAGCCCCCAACATCACGGACGCAAGATAACCAGGACCAGACCAACCAAATACTACCCAAGATTCACTTTATTAGTACTACCGTGTTACAGTACTAATTAGAGACTCACTTATTAATCTTTCTATGAAGTGGCTATATCTTTGCCCCAGTATAATTCATATACAACCATTCTATTGGGAAGTGCTAAGCGTATCAGTGTTCATTAATTAACAGGCGACATTAACTCTCGTAATTACCCCTATTCAGATATTATTACATAGAAGTAAAACCCTAGTGATATCTAACGTTCGCCCACTGATTTGTGTTCTACGTATTTCTGCTATAAGAATATAAAACTTAGATCAGTACCCCCTGAGGTTACTAGAATTCGCGTGCTCTAAAAATACGCGTGTCTAATTCTAGTCTGTGAACTACTACTTGTGCACCAGAACTGCCAGTAATAAATCTAATTAGTGAAATTGAATCTATAAGTAACATTGATGTCTTCCAGTATATAAACTTGCGAACCAAGCCAGTGATCAGAAGAGTATACCTGAACGTTGGAAGTGGGAGACTAGGCTCCATCCAGATCCACTAATGCTAGTTGTTCATTTCTATCATTTGTCTTGTACGAGTATTCATACCTTCTTATGCTTCCTATTAATCATCTTCAATAAACGTGATCGTGTGTCTTGTTACCGTGTGTTTATTTTGTGTTCTCTATTCCTCATACCTTGTATTGTGCATGCAGCCTTATATACCCAGTCAGTTAGAACTCACATTACCCAAGTTAATCCTGTAGAAAAACAGGGCATAACAATTGGGATTCATTTGCTTATCGGGGTTCATATTCTACTGAAGAATAGCGCCATCTATGTTTGGGAATTATATATTTAAGTTAAGTATTCTGTATTATAAAGTTGTTGATGTTTGTTTTCTGATAAATAAAAGGAGACCTTGGTTAGAGAATTGTAGAGGCGGTCAGTTCTCCACCAAGCAGCCACATAATAAGCAGAGATTATATACTAGGAGATGGGAAACCTGCTATCTAATGTACTAATAAAATCGTGCTCCTAAAGGTTGCCAGATGCCACCACAAAATAACGCCATCTGTTGTTGCTATCCAGAACTAATAGTGAAAAAAAATCTACAGGATCGCACTTCTCTTTCATTAGTGTACTCCACAGTACTGTATGTACTGTATAGACATCATGGGCGTCATCTGAGGGGGGGGGGGGGGACATATCCCCCCCACTTTTCATTCAGGGGGGGACAACATATCGATTGTCCCCCCCACTTTTTTCACCAAGTTTTATATTCTAGAAACTAGATAGAAGTCACTGAAATGTTTAATAAGATAGAATATTATATATACTAAACACATACAAATATAATATGTTATGATGTTATTGATGTAGTTATTTGTTAGGCTCGTTGTGAGCTAAATTTCTTACGTAAATATTGTGTGACGTATCCCACTGTTTAGTGTTTACATGAAGACGGAAGTTCTGTAGGTCGGCAAAAGCCAACATTAGCGGCCTTTTAAAGCTTTGGCCGCCTTTGAGGCTTTGAGAATGGTATTCTGGTTTCCTGGATGATGATCTAAGGTAATGCCTTCACTATTAGACATTGTTCTTCTACAACAATATTTGAAACTAGCAAGACGTGCACGGTACTGACGGTAGACTGGAATGGTACGGTCCGACGGTTTAGTTTGGTAACTTTGGTAGCTACACATTATAGTTTATGGTCATTATTGTCAGGACATATTAGTAAATTCGTCCACTACAGGACAAAGGCTTCTTTCTATCTTCACCATTAATATCCTTCATGAGTTCATTTGCTCCATTATATGATGATTAATTTGATTAAACCCTTGTACAATTAAAGATTCGTCTTTCAATCTGGTGTAGGATACAGTCTTCTCAATCTTACTAGGCAGTCTAGGCTAAGCCTAGACTGCATAGTAAGATTGGGTTAGGCTATATGGTAAACTATCTACTCTGCCTTAAATATTTAACCTTACTGTTGTTTCAATTCTAGATATAAAATTATCGACATAACGTATTGTAGCTAAGCCTATTTGTAGGCTATAATTTTGTTATTATCGGTTTGATCTTTCTGTATCTCCTGACTCCTGCAACATTTCCTTGATCAGTTGATCTATCATCTATGTAGTGTAAATTACATTTTCTGCCTGGTGCTAATATATATATACAGTATTATATGTACCGTATATGTACGGAGGAAGTTGATGAAAAATTGTATTCATGGCAGGTTGTTAAAAATACGGGTGGGAAAGTCACTCAAGAAGCAGGATAGTAGAATAGGTATGAGTGTGACAAATACATTCTCTCCTTTGCGAGACGAATGTGAGGGAAAAGATAGTCAGGATAAGGGAGGGTTAGCCGAAGTGCCTGCCGCCGACTCAGCTCCAACCGCTGACGCTGTGCTGCCACTATGAATGGGATACACAAATGTGGCAAAAAGACATGGAATCAAAAACAAGTCTAAACATTTACAAGAAAATAAAAAAAGAAATTGGGGGAGAAGATGAAGTATATGACAACACAGCAGCCTCAGTCACATTTTTTAAATGCAGATCAAACACCCTAAACCTAGAAGACCGAAAAAGATTTAAGAAGGAGGATACAAAATGCAGACTGTGTGAAAAAGATACAGACAACTTAGAACATTTTATCCTGGAATGTGAAGAATATAATGAAATTAGGACAAAAATAACAAGATTACACAAGCCATATATCCAAGACACTGAAAAACTTATAGGAGAGTTACTATTCAAGAAAGAAGGAAACGAAGAGATAAAACAATACTTACATAGATGTTGGAAAAGGAGAGAAAAAGAGGATAAAAGAACTTGACGAAAGAACAGAAAATTAAGAACACAGGAAAAATTAGGAGAGCTAAAGTGTTTTAAAAATGTCGTAAAAATGTATAAAAAATGTAAAAGAAAGTAAGAAAAGTGTAACAAGAAAAGTTCTAATACTAGAAAAAAGAAAAAGAAAAAAACAAAAAGTGACAATATATTTTGGAAAACATGTAAATTTATAGAAAATAAGGACCCCAGTAAGAAGATGAAGAAATAATACATCTACAGTGAAGAAAGAAAACTGGGGAAGGTGTAAGAAGACCAACGAGGGGCCGATACTTAAGGCTATCCCTCAACATCATCATCATCATCACCACCACCACCACCACCACCCCCACCACCACCACCAAGGGAGCTTCTACCACCACTGGGGGTTCTCCAACTGCAGCTGCTGGATCCTCCCGAGGGAAAGGTAAGTCTGTGTCCCGAGAAGGTAAGTCTGTGTCGATTGTGGGCGACTCCATGGTAAGACATTTAGTTAGGGCTACCCGCACTAAACTTAGGAAGGTTGTGTGTCTGCCTGGCCATGGAGTTGGGAGGGTTTTAGAGAAGATGGACCACATCTTGGAAGATAGTGGAGATAACCCCATTATCTGTCTCAGTGCCGGGAGTAACGATGTTGGTAAGGGTAGAAGTGAGGAACTGCTGCAGCAGTATCGGGATGTGTTAGATAAGGTTAGGATGAAGGGAGGGATCCCTGTAGTACATTGTATCCTACCCAGAAGAGGAGTTCCCAAGGAATGAACATCCAGGGCGATTGGTGTCAATTGCCGTTTGGAGAAATATTGCAAAGAAAAAGCAATACCATTCATTGATAACTGGGATAGTTTCTATGGGAGAGATGGGATGTACGCAAGGGATGGGGTTCATCTTTCACGGTTAGGGGTTTCTACATTAGCTAGTTCTTTAGATAGGGTGGTTGTGGGGTTTTGAACAGAAATATTGAGAGTGTAAATGAGAGGTTAAATGGAACAATTTTAGCGTCAGGCGAAAGCGATAAGGATATTCAGTCTCATGCTAAAAATGATGACTATATTGCAAATGATAGTAGTGATGGTGCAACGGAAGATGGAAATGTCGTTAGAAATAAAGGTAAATTAGGTATAAAGAAAAGAAGTAAATTGAGAGTATATTACACAAACTGTAGGAGTCTATGTAAAAAATGAACGAACTTAGAGCCCTTGTCAGCAAAGAAAATATAGACATAATAGCGCTAACTGAAACGTGGATTAATACAGAAACCAGGCATTTTTTAGCAGAATTTGATATACCAGGATATATTTTGTTTAAATATGACCGAACAAGTAAGAGGGGTGGCGGTATAGCAGTGTTTGTCAGGAGTACATTAAAAAGCTGTATTAAATCAGGTATTAGACTAAATGAGGCGTTCATTCGCGGAACGTGTTGACCGCCCAAAATAAAAAACCGAGTAAATCGCGTCTGAAGTTTGCCGACTTATAAAAAGCTGTAACTATCAGACCCGATTAAGGAGAGAGGTGACAGTGTTATCAAAATGTTCGGAAAATAGTATCTAGCCACGTACCACAAAAAAAATAATAATAAATTGCTTGTAATTTATCGCAGAACATGATAGTTGCCCAAAATAAAAAAAGGAGTAAATCGCGTCTGAAGTTTGCCGACTTATAAAAATCTGTAACTATCAGACCCGATTAAGGAGAGAGGTGACAGTGTTATCAAAATGTTCGGAAAATAGTATCTAGCCACGTACCACAAAAAAAAAAATAATAAATTGCTTGTAATTTATCGCAGAACATGATAGTTGCCCAAAATAAAATAAAAAATAAATCGCGTCTGAAGTTTGCCGACTTATAAAAAGCTGTAACTATCAGACCCGATTAAGGAGAGAGGTGACAGTGTTATCAAAATGTTCGGAAAATAGTATCTAGCCATGTACCACAAAAAAAATAAAAATAAATTGCTTGTAATTAATAGTAACGTGAGTGTGATTGAAATAATCCCATGATTTTATAACCCCATATCAATTCAATACTGTAGAAACGTTGAGAAAAAGCAAATGTATAACAATAAAACATAAATAATATTATCAGTGAATAATAATAAGACATGGAAGAGTAGGGTAAGATAATAGAAACATAATTTTATAAAATTAATAAGCGATAATAAAGATTAGAAAATGGAGGAAGACATGGTGAATAATAATGAATAAGTAAAACACAAGAATAGAGTAATAATTTTGCTACTTTAATGTTATTGATTTATTATTATAGAAAGTAAGCTAGTATTAATGTTAATTAATTAATTTGGGATGTTTTATTCAGCTTGGGAAGGACATGATTTTACAAAATTTTAATCTAAGGAAGGAATTTGATGGCTAGTTACTATAATGTTCTTGTGTAAAGATTGCTATTGTTTAACAATTTGACCTTACTAAAATGCATTATTACTCTATTCTATTGTTACATTTATATATTCATACTCACCGAGTAGTCAGGCAGTGTCGCTATCACTGTCACTATCATCTGCATACTCTTGCAGGTTGTCATCAATATCAGAGGAGTCAGAGTTGTTGTCCAAGGCTGGTCTAGCTGCTCTACTGAGGTCCCTCTGCATACGAAAAAGTTTGTGGTAATACTCCGAGTGGATTGGCGGAATGTAGGATAGCAGGTCGTGGACGGCTTGGAGTTTGTCAGCTTGAAGTTTGATGGCAGCTGGGTACTTGGGGGTGAGTGGCACTCGTGACAGATTAAAGGCCGATGGAGCATACTTGGCTTTACCTGGCATAAGCCTGAGACAATGCAGAGGCCCCTCGTAGCCTCGAGACAGCTGATACCCATCCCTATATTGCAGAGTAAAGCAGAATCGGCGACATTCAGAGAATAGGAGTGGCTTGGCGGGTGTACGGTGAGTTATGACACTTTGCAACAGGTCTAAGTTTAGAAAGTCCTCTCTCACCATGGGAATGACCTTGTTACCTGCGTGGACCGCACGCTCAATCACCTTGATATAGTGTTCAAAATCATAGATGTTCCCCTCAACCCTGAAGCGCTTTTCTATGTTCCCAAAAGCCCTGTCACACGCCATGTAACTATGTCCTGGGATGAGGAAATAATGGACCACTTCCTGAAGACGGCGACTGTGCAGTTCGTAAAGATGGCAGAGCATGATATTAATGTTCTTATTCTGTCCACCACAATTGTCACTGAATAGTATAAGCTTGCCAAAATCACCATGACGCAGTACTTCATTCTCGATCCACTTTTTGATGCACGAACCCACCTCGACCGAGCCACGCCCACCTGTCACCTCATCCCACACGAAGAACTGGTTTTCACCGGTCTTGAGGTTGGAAATGCATAAATTGTACAGCCAGACTTTCTTCTTATAGTAGGCAGCATTAGTGGTGAGACGAGGTATTGGCTGTGTCTGTTGGAGGTCCAAGGCTATGACACGAGTATCATCGTCCCTGTCCTGCCCCAGAGTCTTCATAAGTGTTTGTGCCTGCCGTGCCATCGCCAGGTGTTCATCAAGTTCAGCCTGCAAGATTGCCTTATCTGCGTCATTACTGGCATGTTTCAAAGTGGCCTTAGCTAGGTCACAGGTCGAGCAAGTATCAGTATTTGGTGGTGAGAAGGAGAGTTCTTTACTTTTGAAAACTTTCCGGTAATAACTTTCCTTGACTACGCTGTTGTTAGGATAATTCTCAGCCATCCAGGTAGAATACAGGTGGTACATCCGGCTTAAACTCAACGATGTCTCTAGGTACCGCAAATTGGGCGATTTGGCTCTGCTATAATGGCTGGTAACGCTGGGGAATGATGCAATGTGTTTGTGCACACGCTTTGCATCAGGACCTGCAATGGTGACACGGTTCTTGTGTTGCCCGCGGCCGTCTCTCTTCGGTGTACCAGTGTCACTCACGTGGGTCAGGGCATTCTCTAATCTTGTCCTACCTATGGCTAAAATGTTGATGAAGGCTGTCTTGCAAACCTTATAAGTTGTAGACTGGTAGGAGAGAGTAAATTTGCGGGTGCATGACCGATGGGGACCAAGGTTGTTGATGTCGGCAGGCTTTCTTCGTCGTTTCACTGGCACTGACAGAACGTGTTTCTGAATGAAGGTATTCTGGACTAACCAATCTCCAGTTTGCCAGAAGTTATTGTGGATTGCTTGGCGGATAGGTTCAGCAATTTTATCGTAGCATCCATCATTGCAAGGCGGCCCAATAACTCTAGCATTCACTGTATTTCCTGTTTGGCGGCTGACATATTCCTTCCCAGTATTTCTCTTGTTCCTGGCGATTATTTCAGACCAATTGTCCGGGTTACACCTCTTTTTTATAGGTGGGGGTGGGCTCCCACTATCACTCTCACTTTCACTATCACTCATTGTTCAGGGAAGCACTGCAACACGGTCAAAACGGCACAAAAACAACACCAGGTGCAAGGTAAATGATCCGTACGGCGTGAGAGCTGAGCTAGACTGTATTGTGGCGGGAGAACAGAGAGCAACGTGCGCCGTGAGTGGCTGAGCTGGCGCCCACGCGGTACCATAGCCGGGCTGTCATTGGCTGGCTGAACACACGCTGCCTGGGTGGCGCGTATCACCCTATGCGATGCAGAGACTAGGGCTAGGCAAACGCCCTGTCAACACGGATGAAAGTGCGTCGTACTTTATGCGATTTTCAACCATGTTGACATTCTCAAATATAGCTCCCTACCGCGGCTCCAGATTCGAGAAGGTTGTGGCAATATAATGCGATAATATAACGGCTTTTGCCAGAGGTGGCGGTTATCACGTTCCGCGAATGAGCGCCTCAAATAACGATAATGAAAGTGTTTGGGTAGAGGTTAACGAAGGTAGTGAGACCATAGTTATTGGAGTTATGTATAGACCGCCAAATATGAGTAGAAATGACGGAACGTCATTATGGGAGGAAATTAACCCTTAATTAGTGGCGAGCAACATAAGTCGAGTTAAATAAAGCTGGACTATGTGGCGGCGCTCGACATAGGTCGTGTGGCAATTTCAGCACGTAATGTTGCTGAGAGAGAGAGACAAGTGGTGGCAGGAGAGTAGCGAGCGTATGACTGCTCCAGACCACCGCGGCGAACCTACTGACACGAATCCCACCTCCTCCCTCCCTCTCTCACTTGCTATATACGGAATTGTATGGGGAAAGTGCCTAATTACATGCTTTTTGCACTCGCGTTGCACGGTTATTGCAAGAAAACTAGCCATCATAAAAGGATCGTTATGGTGTCATTCGAAAGCTCTGTTTATGCCCTTTCAGGGATAGATACTTGTTTTACGTTCTGGGTCTTATTTAGGCATGAAAATGATCACGTAAACAGCCCTATTTTGGCTAAAAATACCCCGCTGGGCGGTACATATAAATAAACCGCATAGGCCGCTCGTAAGGTGTTAAAATGGCATCAAGATTTAGCAATGTGTGCATTATGGGGGATTTTAATTTTCCGAATATAGATTGGCAGCATCAAATAGGAGACTCTGATTCTGAGGAGTTTATAGAGGTAGTACAAGATAGTTTTTTATTTCAATTCATAGATACGCCGACTAGAGGTAATAATATTCTCGATTTAGTTTTCAGTAACAATGAACATATGGTAAATAATGTAGAGATAGGGGACCACCTAGGAAATAGTGACCACAATTCTGTGTATTTTAATATACAATGGAAAGGTAATACCAGAGAGAATACAACATTAATACCTGACTTCAGAAAAACCAATTATGGTGGGTTAAGAAGAGCCCTATTAGCTGACCCTATGGTCAAAAAATTAAGTTGATCCAGGTGTCCAAATGAGTGTACCCCTTCTCAGGCACCTGTCATCTTAAGTCAGGAAGAGACGTCAACCTTGGTAGATACATACGATAATTTTATCGAGTCAGTATTCAATGCACAAAATAAATACATCCCCAAAAGAAAATTTAGATCAACACAGAACCAACCCAAATGGATGAATAATAGACTATTAGATCTTCTAGGACAAAAGAGAGGAATATATAGAAAAATTAGGAAAGGCGAAATTCACCTACTTGCTTACTATCAGAATCTATTAAGACAGGTATAAAAGGATATTAGGAAAGAAAAAAGAAATTATGAAATTAAGGTTGCCAATGACTCAAAAAATAATCCTAAAGCTTTTTACCAACTATATAAATCCAAGGTTAGAGATGTAATTGGTCCCCTTAAAACTTCGATAGGAGAAATGACAGAAAATGATTTAGAAATGTGCAGTACATTAAATAGTCAATTTCTTTCCGTTTTCACTAATGAAAATTTGGCACAGTTTCCAGAAGTCCGTAAGGTATATAGCGATAGTATAGAAAATAGGTTAAGTACGATTACTATAAGTAGAAATGATGTGCTTAAGGAAATTGACAGACTGAAACCTCATAAATCGCCTGGTCCTGATGAGGTATATGCTAGAGTATTAAAAGAATGTAGGGATGAGTTAAGTTACCCATTAACATTTTTATTTAACAAGTCATTGGAGACAGGTATAGTTCCAGAAGCTTGGAAGCTTGCAAACGTAGTTCCGATCTTCAAAAAAGGTGACAAATCAATAGCATCCAATGACCGTCCCATTAGTCTTACATCAATCATAGGAAAGCTACTAGAGTCAATTATTGCTAGTAAAATTAGAAACCACTTAGATACATTTAATTTAATAAATTCTTCTCAGCATGGATTCACTCAGGGACGTTCTTGCCTTACTAATTTGCTTATTTTTTTCTCAGAGGTATATGAAGCAGTAGATAATGACAAGTCATATGATATAATATATTTAGATTTCAGTAAAGCTTTCGACAGAGTACCCCATGAGAGATTGATGAGAAAGGTTGAGGCGCATGGAATAGGTGGGGCGTTGTTGGGATGGATTAGGTCATGGCTAATTGGTAGGAAGCAGAGAGTCAGCATAAATGGTACGAAGTCAGAATGGGGAGCAGTCAAAAGTGGTGTCCTCCAGGGATCTGTATTAGGTCCTCTGTTGTTTGTTATATACATAAATGACCTTGATTTAGGTATAACTAGTAGGATAAGTAAATTTGCAGACGATACCAAAATGGGGAGAACAATTGATTCAGATAGAGATATAGAGTGCCTCCAAAGGGATCTAGATACCTTACACGAATGGTCAGTAAATTGGCAGATGAAGTTTAACATTGACAAATGCAAGGTATTAAAGATAGGGAAGATGCATACAAATGTTAAATATAAACTAGCTAATATGGAATTAGAAAACTCGAATTGTGAGAAAGATCTAGGTGTGTTTGTTAGCAATGATTTGAAGCCTAGACAACAGTGTATAAGCGTTCGAAACAAGGCAAACAGGATTCTCGGGTTCATCTCTAGGAGTGTGAGTAACAGAACTGCTGATGTTATCTTAAAACTTTACTTGTCATTAGTGAGACCCCATATGGATTATGCTGTTCAATTTTGGTGTCCTTATTACAGAATGGACATAGATTCATTGGAGAGAGTACAACGTAGAATGACAAAAATGATCCATAATATTAGAAATCTTCCGTATAAAGAAAGGTTGAAGAAATTAGGCTTACATTCGTTAGAGAGACGCAGAGTTAGAGGGGATATGATAGAGGTGTTCAAGTGGGTTAGTGGGATTAACAAAGGAGACATGACAAATGTACTAAAGCTCGGTGATTGCGAAAGAACTCGTACCAATGGTTTCAAATTAGATAAATTTCGTTTCAGAAAAGATATAGGCAAATATTGGTTTGGTAACAGAGTTGTAGATGGGTGTAATGGACTACCAAGTGCTATAGTGAGATTAAAAACGATAGGGAGCTTTAAGATAAAATTGGATAAGCATATGGACGAGAAGGGTTGGGTGTGAAGGGGGATCAGCAGGGTTGGGCCAATCAGCGCTCTGCAGACCCCGTAATCCTGCGTTAATCTCTAACCGTTTTGGTAAGATGATCCTCAGCGTATTAGAGTGTTCAGCCTATAATTGGGCTTTGTAATTGGGGTTGTGTGGGACAGGGATCTGCCTTGCTTAGGCCAATCGGCTTTCTGCAGACTCCCATTTTCTTATGTTCTTATGTTCTTATGTATAACATTAACCTAACCAAAAGACCTAACCCTAGGTTAGTTTATGGTAGGTTAGGTTAGACTAGTAACTAGTTATTTTGGTAAATTTGGTTACATTGGTTAGATCAAAATAGTAAAAAACAAAATGTTAATAATTACTAAATATGTTTTTTTATAATCAACCCTGGTTAGGTAGGTAATTAAACAGTAGCTCTATACTGTATTTTATATATATTAATTACGGATATACCGGTAGTTATTATTATTATTTGATATTTGGCAAAACGGCACATCTACTTTATTATTATTATCTTTTTTTTCCTCCTCCCCCCTTTTTACCCTTTCTCATATTTGAGGATGTCAGAGTCACTCAGAGTAGACTTGAAATCTATCTGTGAACTATAGGTGTTTAACCTTGCACTGGTTAATATTGATAAATAACACATATCTTTTCCCCTTAATATAAATCATTTATTCATAATTATGTGGGCTTAAAATGCACCAAATATTGTTAAGTTTTCTCAAATTTCCCGAACCCCCCAGCTGATCGCTCGCTTCGCTCGCCTGTTTTTCCTATATCTATCTCTGAATGTCCCCCCCACTTTTAGAGAGCAGATGACGCCCCTGTACAGTATAGTAATCACAAATTTGACGTAATGGGAAGACCTACATTATGTAGCCTCTAATCTATCCTGTTACAACATCTATGTACATAAGTAATGTTCTCTGACATGAACAAACTATATATATATATATTATACTGTAAAAGAACATAATATATATTTCATTCTTCCACTGGACGAAGGCAACGACTACAAATAAAATTGATCCATACATCATCAGAGAGGACATGTAGCTATCCTACCTTCCAAACTAGATTGATTAGGTTCTTCAATTTCCCTGCGGAATATAAACGAAAATCGGTATTCAGGGAAATGACATCACCGTACCTTTCTTTCATGATTTCCTACTATTACTGTCGGAATAAGAGGATAAGCATAGGCCTATCCCACTATAAAATAGCGTAGGCTATGATATGGTTGGTTATGGCTTGCTTATTAAAGTTATTTAAAGAATACATTGTGTTATGATAGCGAAATGACTAGGGAACGAGTTGATTTGTGTCCGGAGCCAGTGAAAATAGACTATTTACCAGCTGATTTACTTGAAATTATCAATCAATTTTGCATATGTCACAGCAACAATGCTTTCAGACCATGCCAGTGGAAGAATGGAAGATTACTGATTGACTTAGAACACACACAAAAACTTAATTGTCTTTCACAAATCCAGTAGCTGTTTCGTGTTGTTTTGCAAGCTGATCACTAGTTCGGCTTTTAACATATTCAGGCATTCCGGGTAAAATTAGCAAATATCTTTTAATAAATACCACATAATAATTGTATACATAACCCTTATGTATACATTGTATACATAACCCTTATTTCTACTCCAACCTCAATATAAATTATTTTGCAATAGAAAGTCAATTATAACTATGGCAAACCCGATTGTCCTTGTCTGCAAAGGACCGAAAATGCAAGTGTGGGTTCCAAGTACTCGATAACGACAATAACTGTTGGTTGCCAGGGGTTGATAATAAGACAAATGTGTTTACCTCCACCTTCCCATTCTTAACCATCGTCATGGTGGCTGTAACAGGTTATGGGCCCTGCTCAATAGGTGGCGTTCTGAGAGTGAGGGTCTGCGTCTGGAGGGTGAGACGGTGAAGCACTTGAGCGAAGCAACCAGCCGCTTCAGAGATGGAGCTGCTTCGAGCCATGATGGATGCTTCGCATGTCTCACTCTCCAGACTGGAACAAGACCTCACGGGCTTCACCGTGTTGAGCGGAGGAATGTACAGGCTCTCAGCCTATGCCCGAGAGGGAGTAGTTGGAATATAGAAAAAAAACAAAAAAACAAAAACAAAATCGACTTCAGTTCGACGGTGATGACAGGAAGTGCGAATTATGGGAGGTGAAGTTCCTAGGCTACATGAGACTGCAGACACTACACGATGTCATTCTTTCGACCGAGGGCGAAATTAATGTGGCGAAAAATGCTGAAGCCTTTGCAGAACTGGTCCAGTGCTTAGATGACAGAAGCCTATCCTTAATTATTCGGGATGCTAAGGACGACGGGAGACAAGCACTGAAGATTCTACGAGAACACTACCTATCCAAGGGGAAGCCGAGGATTATCTCTCTCTACACCGAACTAACCTCCTTGAAGAAATCTACGGATGAGAGCGTCACTGACTACATGATTCGAGCTGAAACTGCTGCTACTTCACTAAAGACATCTGAAGAAGTGATTATTGACAGTTTGTTAATAGCTATGGTGTTGAAGGGACTTCCATCTGAGTTTAGGCCATTTTCAACTGTCGTTACTCAGAAGGATAAAGCGTTAACATTCAGTGAATTTAAAGTTGCACTCAGAAGTTTTGAAGATACTGAAAAAATTACATCATGACGAACACAAGGAAGACAGCGTGATGAAAATCAGTGCAAAGTCGAAACCGTACAAGGATACAAAGCCAAAAGAAAGTACAAATGAAAGTGTAGCTAGCACTATTGTATGTTTTAAGTGTGGTAAACTAGGACACAAAGCTATGGATTGTAGAGTTAAGGATAAGAAAAGGTGGTGTGAAATTTGCAAGAGCCATAGGCCTACCCATGATACAAGATGGTGTAGGAAAAAGAACGACTCTGTGAAAACTGTAGACAACTCAAACAGTTGTGTTAAAGATGAGCATTCTTTTGTATTCAAAGTAAGTGTAGATACTGAAGAACAAGATGCAGTAAAAGGTATGCTAGTTGACTGTGGAGCAACAACTCATATAATTAATGATGTGTCAAAATTTCTGGACTTTGATGAAAGCTTTACACCTCAGAATCATTTTATTGAACTAGCTGATGGTAGTAGAACCAATAATATTGCATTGAAGAGTGTTATGAACACTGTTATGGTGTTAGGCAGGGGGGGATATTGTCTCCGTATCTTTACAACGTCTACATGGATGATCTTAGTCTGGAGCTGAACAAGACTCGCACTGGGTGCTGCATTGGCAGCACCATTGTAAATCATCTCATGTATGCTGATGACCTAGCCTTAATCGCGCCCTCTGGAGCAGGACTGGATAAATTATTAAGAGTATGTGAAAAATTTGGAATCGAACATTCAGTCAAATTTAATCCTATAAAGAGCAATATCATAATATTTAAATCTAACCTTCTATTGAAATCAAAGCTACCTAAATTCCATTTGTATGAAGAAATTATAGAAGAAGTAAGTAAAATAAAGTATCTAGGACACTATATTTCAAGTGATCGCTCAGATGAGGATATGGGTCGTCAGCGAAGGCAACTTTAATGCAGGGAAATTCAATATTAAGACAATTTCATATGTGCACATGGGATACAAAAATAACATTGTTCAACTCCTACTGCTCACCAATGTATACAGCACAACTATGGTGGAACTATAAGAAAACGACAGTGAATAGACTAAGTATCTCATATCACAATATCATGAAAATGTTTCTGGGGCTCTCAAAATATGAGAGTACAAGTACACTATGTGCCTATATGAACTTACACTGTTACCAATCACTCATTAGAAAGCTAACATATAAATTCACTCAGCGCCTTAACACTTCTGAGAACAGTATCATTAAAATGCTACAAACTCCAAGCATAGTGTACACCTCTAGGATCCAGGCACACTGGAGGAAGTTGCTCTATATTTAACCTTAAGTAATGATTTCAGGTCTGTTACTCTACAGAATTAGCATACCGGTACTGAACCTCATAGTGCAGTACAGTACTGGTATTCCTATACTGTACTGTAGCAATATACTGTACCGGAAGCTAAATGATGTGAGGCATGGTACTGTACACAATTAGGACAGTGGTTTTGGTAACACAGTAGTTTGATGACCACTGTTTTTGGTTGAGGCAGTGCTGTGAACTACATGATAGCAAGCTGGGTATTATTTAATTTCTTTTTATTTTATGTAGCCTATGTACAGTAGCTTATATTTATTTATGTTACTGTAAGGTATGTATGGACCCCAGTATGTTCCCCTCTGTACTGTGTGAGTCTGAAATAAAGTATTATTATTATTATTATTATTATTACTGCTCGTGTTTGTTTAGTTGACTCTACTGAGAAAGTGCAAAGCGCCATTCTGAGGGATGCCCTTTATGTACCCTCCTTTGAACAAGATATATTTTCAGTTCAGGCTGCTACCGAGAGGGGTGTTTCTGTTGAGTTTAAGCCAAATTCTTCAGAGTTGGTATGTTCAAATGGCACAAAGTTTAACATTGAGAAGAATGGTCGCTTGTATTTTCTCAATAGTGTTGCTTCATCAGATAAATGTTCTCACAGTTTACAAAAATGGCATGAAATTCTTGGTCATTGTAATGTGAAAGATGTTCTCAAACTTGAAGATGTTGTTGAAGGCATGAAGATGACTGAAACACATAAATTTGAGTGCGGTATTTGTGCGGAAGGTAAAATGACTCGGGGTAGAAACCGAGAATCAGATAGCCTAAGCGAGCAAATTCAATACTAGAACTTGTGCATTGTGATTTGGCTGGTCCTGTGGATCCTGTTGCCAAAGATGGTTTTAGGTATACACTTAGTTTTGTAGATGATTATTCAAGTCTTATTATGATATATTTCTTGAAACAGAAGTTATACCTTACAGGCTACCAAGAAATTTTTAGCTGATTCTGCACCCTATGGTTCTGTTAAGTGTATCAGGAGTGATAATGGTACAGAGTTCACATCCGAAGCATATGAGTCTCTTCTTGTTAACAATTGCATAAAGCATGAAAAGTCAGCTCCATATTCACCACATCAAAATGGCACAGTAGAGAGGGCTTGGCGTTCCCTTTTTGAGATGGGAAGATGCCTACTGTTAGAGTCAAAGTTGTCTAAAAATGTTGTGGACATATGCTGTTATGACTGCAGCTTACATTCGTAACAGATGTTTCAATACTAGAACTAAGAAAACTGCTTTTGAAGTGTTCACTGGTAAGAAACCAAACATTAGCAATAGGCCTATGCATGTTTTTGGTACAGTTTGTTACGCATATGTGCAAAACAAGAAGAAACTAGATGCCAGAAGTGAGAAAGGAAATTTGTGGGGTATGATAGAGGTAGTCCTGCTTTTCTTGTATACTTTCCTGAAACGGGAAGTTAGAAGAGTAAGATGTGTGAAGTTTACTAGTAGCTTTGAAGCTGAGAATAATTGTGATGAACCTAGAGATACAATAGATGTACCAGACATAATTGTGAGGAAAACCCATGAACCGGTTGTTGAACATGAGCCAGTTGCTCATAATGGTAATGGAGAGAATGAGGTCACAGACATGGGTAATAGTCCGGGGTACATAACAAATAATCCTATTGAGAATGCTAAGAGATATCCAAGTAGGACACGTAACATGCCAAAGCATTTTGTAGATTATGTTGTTGGAGATGACTCAGATGACCATGTAAATTTCACTGTAGATTACTGCTATAAACTGGGAAATGTACCTAAGACTTACCAAGATGCTGTTACCTCTGCTGATTCAGGTCATTGGAAAAAGGCCATGGAGGATGAGATGAGTGCTTTGGGAGAGAATGATACCTATGAATTAGTCACCTTACCAGTAAATAGAAAGGCAGTGGGGGGCCGTTGGGTTTTTGCTGTTAAACCGGGTCCTAATGGTGAGGAGCAATATAAGGCTCGTTTTGTTGCTAAAGGTTATTCTCAGCTACCTGACAGATTATCATTAAACATGTTCTCCTATAGCACGCATCACATCCATCCGAACACTAATGCAATTGAGTGTACAAAATAACTTATTTGCATCAAATGGATGTCAAAACAGCTTACAAAAATGTAACAAAAACAAAAACAAAAGCTCCTATAGATTGTGAGCTGTATGTAGAGCAACCTGAAGGATTTGTAGTTGAAATTAAAGTGGCGAAAAACTGGTGTGTAAACTGAAAAAGTCATTGTATGGTCTGAAACAAAGTGGACGAAACTGGAATAGTTTGCTGCATTCTTACTTGATCGAACAAGGTTTCTCTCAATCGCTTCCTGATCCTTGCGTGTATACTAGACACACTGATGGCGAAATGATCATAATTTTAGTCTGGGTTGATGATATCATTATTGCAACAAGTCGTAAGTCAACACTTGTCAGTGTGAAGAATTGCTTTAGTCAGAGGTTCAAAATGGTTTCTGGGTATTCAGTTCAGGTATGAGAAGGAAGTGATTGAGATGGACCAGTCAAGATACATAGAGAAGTTGTTACTGAGATTTGACATGAAAAATTGTAAAGCAAGGTCCACTCCCTGTGAAATGAATGTAAATAAAGTAGATAAAGACTGTGCTGAGTTAGCTGATGTAAGACTGTACAGAGAAATAGTCGGTAGTTTGATTTATGTTATGACGGCAACTAGACCTGATATTTGCTACATTGTTACAAAGCTGTCACAACATATGGCGAAACCTAATATTACCCACTTAACTATGGCAAAACATGTCTTACGCTATCTGAAGGGTACAATGAATCAAAGTTTAGTATTTAAGAAGTCTGTTAATTCTTTGAGTCTGATTGTTTTTTGTGATTCTGACTGGGGCAATTCTGAGGACCGCCCCAGTATTACAGGCTACTGTTTCCAACTTTCATCAGATAGCTCACCAATATCATGGAAGAGTAGAAAACAACAGACAGCTGCATTATCTACTTGTGAGGCCGAGTATATGTCTAGCAGCTGCAACACAGGAAGCTAAATTCTTGATGCAGTTATTAAGTAGTATGTCAAATACAGTCTTGTTCAGTTACGTTACTCTGCATTGTGACAATCAAGGTGCTTTAGCTCTTGCGAAAAATCCTGTACATCATCAGAGATCTAAACATATTGACAGAAGATACAATTTCATTATAGCTGAAGTACAGATAGGGATAATGCAGCTTGTATATGTTCCATCTGAACAAAATGTAGCTGATGTGTTCACAAAGCCTGTGGCGGGAATAAAACTAAAGAAATTTGTCAATCTTCTCATCGGCGTCCAATCCTAATTGGGCGTCCAATATTAATAGGCTATTCATTGTCTATGTGTCTACCCACTATAAGTTTAAGGGTATTAGTATGTAAACTTATTGGTTCATATTGGGGTTCATTTATATATTGGGATTCATTTGCTTATCGGGGTTCATATTCTACTGAAGAATAGCGCCATCTATGTTTGGGAATTATATATTTAAGTTAAGTATTCTGTATTATCAAGTTGTTGATGTTTGTTTTCTTATAAATAAAAGGTGACCTTGGTTAGAGAATTGTAGAGGCAGTCAGTTCTCCAACAAGCAGCCACATAATAAGACAAATATGTTTACCTCCACCTTCCCATTCTTAACCATTGTCATGGCGGCTGTAACACATTTAACGTGAAAATAATATATAAAAACTATATTTCGAGGATTATCTTTGAAATATAGATAAATAATTTAACATATACAACTGGATGGTAACACTACTTTAAAGACTTTACAATTATGGAAAACCGTTGATGCATTGCATCGTAGTCTAATAAGTAATCATATTATTTGTTTCCGATGTCATTTGTTCTTATTTGTAATGAATTAGTGGTGAGAGATTCCGTTTCAAAATATAATTACCTTTGCCTGTTAGTAATATTTAGTTATACTGTAGCCTACTAGCCTATATGTTCTTATTATTTTGAATTTACTTTGCGACTGTTTTGCCAGACTCTCCTTCAAAGGACCGTCCTAGAATATAAGAACATAAAGAGTAAAAAAAAAAAAAAAAAAATTTTTTAGGGATTATATGGTAGCCTACTATCTATATATCTATCTATCCATCCATCCTTCTTAGTAAAAGTTGAAGCAAGATGTTGTCTATTTTATTATAGGCTATCCATCATTCATGTTCACTTTGTTATTAACTACTTTAATTAAAGTATTTTTAACAATCAGTCTTTCAACAGGAGAATTGGACCAGTATATCAATTTTCCGTTTTCGCAATCAATGTGATCTCTATTTCTTTTATGTTGAAAAATACCATTTGACTCTTCTCTCATTACTGAACGTTCATGTTAAGAACATAAGTACATAAGAAAATGGGAGTCTGCAAAAAGCCGATCGGCCAACACAAGGCAGATCCCTGTCACACCCAACCCCAATTACATAAGAACATAAGGTCATTAGATCGCAGGAAACTACATAAGGCCATGCGGCCCACGTGAGGCAGCTCCATTCACACCCAGCCCATTTCACCCTTAAGGGAATCAAACTTATGCTTAAAGTGTTCAACTGTTTCTGAGCTAATTACTGTTCTGGGCAGTGCATTCCACATGTTAACAACTCTATTCCCAAACCAGTGCTTTCCTATATCTTTCCTAAATCTAAACTTATCTAACTTGAAACCATTTGAGCGGGTTATGTCACCGTTCTTTAGCTTTAATACCTCATCTATATCGCCCTTATTTAAACCTTTTATCCATTTAAATACCTCTATCATGTCTCCCCTACATCTTCGTCTCTCTAGTGAGTGCAAGCCTAAGATTTTCAACCTCTCCTCATACGATAAATGTCTAATATTATGTATCTTTTTAGTCATTCTTCTTTGGACTGCCTCTAAAGGGTCGATATCCATTCTATAATAAGGGCACCAAAATTGAACAGCATAGTCTAAATGGGGTCTTACTAGAGCTAAGTATAGTTTTAAGAAAACTTCAGCAGTCCTTTTGCTAACACACCTAGATATGAATCCTAGAATTCTATTTGCCCTATTCCTAACACTTATACACTGTTTTCTGGGTTTCAGATCATTACTAACGAGCACCCCCAGATCCTTCTCACACTCTTGAGTTATCCAATTATACATTGTCTAGTTTGTATTTATCATCTAAATTACGATTTCCAATCCTTAACCCGGGAGCTGCGGGGAGACTCTTAAGAGTTCCCCCGGCGCACTGCGGGAAGACTCTTAAGAGTCAGAGAAAATAAAAATCAACTTTTGACATCGAAAAAAAAATATTTTTTTATATTTTTTTTTTTTTTTTTTTTTTTTTTTTTTGGCCCCTGGGCCATGCAAAATCTCAGTCCTCTACCTCCCCTCCTTCCCCACTTTCCTCCTCTCCTTCAGTTATCACCTATTTTCCCTGTTATTCCCTTATTCTGAGGTATATTTTCGTGCTAACATTAGAAATCCGATTGGAGGGTGTGGTCATCACTGATAGCAAGCGAGTGCAAGAGAGAGAGAGAGAGTATCGATCGACTGTGTCTCAGTGGCCTTGGGGGAAATTGGCGGGAAAGCAGATTGCCTCACCCATACATTATACAACTCGCGGGCTATATCTCCGATTTTGACCATCCAAACGCTGTTTTCACTCGTTTTATTGTTGTTTCAGGTTAATACCTTTATAATCAACCCATAATAGGCGCATATGGATAAATATTAATGCTATTAATGGCACAATGAATATTTTAGTGACGGAAACACCTCAAATACGTCAGCACAGGGGGACGTTTCCAATTACCCCCATGCGCACTTCAGAGGTTAATACCTTACAATTGTCTACATTGAAACTCCTCTGCCAATTAATGGAACACTTGTGCAAGTGATCGAGATCATTTTGAAGACATTCCCTGTCGCTAGCTGACTCTATTATCCTACCCATTTTAGTATCATCAGCAGATTTACTGATCCTACTCTTTATGCCTGAGTCAAGATCATTTACGTAGATAATGAACAGAAAGGGCCCCAAAACCGACCCTTGGGGGACCCCACTTTTAACTAATCCCCAGTCCGATTTTACACCATTTATACTAACTCTTGTTTCCTACCAATCAGCCATGACTTAATCCACTTGAGTAGCATCCCCCCTATACCATGTCCTTCTATCTTCCTTAACAGCCTTTCATGTGGAACTTTATCAAAGGCCTTACTGAAGTCTAAGTAAACTATATCATATGACTTGTCGTCATCTACCGCTTCATAAACCTTGGAGAAAAAACTGAGTAAATTTGTTAGGCAGGATCGTCCTGGAGTGAAACCATGTTGAGAGGGTTTTATTAACTTAAGAACATAAGAAAATGGGAGTCTGCAAAAAGTTGATCGGCACATACAAGGCAGATCCCTGTCACACCCCAATTACAAGCCCCAATTATACACCCATCTCACTAATACCTTGAGTACTGACCCCACCAAAACGGTCAGAGATTAACACAAGATTACGGGGGTCTGCTGAGCGCCGATTGGTCCACACCTGGTAGATCCCCCTCACACCCAAACCATCTCGTCCATATGCCTATCTAATTTTATCTTAAAGCTCCCTATCGTTCTTGATCCCACTATATATCACTTGGTAGCCTATTCCACCCATCTACAACTCTGTTACCAAACCAATATTTGCCTATATCTTTTCTGAAACATTTGAAACCATTTGTAAGAGTTATTTCGCTATCAATGAGCTTTAGTACATTTTTCATATCTCCTTTATTAATTCCACTAACCCACTTGAATACCTCTTATCATGTCACCTCTAACTCTGCGTCTCTCTAACGAATGTAGCCTAATTTCTTCAACCTTTCTTCATACGGAAGATTTCGGATAATTTTTGTCATTCTACGTTGTACTCTCTCCAATGAATTTATGTCCATTCTGTAATAAGGACACCAAAATTGAACAGCATAATCCATATGGGGTCTCACTAATGACAAGTAAAGTTTTAAGATAACCTCAGCAGTTCTGTTACTCACACTCCTAGATATTAACCCGAGAATCCTGTTTGCCTTGTTACGAACGCCTGTACATTGTTTTCTAGGCTTCAAATCATTGAAGCCTAGATACTTGAAGATATCTAAGTGATCTCTAATTTTCCTGGCAATAATTGATTCTAGCAATTTCCCTATAATTGATGTGAGACTAATAGGACGGTAATTTGATGCTATGGACTTGTCACCTTTTCTAAATATCGGAATTATATTTGCGAGCTTCCATGAATCAGGAACTAAGCCTAAAGCTAGTGAATTATTAAATAGGTGAGTTAATGGGTAACTTAGTTCGTCCTTGCATTCTTTTAATACCCTAGCATACACCTCATCTGGACCTGGAGATTTCTGAGGTTTTAGTCAGTCTATCTATTTCCTGAACACCTTATTGGCGGGCTAGCGCCCAGCGTTTTTTTTTAACCCTAAATAGGGTTGTTTATGTGATCATTTTCATGCCTAAATAAGACCCAGAGCGTAAAACCAGTATCTATCCCTGAAAGGGCGTAAACAGAGCTTTCCAATGACACCCGAACCATCCTTGTACGACCGCTGGTTCTCTTGCAACACGAGTGCAAAAACCCTGTTGTTGGAAGGCACATAATAATTGATATTGGTTCAGGGGCAATTTATCGAGAGGACTTCCCTAGTGGTTAAGGCCCCATTAATTGCTCTTTCCATTCACATATGCATAGCCTACGTGAGTTGCAGTTGGGATGTGTGTACATGCTTAGATTGATATGCAGGATTCGAAGTTGCATAATAAATCGTAGGCAGTGTCCACCATCCTTTAACTGTCTTCGTGGTGCGATGCATAAGGTGTTGATTTTCGGTGTGAGCATCCTGGGTTCGAATCCACAGACTGCCACATGTGTTTGTAAAATTTCATTAATCAATTTTAGGAGTATAATAATAATAATAATAATAATAATTCTTTATTCCAGACACATAAGATAGATACAGTATAAATACAGTACGACCTAATGGTCCATATCACATACACTTCTCGTGAGAGCACAGATAATAATTATACACAAAGATATATTAATAAAGAAACAATAAAATAAAAAATACAGTAGGCCTATTTACAGAATAGAGCACATATCACATTTTGTCACAATATAACACAGATAGGCTAACTAAGGCTATTGCTCAATGTTGGTTAACACCTATTGCACAGATCATTGCTCATAGTTCAATTAGACCTATATATTACATTACATACTATGTGTGCAGCAGCTTCTGCCAGTGAGATATAATACGGGATTCATAGATATGATCACTAGACCAAAGAGCTACAATCAGCGTGTTACTGGAGGATTGCAGTCGCTGCGAAAAGCTGTACACCAGTCTCCTGATGACAGCCCGACAGCACTGGACATCCAACAGTGTGCACACCATACTAGTGCTTTCATATTTAGAGAGACCAATGAACATCTTGAGTATATTATGATAGGATGTACACAGACCATTTATGGTGGCTCTCTTATACTTCCACCACAAATGGGCCGTGTACATAGAGGAACAATATGTCCGGAACAAAGTGACTTTAGTTTCCCAATTACACATGTGGAATTTTCTCAAGATGGTGTTACCACGTAAATATAGCTGTCTGCGCTGACGGCCGATATCTGCATCATCTGAGCAATCGTTTGAGATAATGTGTCCCAGGTATTTTATTTTGTTTACTTCTTGAATAATTTGATTATTGAGTGAGAAATTTGGCAGTTTACTTTAATACAGTAATTGTGATCTAAATATAAGAACAGCACTTTTCAGTGGGTTGAATTTAACACAATGTTTACTACCAAAAGATTCACATATATCAAGAAGTTTGCTCAGACCCGCAGAAGACGGTGCAATAATGACCAGATCATCAGCATACATGAGATGGTTGATGATTTTATTCCCACCATAACATCCAATCTGCTCTTTATTCAATTTATCACTTAATTCATCCATATATACATTGAATAAGTAAGGTGAGAGAATACTACCCTGTCTCACTCCATTGGTTACTGTAAAGGAATCCGAAATAATGTTACCCCATCTTACATTAAATGTTTGATTGGCGTACCAGTACTTCAAGATTCTCAGTATATAGGATGGCGGAGTGCCATCCTATATACTGAGAATCTTGAAGTACTGGTACGCCAATCAAACATTTAATGTAAGATGGGGTAACATTATTTCGGATTCCTTTACAGTAACCAATGGAGTGAGACAGGGTAGTATTGTTGCTAATTTATCAAACAGGATATTGTGGCAGACTCTGTCAAATGCCTTACTAGCATCAAGAAAGCATGCACAAATAGAGCTGTTCATTTTGATGTACCTATCCACTAGCTCCTTCAGAGTGTAGATGCACTGGTCCAGTTGCACTGGTATAGTTGGTTGTTGGAAGGAACATAATAATTAGATAATTTCCCTACATAATTCCCTGTGTAGCGAGTGAGAAGTGGGGGAGGAAGTTAGGATACAGTTCAGTTGGTCCACCGCGGTGGTGGGAGCCGGTCATAGCCTTACTACGCTCCTCACACCGCTCAGCTCTCTCTCTCTCAGCAACATTACGTGCTGAAAATGGTGCACGACATAGTGTTGTGAACCGCCACATAGTCCAAATTTATTTCACACGACATAAGTTGCGTGCCGACAGTTAAGGGTTAATTACTTTGTCACTAGTGACCTGAACTGTGCTTAATATTTCATCTATACTACCGTTAAAAATATTTCTAACTCCTCATCTGTAATCTCACCTATCACGTTCTTAAGGGGCCCTACTGTATCCTTTACCTTAGATTTATACAATTGATAAAATGCTTTAGGTTGTTTTTGGATTCATTTGCTACCTTGATCTCGTAGTTTCTTTTTTCCTTCCTAATTTCCTTCTTTACCTGCCTCGACAAGTTATGGTGATATCCTATAAGGTGGATTTCGCCTTTCTGTATTTTTCTGTATACACCTCTCTTTCTACCTATAAGATCTACTAATTTATTTGTCATCCATTTTGGTTGGTTTGTATGTGATCTAAATTTTCTTTTTGGTATATATTTATCTTGTTCGCTCTGTAAGGCAGAGATGAACTGATTATACACACTATTTAAATTTTCAGTTGGTTGTCTAACTATCTCAGCTGTGTGACCCACCTGGCCCTGACCTCTCTGTTCTGCTGGAACTAATCGGCTTACTTGACCTAAATCTCCTGTCTCACCTTTAATTCTGAGTGATCGTTTTAATCCCCTAAAATTGGCTTTTCTAAAGTCAGGGATAAGAACCTTATTTTCCTTTGGTTTATAATTTAATTCTATAGATAAATATATTGATTTATGGTCACTGTTCCCTTGCTGGTCGCCCACTTCTAAATTTGTAATACAATTTTCTCTGTTGCTAAGAACTAGGTCAAGAATATTATATCCTCTAGTTGGCGAATTTACAAATTGAAAGAGAAAGTTGTCTAGTACTACTTCAAGAAAATCTTCGGATTCGTTATTGCTAGTTTGATTAACCCTGTCTATACCTGGAAGATTAAAGTCGCCTAAAATGCAAACATTATTATTCCGAGATGCCTTACTGATTTCTTCCCATAATAATTTGCCTAAATTTCGACAAAGACAGGGTGGAAAGGGGATGATGAGCCTCTTCCAAAAATAATATACAATGGCTAAGACGCATATTTCATCCTAAATTAAACATATTAATCAACACACATAAATAATAGAACAGATAAGAAATTAAGAAGTAGACCACAAAAAAGGCTGGATGTAGGTGGAGTCGGTAGGGGTAATTAACTTCTTCACACCTTTAAGTGAGGTAGGGTTAATAGGCAGACCACACACACACACACACACACGCAGTTCTTTCGGAAAACTTTATACTCGGCGTATTATATTTAATTTGAAGTTAGAAAATATACATTTGCAAATTATAAGCGATATAGAATCAGCTTCATATAGCTATCAAATATTCCCAAGAGAGAGAGAAAGAGAGAGAGAGAGAGAGAGAGAGAGAAAAAATAACATTTGAATAGTAGATACATTATTTCCTGTTGTGTAACATAACTGTAGCGATTTATCGACTCATACGCTATGTCAGACTATAGTATAATTATAGCTGACGCACGGTACATTATCATCTAAGGGAAAGTGTGGAAATTACGATATGATGTGAAATAGCCTTAAATAGTCAATAAGAATACCATGATAGTAGGCTAGACATAGACCATTTACTCTGTTTTAAATAATCGTTTAATGATTGTCCATTTTTAACTGACGATAAATTGAATCCCTTAGTAACTAATTTATCTCTACCTTCTGGAAAATATATGATTGTCTTCTATCATCATCATGTTAACCCCTTGAGGATCATGACGCACTTTACAGTGTATTTTGTCTATTATGAGGTAATTTTATTCTGATTAGGAAGGATATATGGAAGACAGACGGTTATTCGAGACAGTCTTAAGCATTTCAACTATCACAGATCCTTCCTAAGCTGTATGAGATCGTCTAATGACAGCCGGAATTAATAAAAAGGCGACATAAACCTCAAGGGGTAATGTCACGTTTTCATGATCACTCCATATTTCGCTACTCTATTTGCAAAATAACTGATTTCTATAAAAATGGGAAATATGCTAATCACCATCGGCTGAAAATGGAAAATTGGCAAACTAATTGGTTGTGATTTTTCCTATTAATGGGCGTGTTTTAGTCTGATCGTCATTTATATACACAAGGTTAGATACAATCACGAATTTCAAGGCTGCAGGCTTTTTCATTGCACATTTAGGCAAGAACAGTTGGATTACTGACTATTCCGCCCTCAGACCATTCCGACTAGAAGATCCCGCCCGCTTAGCTAGGTCAGGCGGGACAATCTAATCTTAGAAGGCGGAATCAGCCAAGGAAGGATGATAGTTTGGCTCTTCCCGCCCACAACATTCGGGCGGGAAGGATCTAGCTAAGCGGGAGGCATTTTCTAGTCGGAATGGTCTGAGGGCGGAATAGTCAGTAGGCTAATCCCCGGGGGTCTAGTAATGACAAAGTTCGTTCAAATTTGGTCAAGAATTGTGTGTCGTCTGGTGGCCTATAGCACACTCCAATTGTGATGGGTTTTGTCCTAGGCAGGTGTAAGTCGATCCACAGAGCTTCGTGGTTTTCTACATGGAGGTAGGTCCTAGTTGTGTGTGTGAGGTTGTTTTTTACATACAGACTTCCCCCTTGTCTATTGCGATCATTACGAACCAGATTGAAACCTTGAATGTTTATTTCACCATCGTTTATACTCGAGTCCAGCCAGGTTTCTGTAATTGCAATTATTGAAGCTTTGGCCTTATTAGCTAACATGTTTATTTCTGACAATTTATGGGACATTGATCTGGCGTTAATGTGGATAAGATGGAGCCCTTTGTTGGTGAACACTCTGTATTCATCTTTGAATGTTTCCTGACTGGATTCTGAGTTGTTAATACTTGGTTCATTTGCATTAACATTCGGTAATGAATGCAAGGCACACTTATTGCATAATAATTCACGTTCTTCACTGTTGGTCTTCTTAGAGATGCACTTCATGTAAGCTACAGTTTTACACTCAACACAGTTTAGGATCCTTTGTTTTCGTGTTATGAGTGATTCACATATGCCGCATTTTCCTTTACCATCATTATCTCCGATAGACTGGAAATTTCACACCCAAATGCCCTGAGGGGTGTCCAATGTCAAGCCAACTCAACCCTGCTCTTCCACAGGGTCGAAACTCAACCCGATTCAGACTTTCGGAACTTGATAACAGTTTTAAGACTTTTTGTATATATCCATATATAAATAATCGATTTGGATGTGATAATTATAAATGTACCTAGCTATATCCTCAGAATGTCCAAAAGAAGCGTCATAATCCTATAGAAGGCCGATAACCTACCGGAGTTATTATATATAATACCCCAAAGTAAGCGATTATATTATAGGAATAGTCATCACAATTTTTTACAAATTCAACTAGATCAAAATAATATCGAAATGATGGATCATTAATTATTGATCTTGATATGTAGGCCTAAAGCATGTTGTTTATAAACATTGGAGCACATGGCCGCAGCCGCGGTGCCACCCCATTCGCGCCTAATCACGATTATATTTCGGTGTATTCTTACTTAAATGTATATCATTCGGGTTGATTAGGTTACACAATACAATATTACTAAGTAACAGTACACGCATATGTATAAATATCATAACATTTGTCAGAGTTTAGCAAAGCACCACGGCTGCGTGGGGAGTGCTGAGGGTAGTGAGGGAGAAGTGGCCGAGCTGCGGAGCATGTGCTTGTAGCCTCGTGACCTTGACGTCGTCTTCCCAAGAGTCAAGTTCAGAAAATCAGTGTTCGTCGCGGTAATTAATCCGTCACTCCTCCTCAGAATTATTGAAATTTCTATGTATGCGATTATTTCTTGCTCTAATATTAAACAAATAAATATGTTGTATAATTTCACCTAATATGTAATGTCACAACACATTTTAAATTGTATATATTCAAATTTATTGCCGATATGTTCTGTTGTCGATTATTCCAGTCCCTGACAACCTCATGATATTTGGTATATTACGCTATTTCGCTTTTATTTTGTCTTTATATGCTTTGTAATAATTATTCTGCAATGCATATTTACTTTCATTCTTAAAAATAGTCAGGAAAGTTTGTCCATATAATGTATATATTTAAAAGTCTGGATTGCCCCTTGTCATTTTGTGACACCACACTTTAATGAGAGTGGGTTATCAGACTTTGGGGTGACACAAAATGCAGCTATATTTCACAAATGATTATAGGACCTTTTATAGCTAATTCCCTACATTTATCGCATTCCACTTCGTTTCTGTTAGTAACGTAAGTACATCGATCGTGTACTGTTTCATTACAACTACTACATTGTGAAGTTGTACGAATCCAATATCGCACACTATACATAGTTTCCTTTTACTGTTCATCGTACATCTGGCGGTGTGGTGATCAGCTGAGCGGCTGGGGTGTGAGCGCAAGAGAGGGGAACAGGGTGTGGCACTAGCTATGTCTACCCCTTGGCCCCCTCCCACCCCTACCTGTATTTGTTGTTTGATGTTGTTGTCCTTGTTATTGGCCGTTGTTGCTACTTTATTGTTGAGGTTGTTGCGACTGATACCTTCTTTTTTAGCTGTTCTGGTTACATGTTGAGCTACCTGGGTCGCCGATAGTGTTGAGTTGTGTTGTAGGTTTGGTTGATCAGCTGGGCAGCGGCGTCGTGTTGTCGGGGGTAGTTGATTACTCTTGTTGTCGTTCTTGTTCGTTGCTGTTACCTCATTGTCGATGTGTTTGCTAGAGCTTCCTGCTTTTTTGGGTGTTCTGGTTGCATGTTGTGTTACTTGGGTCACCGATATCTGTGGTAGTGATGATACAGTTGAGGGTAATGTAGAGTGGTGGCACTGTGCTGGTGGTTGCCCTGCGGTCTTGGTTGTGTGTTGGAGCGTGACGGGAGGCTGGGGTGCCTGCTGGCCCTGCTTGTTGTAATGAATTTTTCTGCTAGGGACTGCTGAAATGTCGGTGTCTGCCTTACTTGATTGGTGGTGAGGTTTCTTCAATGTTGAGCTGGGACCTGGGTTGGTCTCGATATCTCCACAGCTTATTAGAGTGTGGCAAAATAGGTGTTGTAGCGGGGTTGCGCAGGAATGTTTGTTAAGACGCGTCGGTTTTCCGATGTTTGAAGCTGCCCAGGCAGGAATGGTGACAGAAATGTCAATTTTGTGTGGTTTCTGTGTGACGAGGTCCCTTAATACTTGCTTAGTGTTGACCTGGTACACTACCGGTCCCCTCTGCACCTGTATATCGGCACAGCCTCTCTGGATGTTGAGAAGGATGATGAATAGGGAGAGAGCTACGCTGACCCCCTTCAATCCTCCCGCCATCTTGGCATCTTGCCACATGTATCTTATCTCAAAACCCCAGGAAAATATGTCTTAAGTTGTGTAAATGGTATCTTGATATGCTGAAGAATTCAACATATTAACACCTTACGAGCGGCCTATGCGGTTTATTTATATGTACCGCACAGCGGGGTGTTTTTAGCCAAAATAGGGCTGTTTACGTGATCATTTTCATGCCTAAATAAGACCCAGAACGTAAAACAAGTACCTATCCCTGAAAGGGCATAAACAGAGCTTTCGAATGACACCATAACGATCCTTGTATGATGGATAGTTTTCTTGCAATAACCGTGCAACGCGAGTGCAAAAAGCAGGTAATTCGGTACTTTCGGTACATAATTGAGTATGTATCGAGTGAGAGAGGGAGGAGGGAGCTGAGATTTGTGTCAGTAGGTTCGCCGCGGTGGTCTGGAGCAGTCATACGCTCGCTAGTCTCCTGCCACCACTTGTCTCTCTCTCTCAGCCACATTACGTGCTGAAATTGCCACTCGACCTATGTCGAGCGCCGCCACATAGTCCAGCTTTATTTAACTCGACTTATGTTGCTCGCCGCTAATTAAGGGTTAAAACGTATATAATACATTTTGAATTACTTACTAATTAAACCCAGTCTTAATTAATAACCCCAGGCATTTTGGTGTCTTAACCCTTTCGCGATCTGCAAGACGCGATTGCGTCCTTACAGGGATACTTTAAACCTTTGTGATAATCAGGGGTGTTTAGAAACCTTTAGTTTAGTTACTTCAACCTCTGCAGTTGTCTTTGACCGAGTTGTGGGCAGAAAACTAATTTTGGAGATGTAATTATGGGATTAAGATAATTCTATATATGAATACTAAACGGCAACCCCCGGACCTGACAGGGTTAAGTTGTATATTTGTATTATAATTGGTGCACAACATAAGATGAACAATAAAATAATGTTGAATGCAACTGTTTATAAAACACTATTTTGGAGTCCCTGTTTGTGACCCTCACTGGCTTAACGGGCAGGATTGTGCAACCTAAGACGTCTGATTTATCTATTGCTTGTGGAAGTTGCATATATTTATATACTCAAACCTTTTGAACTCAATAGTATGAATAGAGCCATGCTAGCTCTCAGATTAATATTAATGGGGCGAATGTTTTAGAATCTCAAAACTAATGGGGCTAAACATGAGGGGAGAAGGGGATCATGAAACATCCCGCTCGCCCCCCCAAAAAAAAATAAAAATAAAATAAAAATAATAATAATAATAAAGTAGGTGTGCAGTTTTCGCATTACCAAAAAAAAAAAAAAAAAAAATGCATACACAACTCTGCGACCTAGAATTCTGCAAGTAGTATTGAACCTTTTAGGTAAAATCGGTATATATACAGTATATATATTTATACTGTATATATATATATATACTGTATATATTGTAAGGTGAGGCAGCGAAGGAGGGAGGAGAGAGAGAAGAGTCCTTAATCTACCCAGACAAACATGACAGGTGTCGGGTGGGCATGAGAAAGTCCACCTACCAGCACATGTGGACCACGGAGGCCTGGAAAAATCTATACTTCCCACAACAGGAGGCCTTTATCAGATATTTCGTGTGACTCCGTTATAAGTCTAGTGCGACTCCATTTTCTTGCCGAAAGTTAGGGCTTAGGGAAGAGATGTATGTTGGGAGGTAAGAGTTGTAAAGTTAGTGTGTGCCTGAGCGTTCCAGTAGACGGAGGTGGAAGGAACCCCTTCGCTCTGGTCTGGGCTCACCCCTGGGTGTGCGTGCCGTGCTGTCTCCTAGTTTGTGAGTTAGTTAGTACAAGTAAGTGAGTGTTCTGTTACGTCCTTTGAAGGAGAGATGAGACAGCATAGGTACATTATTGTGTATGTGTAACGAGCCCTAGTATATGTGTGGATCTCTTTGTATTTTGGTGTATCGTGTATTGTGTAACGAACACTGATTCGTGTTCTTGAGTGCACACGTCGTCCGAGCGTTATCTGGCGATAGTTATCTGAGCCCGGCAGCTTGTCAATCAATGTTAAATAAATGTCTGTGAGGTTGCGTTCGTGTGTCGCTCCGTGGTAATATTATATGGTATCATATGTCGGTCTGAAATTGAGTGTGATTCAGTTTACTTTCAGTGTACTAAGAATAATTCACAGTTTATATTCAGTGTGCTAAGTGTTGATTAACCGTTGTCTTCTAATGTTCTTTTTGTGTAGTGTTCATCCCTTGTAACGAGTGCATTAAATTTTACTCTAAGCCTTCACTCGGTGCTTAGTCAACTATTTATTCATTGCCTTGATCAACTGAATTATTGTGCTTATCAACCTGTTCGTTTTCCCTAGTTAATAGTAATATAATTAATATGAAAATTAGTGGAGTTTGAAATCATCCTTCTCCATTATTTATCATAATAACCCTTCTTGCCTTCTGATAGCAGCTGCATGTCGTTGTTGCCAATGTTTGAATTTTAATCTCTTGGGTTCAGCATTGTGGGGCCGTAACAAGAATTTGGCGACCTTGCCTAGAATCTAGCGAGCTTGTACCCGCTTTAGGGACTTGTCTTTTTGTTTACGACTGTTCACCGGGACTCGAACTTAAGCACTTTTAAAAATCTTTGTTTTTGCTTTTCACTGGAATCACAACTCAGACGATTTGTTGGTGTACTGCATTGCTGCTCATCTCTCGTTTCTGGTACATGGATTAGATTTTGTTTTTGCTTTAATCGGATCAATTAAAACAGGCCAAGATGTTCCTTATAAGCGATGAGAACGTAGAAAGGTTTCTTCACTCAGATCCCACTTATGAAAATGTCTCTAGTCTTGCTAGGCAGGAGCTTAAACTAGTGGCGGACAAGTTGGATATTGATAACTTAATCGCTGACAATAAGGCGGAGTTATTGTCATGGGTGTTAGAGAAACTAGTCCTAGTTTCCGCAACCAGGGATGGGGTAGAAGCCACTGGGGTGCAGATTGTGACAGACACGCAACAATCACAACCGGTACAGAACACAGACAACCAGGTGGAACTGCTCAGAATGCAACTGGAGTTAGCCAAACACCAAACCAAACAAGCCAAACAACACACAGAACAGGCGAGACTTCAAATAGAACGGGAAAAACAACAAACCGAACAGGAAATACAACAAACCGAACGGGAAAAACAACACACAGAACAGGCGAGGCTGAAATTGGAGGAGAGGAAACTCGAGTGTGCTAACGGGGCTAGCGGGGCTAACGGGACACGAAACGGGCAGGGTGTTTGATGGCACTAAGCACGTTCGTATGGTGCCAACGTTTAGTGAGGCAGATCCAACTGGGTATTTCTTGGCTTTTGAGAAAGTCGCGAGTAACAAGGACTGGCCTAGGGATAAATGGGCTCTCTTGTTGCAAAGTGGGTTAAAGGGAAAGGCTCTTGCTGCCTACACTGCTCTTTCCGTGGCTCAAAGTGACGATTATGAGACTGTAAAGGAAACCATTCTATATGCCTACGAATTAGTGCCTGAAGCTTACCGTTTGCAGTTTAGGAATCACTATAAACCTAATCATTTGACGCGTGTGGAGTTCATGTATGAGAAGAAAAAGGAACTAAACAGGTGGCTGCGTTCTCGGGAGATTCAAGGTGACTATGAGAAAATGTTTGAGCTCTTTCTTTTGGAGGATTTCTGTAGGACAATAAACAGAGTGAGCTTCACATATCCTAGAAAAAGGTACCCTGAATCCCGAGAAGGCTGCCACACTTTCTGATGAATATGTCCTAACGCACAAAATAGGTATAGACACTAAAGCATGCAACAGTAAAGGAAACAACTACCGCCACCCTGAGTCACCAAGGTCACCGACCACTGACAGTGTTACCAACCAGGCTCCGAAAATTCCACCTCAAAAATGGAATGAAAAGCCATGGCAGCCCACTGCTTCTCCTACCACTGTCGGAAATAAGAGGGAAGTAAGGGGAGAGGTGAGGTGTTTCTACTGTGATAAAGCTGGTCACGTAGAATGTGATTGTTTCCTTAAACAGAGGCGTAGGGGCATGGGGGATAGGCCTATGGCAGATAACAGTAAAGCTGAGTACATGAGAGACTTTAAATCTGTAGCTCTGATGTCCATCCTGGGGAAAGTCTGTGTGAATGGGGAAGAGAAGGAGAAGAGAAAGAGGGATGATGCATTTGCTGCCTTTGTGTCGTATGGAACTGTTCGTAAGAATGATGAAGTTAAGCCTGTGAAAATCTTGAGAGATACAGGTGCTGCACAAACGCTCATGAGAACGAAGGTGCTGGAGAAATTTGTGTATGAGGGTAAAAGCATCCTCATTCATGGTGTGGGGGGCAATCTGTCTGTGCCCCTCGTGACTGTTGAGCTTAGGAGTGAGCTCGTGAATGGGAAGGTGACTGTGGGACTGATGAATGAATTGCCAGTGCCTGGGATTGACCTGGTGTTAGGAATTATTTAGCGGGGAGGAAGGTGAATAATTCTCCCATAATTGTTTCCAGGTCTACTGATTGTGCTGCAACGGGAGAGCTGAAGAAGGTACCAGCTGCAATTCCTGTATATACTGTGTCCGGGTCCATGTCTCACAAAATTAATGGGATGAATGTGGCAATGGCGAATAAAAGTGATGTTGCAAGTGTGCAAGGATGGCCCTA
The DNA here is from genome assembly GCA_032716605.1 of Paralithodes platypus. Taxonomy (NCBI): domain Eukaryota; kingdom Metazoa; phylum Arthropoda; class Malacostraca; order Decapoda; family Lithodidae; genus Paralithodes; species Paralithodes platypus. The sequence goes on from CM064560.1 coordinate 1,648,532, forward strand.
ATGAGGTGGGATTAGATAAATTGTTCTCGCTAGCAAAGAGTGATGTGCAAGGTGTGCTGGATGGCCCTAATGAGGTGGGATTAGAGAAATTGTTCTCGCTGGCAAAGTGTGATGTACAAGGTATGCTAGATGGCCCTAATGAGATGGGACTGGGGAAATTGTTCTCGCTGGCAAAAAGTGATGTTGCGAGGGTGCAAAGTGTGTTTGAGGGCCCTGATGAGGTGGGGTTAGATGAATTATTCTCGCTAAATGATGGTGTGAGAGAGAATGGAGGTGTCTCAGGTGAAGAGAATATGCCTGATGTGGGCCCATTTACTAATCACGAGGATCCAGAGCTGCATGGAGTGAAGGAGACTGCAGAAAATTATTCAATGTATGGTGTAATCGATGAATTGCCTATGCACGAAAATTATCCTCTTAATTGTATAGCAGAGGATAAAGATTGGAGGTGTGATAGTGCCAAGGTGAGCCAGAAGGAGGTCATGAGTCCTGCGCTTGGTGATGGTTTGGCTGGACGCATGTCAGTGAAGGAAGACACGGGTGCTGCTGATGGTGTTGCAGTGGATGGTGAAATGTTGGAGAGTGTCCCCCGGAATGCTCCGAGCCGGACAATGGTGATGGAATGTAATGTGGGCGTGGCGGATGCTGAGCCTGTCAAGCTGCGGCCGTGCCGAGTCAACCCCAAGAGAGCCAAGGTGACGCGCCAGGAGGTCAACGACGAGCTGGAACGATACATCAGAGAGCCACGCCAGAGTGAATGGTCCTTCACTGTCACTCTCATAGATAAGCCAGGTGGGTAAGCAGGGTTTTGCATTGATGTTGAGAAAGTCAATGAGATCACCAAGAGTGACACTTACCATTTGCCTAGAATTAAGGAATGTATTGGTCATGTGGGGTGTGCCAAGTTCAAACTGGTTGTGGATGTAAGTGATTTGGGGACAGGTGCAGTCTTGTTGCAAGGGGATGATCAAAAGAGAAACATCCTGTGTCTGGTGACAGCAAGTATATTAACTTTGTTCATAATGCTTGCAAGGTGGAGTTTGTTCTTGCATGAGTACCACCTCAATATCATTCATATTCCAGGGAAATGTAATGTCATTGCTGACCACCTGTCCCGCATATAATTTGTGTTTGTGAATGCTTAAATCTGTCTCTGCCAAATTTGTTTTTAAGGGAGAGGGTGTAAGGTGAGGCAGAGAAGCAGTGAAGGAGGGAGGAGAGAGAGAGGAGTCCTTAATCTACCCAGACAAACATGACAGGTGTCGGGTGGGCATGAGAAAGTCCACCTACCAGCACACGTGGACCATGGAGGCCTGGGAAAATCTATGCTTCCCATGACAGGAGGCCTTTATCAGATATTTCGTGTGACTCCGTTATAAATCTAGTGTGACTCCATTTTCTTGCCGAAAGTTAGGGCTTAGGGAAGAGATGTATGTTGGGAGGTAAGAGTTGTAAGGTTAGTGTGTGCCTGAGCGTTCCAGTAGACGGAGGTGGAAGGAACCCCTTCGCTCTGGTCTGGGCTCACCCCTGGGTGTGCGTGCCGTGCTGTCTCCTAGTTTGTGAGTTAGTACAAGTAAGTGAGTGTTCTATTACGTCCTTTGAAGGGGAGATGAGACAGCATAGGTACATTATTGTGTATGTTATTAACTTTCTTGTTCGTCAAGGGGAATCCACGCAATGCGAGCTAAGCTCATTATTATCGCGCCTCCTTAACCCGGGAGCTGCCGGGAGACTCTTAAGAGTTCCCCCGGCGCACTGCGGGGAGACTCTTAAGAGTCAGAGAAAACAAAAATCAACTTTTGACATCGAAAAAAAAAAAAAAAATTATATATTTTTTTTTTTTTTTTTTTTTTTTTTTTTGGCCCCTGGGCCATGCAAAATCTCAGTCCTCTACCTCCCCTCCTTCCCCACTTTCCTCCTCTCCTTCAGTTATCACCTATTTTCCCTGTTATTCCCTTATTCTGAGGTATATTTTCGTGCTAACATTAGAAATCCGATTGGAGGGTGTGGTCATCACTGATAGCAAGCGAGTGCAAGAGAGAGAGAGAGAGTATCGATCGACTGTGTCTCAGTGGCCTTGGGGGAAATTGGCGGGAAAGCAGATTGGCTCACCCATACATTATACAACTCGCGGGCTATATCTCCGATTTTGACCATCCAAACGCTGTTTTCACTCGTTTTATTGTTGTTTCAGGTTAATACCTTTATAATCAACCCATAATAGGCGCATATGGATAAGTATTAATGCTATTAATGGCACAATGAATATTTTAGTGACGGAAACACCTCAAATACGTCAGCACAGGGGGACGTTTCCAATTACCCCCATGCGCACTTCAGAGGTTAACTGGGAATGTATTGCGTGAAATGCATGTTAAGTGTTTATGTATCGTTGGAATGGCTGTGGATGTGTGTGTAGTCTGTATTTTAGCCAATTGGCGACATCTGGAAACGAAGGCTTAGGGTTAATCTGTACGGTACCATTCTCACTACGGTACCAGTCAAACCCGAAGGCTTAGGTTGACCAGTACGATACCCATCTCACCTTGTAACCGATCACCAACCCCATATGGGACGTTACAACTTCGTCCACTTATTCTAGGTTCCTATTTATACTGCTAGGTGAACAGAGGCTACACCGTTAGGAGACTTGCTCAAATGTCTCTTCCCTGCCCGGGTCTCGAACCCGGGACCTTCTGGTTGTGAGCCAGACGCGCTATCAGTTACGCCACGGGGAGGTGTAACGAGCCCTAGTATATGTGTGGAGCTCTGTGTATTTTTGTGTATCGTGTAACGAACACTGATTCGTGTTCTTGAGTGCACACGTTGTCCGAGCGTTATCTGGCGATAGTTATCTGAGCCCGGCAGCTTGTCAATCAATGTTAAATAAATGTCCGTGAGGTTGCGTTCGTGTGTCGCTCCGTGGTGATATTATATGGTATCATATGTCGGTCTGTAATTGAGTGTGATTCAGTTTACTTTCAGTGTACTAAGAATAATTCAGTTTATATTCAGTGTGCTAAGTGTTTATTAACCGTTGTCTTCTAATGTTCTTTTTGTGTAGTGTTCATTCCTTGTAACGAGTGCATTTACTCGAAGCCTTCACTCAGTGCTTAGTCAACTATTTATTCATTGCCTTGATCAACTGAATTATTGTGCTTATCAACCTGTTCGTTTTCCCTAGTTAATAGTAATATAATTAATACGAAAATTAGTGTTGTTTTATATCATCCTTCTCCATTATTTATCATAATAACCCTTCTTGCCTTCTGATAGCAGCTGCATGTCGTTGTTGCCAATGTTTGAATTTTAATCTCTTGGGTTCAGCATTGTGGGGCCGTAACAATATATACAGTATATATACATACTGTATACTGTATATATATCGCAAATACACTTTATTGAGTTTTTTTTTATGATGAAGTTTAACCCTTCCTGCCCGGGTGTCATTTTAATATGACACCACGAAATAAGGGCAGGTGCCCGGGTGTCCTTTCAGGAGATAGTAAGCTTGAAAGCCTATTCAGCTTGGTCTGAACGCCGTGCGTCCGACGCATGTAAACAAAGCCGATCGTTGCGTCACCGCACCTCCGAAAACAAGAAGGAGAAGACTCGTTTGTTATTGTATGTCTGTATGTCGTTGTTTCAGTAGTGAAAAGATCGTCGTATTGCTAACATCGCCTGAAAATGCTCTCCACTAAAATCGTCATCACAACTGAACCAGTTGACTTAAAGAGCTCTACTCAACGCCAGTCTACAGATTGGAAACCGCACTACATTTATAGATGCGTGAGAAATTTCTAGCAGTTAAAATTAACCCAAATACAGTAGCCTAGGCCTAGACGTTTTTCGGCCAGATCGCCCGGGTAGCCCACCCTGTCCTTTGGAGATACAGGCCGGGCCAGGAGGGTTAACTTATGACCTTGGCCTGTGACTTTGACCTTTTTGTAGGATTATATTTGAGTTTACTTTGATCTATCTATTGCCTGACGCCGTGATCCCCGAAGGGGTGGCCACGAACGAACCGCCCCCATGCACCTCTGTCCCCAGTCAGTCGACGCCCCTCCCCCCAACCAGCACCGCCTTCGTTCATGTAGTTCCTCACTCCATCCTTCCACCTCATATTCGGTCTACCTCTCCCCCTCTGTCCCTCCACCTCGCTCTCGTACACCCTCTTAGTCATTCTCTCGCTTTCCATACGTTCCATATGGCCGAACCATCTCAAGTTGTTCCTTTTCACACTTTCCAGCACATCTACCTCCACACCACACCTCCTTCTTACTTCCTCATTAGTCTGTCTATCCCTCGATGTAACTCCGCACGCACTCCTTAAGTAATTCATTTCCACTGCTCTCACTCTTGGTCTGAGTCTCTCAACCAACGTCCATGCTTCGCTTCCGTAAGTCAGTGTCGGGATTACCACACTGTTTACTTTGATGTAGCCCTATAAAATCAAGTAAGTGTGCCAAATTTCATTAAAAATAATCAGTTAGTTTCAGAGGTAATAAATTAATAGTTGACCTTGACCTTTGACCTTCATATTGACCTTCATGATGTCTGAAAATTTAAAATTTTAATTTTCCCTTAAAGCACAACTGTCTCAACTAATGTGAAGTTTACATGAGTAGTAAAGAAATTAGCATATTGACCTTATATATGACATTGACCTGTGACCTTGACCTATCAAATGGAATTATGTTTATTCTTGTATGACCTTGGTCTAGGCATTCCGAATATGCATGATATGCCTAATGAGAATCTTACATTAAATAGGAAATACTAGTAAATATCATATTTCGACCTTTAACCATGACCTTTGATCTTGACCTTCGACCTTAGGATTTAGTTAGCTTAACCCGTTCAGTACCGTAGGATACAGTAATAAAAGTCCCCCCCCCCCAGTCCCAAGCAATGTGGCCAAAATGGCAGGAGAGACCATCTTTCCACCTCAAGAGATGAGGCAAGACTGGCTCTCTCACCCTTCAGTGGGTCTTATATAAGCTGAGAGAAAAAACAAAACAAAAAAGGTACAGGGTTGTACAGGCAGTTACAAGGAAAGTACATTACTGACGGCTATAGCCATCGCTGGGTCTGTGGAGTTAATTATATACTGACGACTATAATCGTCACTGGGACTGTGTGGGTTAATGGCAATGTTCGTATTTGCTAGCATTATGAATATGGTGTAATTTGTATAAAAAACTTGTTGATTTCAAATAGTGATCATATACGGTGACCTTGACCTTTGACCTTTGACTAAAAATAAAATACATATATTTGGATGGTCGTCGCATTGACCAACTGAATTTGCCTGTATAATTTGATGACAATACATTAAACAGTCAAGGAGGAGCTTAGGGAAAATGACAAATACTCTTATTTTGACCTTAACTATTACAATATTTATGTGAAATTTTATATATATATATATATATATATATATATATATATATATATATATATATTTATATATATTTATATATAAATGTGATTTAAGTAATAAGCCATAACATATTCAGTTTTCAAAAATTTGAGTAATCTTTTTTTAATAAATAATAAAAGTTGACCTTTGACCTTGACCTGTGTCCTTGATCTTTATGTAAGAGTACATTTTTGTTTGCATTGACATTGCCCATGACAATCAAATAAGCATGCCTAATTTCATTAAACCCATCAGTTAGTTTCATATATATTTATAGAATAGTTGACCTTGACCTTTGACCTTTATCTTGACCTTTATATGTCTCAACATTTATTATGTTCCTTTTCACTTAAAGTGCAACTATCTCACCAAATTTTGTTAAGTTTGCATGAAAAGTAAAGAAAATAGCATATTGACCTTTTATTTGAACTTGACCTGTGACCTTTAAGTTTCATATGGAATTGAATAGTTTGCTGTATGACCTTGGCTTAGGTATTCCGAATATACATGGTAAGCCTAGTGAGAATCTAAGAGTTAGTATAAAAAATACTAGTAAAAAAACTATGTTGACCTTTGACCTTGAACTTTGACCTTACCCTTTAGTATATTTATGTACAATTTGAGCAATACGATATCAAGGGTTACCAGTACCTTGTATAGTGAAAATGAAAAAAAATTGAATAAAAACAAAATGTATAGTATAAGTTGACCTTGACCTTTATGTAATAGTATTTTGTTTTTGTTCATTGATACTGCAGGAAAATCAAATAAGCATGACTAATTTCATTAAAACCCATCAGTTAGTTTTATATATATTTATAGAATAGTTGACCTTGACCTTTGACCTTCACCTTGACCTTCATGATATGTTTCTCAAAATGTGTTATTTTTCTTTTCATTTAAGGTGCAACTATCTCACCAAATTGTGTTAAGTTTGAATGAAAAGTAAAGAAATTAGCATATTGACCTTGACTTGTGACCTTGACCTTTCATATGGAATTGAATAGTTTCTTGTATGACCTTGGCCTAGGTATTCCGAATATTCATGGTAAGCTTAGTGAGAATCTAACTGTTTTTATAAGAAATAGTAGTACAAAAGTTATTTTGACCTTTGACCTTACCCCTTCGAATATTTATTTCAAATTTGGTCAATAAAATATCGAGGGTACCAGTAATTTGTATAGTGAAAATGGAGAAATTTGAGTAAAAACTAAAACACATGAAATATTGACCTTATTTTTAACCTTGACCTTTGACCTTAACTTTTTAGTTAAATTGACTTTCTTTTTGACTGACCTTCGCATTGACCAAATGTATATACCTGTGAAATTTGGTGAAAATCCATCGAACGGTCTAGGAGGAGTTACCGGACGGACGACGACGGACGACGACGACAGACAAGCTGAATTATGGTGCACAGTATAGGGGCGGGATCTGTTTGCGTGATACCACTCTGCTATGCAGAGTTGATAATAATAATAAAGTAGGTGTGCAGTTTTCGTTTTACCAAAAAAAAAAATGCATACACAACTCTGCGACCTAGAATTCTGCAAGTAGTATTGAATCTCTTAGGTAAAATCGGTATATATATATATATATATATATATATATATATATATATATATATACTGTATATATATATATATATATAATACATGTTTTATACTCACATCCGGACTTAACCACCAACACACTATATCACAGCGTGATAGAGGATACCTATGTGCAGTGGATTAAAGCATAGACACTCGTCCTGACTGTTGGTGGTTCATGTCCGCCTGGGAGTATATAATATTATTATTATATATAATTACATTTATGATCGCATTGAATCTTAACCATTGGAATATTTATCTATAATAAGGTCAGCGTAACATTATTTTGTAGCATTTTGAATATGGTGTAATTCAAATTTAGAATATATATAAGAAAGAAATAGTGACCATAATCTGTGACCTTCACCATTCACCTTGACCTTTGAATAACAAAAACACAAAATTTGGACAATCGTTGTATTGACCAACCGAATTTGCCAGCAAAATTTGGTGACAATACGTAATCTGTTCAGTACAGTTCTGTTAGTTTCATTTCATACTGGATATTAACCCCTAACCATCGGGGGCGGACTTAAGTCCGTATCGAAACACTTGGGACTATTTGGCGGGGGCGGACTTTAGTCTGTGTGCAATTTTGGCGAAATATTGGCTCTGAAAGAGAGACGAGCGACGGGAGGAGCCTGGGTTACCTCATGACCGCTCGCCACGGCCGCCGTGGACCGACTGAGATGTACTCCACTTACATCCACCCTCACTCCCTCGCTACACACGTAATTATATAACGAAATTACCGTATTTTAGCGATTTTGCCCTTCGGTTGCACGATTGTTGCAAGACAACCAGTGATCGTAGAAGGATGGTTCTGGTGTCATTGGAAAGCTCAATTATCACCCTTTCACGGATACATACTTGTATTACGCTCTGGCTCTTGTTTATTCATGAAAAAGAGCACGGAAACAATGCCATTTATGGTAAAAAAAAAAACGCTGGGCGGCACGGTCAAATATACCGCCTAGGTCGCTCGTTGAGTGTTAAGACGATTTTATTTAGTTTATGAAGGGCCTCCATAGAATTAGCAGGCTTTCAACTTTCTTAATTAACCCTTTTTACTACCACAGATCCTTCATATGCTCCACAAAATCGTCTAATTATAGCTAGACTACAATAAAAAAAACACGTCACCGGTACACAAAGGGTTAAACAGTCTAGGAAGAGTTTAAAGAAAATTATTAACAATCTTCTTTTGTTCTTTGACTTTGACCTTTAACCTTAAGTATTATAATGTATATATATATATTGTTACGTATCTTGATTTAGAAGTGGTTAACTAAATAAATAAAGACAACAGTTAATAATTTATGAAAGTGTAGCAAAACAGCTGAAGGCCAAAAGAACGTAAAATATTAAAGTTAGTTCTGTTGTCACTTGCTTTCACCTCGGTTGTTGGGACAGTTATCCTTTATACTCTGATACACTTCAATTATATTTAATCAGTAAACTATTTAACCCCTAACTATCGGTGCGCAACATAAGTCGAGTTAAATAAATCTGACTATCTGGCGGCGCGCGACATAGGTCGTGTGGCAATTTCAGCACGTAATGTTGCTGAGAGAGAGAGACAAGTGGTGGCAGGAGAGTAGCGAGCGTATGACTGCTCCAGACCACCGCGGCGAACCTACTGACACGAATCCCACCTCCTCCCTCCCTCTCTCACTCACCACATACTGAATTGTATGGGGAAAGTACCGAATTACATGCTTTTTGCACTCATGTTGCGCGGTTGTTGCAAGAAAACTAGCCGTCATAAAAGGATCGTTATGGTGTCATTGGAAAGCTCTGTTTATGCCCTTTCAGGGATAGATACTTGTTTTACGCTCTGGGTCTTATTTAGGCATGAAAATGATCACGTAAACAGCCCTATTTTGGCTAAAAACACCCCGCTGGGCGGTACATATAAATAGACCGCTAGCCCGCTAATAAGGTGTTAAAGTTACATTGAATGTTTTAATATGAAAGAGACTATTAACTCCTTGCGACATATATGACGCGATCGTGTCATATGAATAAGTCCACCAAAAACTCATACGACGCGATCGCGTCATATGAGCTCAGTAAGTCCGATAAGTTACCATACGATAAAACCGTTGGTGGCAACATCAGCCTCCTGCGATAATTCTAACGGCCGCAGTGTTGTTGTGAGTGTAGTGCGAGGCAGTGGCAATGATCCTGGGGCTCCCGCCTCCTCGGACTTACTGGAACATAATATGTCTGAGGGAGTTAATTACAAATACAAAAGTTTGGTATGTACGCAAAGTTTTAAGACACTAGAATATCTCAATTAATCTTGATTATCAGCAAAGTATTAAGATCTTTTATATATAATTAATTTAAGTTTGTTAACCCTTTAAAGATTGTTCTACTCTTTATATTATCTCTTTATTCTTAGTTTATTATTATTATTCTCCTTTAGTATTTCATCTTATTTATTCTTATTACTGAAAGACATTTGACTAAATAAAAATGGTAAGGAAATATTATACAGTCACATATAAAATGGAATTGTATTTATAACCGTAATAAAAATAATAAGCAATGAAAGTTATGATAGAGTTCAGGATCGTTTTGCATACGTTCTGATTTCACTAAAGTACAAATTAAAGTTTAGTAGGCTTAGGCCTTGACAATGCCTATTCCGAATAATAGTCAGGTAAGTATTTAACTTATACAAGGCTTAATCATTAATTATGAATGACAATAGCTTTACATCAAGTTAGTTAATTGTTAATAAGTAAAGTAGAATATTCAATCACAAATCATCTCTGAATCAAACATTAATTCTAATCACCAAAATTAAACAGTAATTCCAATTAAATTAAACTTATATTATTCTCCAATCACAAAAACTTAAATCAAATAAGTGTATGTTTTCGACATACCTCTGGTTAATTAATAGTCACAAATAATCCCTAACTAACGTGTAAGAGGTCGCTATGGGACACAACTTAACACATAATAATATACAAGCCTTTGAAGTCTGTCTCGTCTCCCCACCACTCTGCCCGATTCCTCAGCTAAGAAAGTACTGCTTTTAACTATCAAATCTCCGGCTTATATATCATATCCCGGACCAAGCTAATCCAATCCGAAGGCAGGAAACATGTGCCGGATCCAATGATTTACAGGCTGCTGGTGTCAGCCATTCACAGACGAGAAGCAGGTGAACGAGACCGCGTGAGTGGAGGGGCAGTAGGGAGAAGGGGGGCTGGTTCCGCCTCGTCCAGTAGTTTCCCCCCCCCCCCATACTGTGGAATGTGAGTGGAATGTCACGTCCACACCAAACTTGGCTGGTTTCTCTCTCTCTCTCTATCTCTCACGTAAGCAGGGTGAGTTGTTGCCACGAGGTAGTAATTGTAAAGTCACGTTCAACAGGTTGGTCTGGTCACATGACATCCGGTCCACCGCTAGAAAAGAGTTCAAGAGGAGGAAAGTATATGACACATTTTCAGACTCTTGACAGACAATCTGCCAACACATTCTGGACCCCCTTAATATATTTGACATCTAAGGCGTACTCCTGCAGCAACAAGCTCCATCGTGTCAGTCTTTGATTCTTGTTTTGGAACTTGCGCAAAAACTTTAATGGGTGATGGCCAGTATAATACAGTAATGGAACCAGGGGCAGATTTAACATAAACTAAAATGCCCCAGAATGAGAAGCCCACCACGGAAGCCACGAGCGAACACCACCAGGAAACGGGAACAGAAACACCCGAAGGAAAGGCCCACAGAACGAAAGGACCAGGTGACCAAGCCAACCAGTTAAGACAGGCCGAAGCCCGCAGGGCTAAGCAGCTCCAAACCACACCTGCCTATCCCTTCTAACCACTGACCTTTCCCCCACCTCGCGTATACACTACCCCTCGTGTCCTACACCTCTACCTACATGATGATGAACATGAATACACCTTAATTTAATACACCCATGCCCTGTCCCTAGGTTAAGCCAATGCCAACCAGTTCAGACAGGCCTAAATCTATGTATGTTTTTCCATCCAAGAAGTAATATGTTAAGCCCCTGTCTTGAAGTAATATGTTAACCCCCTAAAATACCTTGTCTTGCCAGACTAAGTTTCTGAAGACCAACCGCCCCCATAAATCTATGTATGTTCTTCCATCCGAGAAGTAATATGTTAAAACCCCATGTCCTAATTGATAAGAAACTATGATACCCACAGGTACACCAGTGTATATATAACCATTGTTCCTGTAAGACCTAGACAGCAATGACTGAAGATGTTAGCCACCATGCAGTAACTCTAATTCTTACCCCAACCAGAGATTGTATACACAACCCTCGTTTACCATTGTCTCGACGCATTTCCACCACGAAACAATACCGAAGCTACCCTTACGAACTGCCGCTTCCTTTGGTGTATATGTCATAGAAAACGCAGTTCCCAGGAACAACTAGGTAATTCCCCTGCACAGCTTCTTGCTCTGTACAGGGGCATAGTGCGCCCTTGTATTGAGTATTGTTCACATGTGTGGGGAGGTTCCTCTCACACCGCTCTCCTAGACAAAGTTGAAAGGAAGGCCTTTCGTATCATTAACTCCCGTCCACTCACCAACTCTCTGCAATCTCTCTCTCTCCGCCGCAATGTTGCATCTCTCTTGCTATTCTATCGCTACTATAATAATCAGTGTTCCTCAGAGCTATCCCAGTGCATACCACCTCCTTTACGTAGGGCACGTGGTACCCGTCTCGCAACTCAATCCCACCCCTACTCTGTGCAACTCTCCAACCCAAGAGTGAAACGTTACTCTCAAACTTTCTTCTACTCAACAGCTGAGCTCTGGAACTCTCTCCCAGAATCAGTCTTTCCCTCTTCCTATGACTTAAATTGCTTCAAACTCCGTGTGTCCAGGCATTTTGGCTCGAACGTCCCTTGATTTTGGCCCTGTCACTCTTTCAACTATGGGGGAGGCACTCACTATAGGCAGTTATGCCTTTTGCCTCCCTCAATCACATAGAAAAAAAAACAAAAAATTAGAACTCACATTACCCAAGTTAATCCTGTAGAAAAACAGGGCATAACATTGGCGACAGCGGTGGTTCTTGATTCGGATAAAAGGTTGCATTGCATTGCAAGTTTGGAACAGCCAGAACACGATAACATCATGGCGCACCGTTCTCACATCCCCATCCCACATTATGATGGGGAAACTTACGAGATCGAAACGTTCATGGACATAGTGAAACCCGTACTTGACCTATTTTATACCACGGACGCAGAAAAGATAGCCGTGACATTAACGCACCTGGGAAAAGCCGTTTCCCTGGTTGCCTACCAAGTGCACCCTGCTCTCACATGGGACGAATTTCTCCCAATAGTGATAGAAGCCATTAAGCCTTCGTTGGGCGTTTTCGTGGCCCACACCCGTATCCAAGACACTAAATTCGAAGGCGATCTAGATGCCACAGTGAATAAGATTGCCCAACATATAAAAGTGTCTTTCCCCACATTGACCAGAATCCAGCAAGAGCAGCAGATTCTGGTCAACCTTGTATCAATATTGCCCTCAACAGTAAAAGATCATTTCCGTGTGCACGATTTCGTTGGATATCAAAAAGATCTCATCACGATCCGACGTATTTTGGCCGTGCGCACAGAAACACCCACCCAAATCGCTGTAATAAAGAGGTTTCCCACGCACCCGCAGCACCTCGACCACCAAAACCCCAAGGCCCAAACCTTCAACTCCAAGAATGCCTACCCATCCTCATCCTTCCACAACAGACCGACCTACCCTTCCGGCAAGCCCCAACCCAGTAGGCCCCGGTTCCAACCTACCCAGCCACGCAGAATCTTCAACCGGAACAAAACCTACAACACCTACCAAAGTAAAAACCCTACATTAGTAATTATCAACCCCTATGATTTCCCTGCCTGTAGCGCTCAGTGTGCCCTCCATCAAATTCGTGACTCTGCCAAACCTCGCCCCTTTACTCCTCGCATTTCTGTAAATGAAGAGGAGTTGGAACAAGAGGAAGAAATGGAGGAAATGCACACCGGAGAAATAGCCCCTATCATGACCTCAGACGATACCGAGGAAACCCTGGAGGAGGTAGATACCGACTCCCAGGATTTTTAAAGTACCCCTCGCCCACGATGGCCTCGGCGGGGGACGCCATAACTGACCGCACTGCCCCCATTTACTACATGGCCAAAATCAAGGACATTCCTGTCCGCTTGTTAATCGACACGGGAGCTGCCAAGTCATGTTTGTTCAAGTCTTATTATGATCAACACCACCGACTATTTAGCCCCTTGTTACCTACCAAATCAGAACTAATCTCAGCTGCTGATACCTACTTAAATCTCCTAGGAGACACTTTGCCCCTGTCAGTAACTACTCCTGCCCCCCATGCTCGTTGTTATCACCCATTCACCGTATTTGCCTCCCACTGTAAACATTACGATGGTTTCCTTGGACTTGACCTCCTTCAAAAACTCCAGGCCCAGGTTGACTGCGGCCAGAGGCTGATCTCATTCAAAAAAAAAATCCAACCCAAAGCCTCTGACAAACCAATCACGCAGAAACCTATTCACAAAAAGAAAAAACACCTCCCCCCTCAACAAACTCTGAGTCAGGATTACCAAGTTGCAGCTAGCACTAAGGTAACTCCTAATCCCTCCCCTTGCCCCGAGTTCTCTCAAAATATCACTCATTTCGTTGAAAAAATGCCTCAACAAACGAAAGAAGACAAGTCCAAGCAACTCCCTCTCGGTAATCCCCCCATTTCTCCTAACTCTGTCCAGGATCAATCCTCCCATGTTTCCATGGCAGACTCTGATGTATGTAAAAACCATTCTACCAAATATTTATGTACACGTGTTTCCAGGGAAAATGCCGACCTATGTACCCAACAATGTTTTCCCCATGCCCCCAGAAATGCTCAGCTATTCCACAACCAACAAAATTCCCTTGTGACAGTTTTCCGTCAGTAGCTCCCTTCCACCCCCACACAATTCACACCCCTAGAAAACTTCAAAACCCCACACTTGACTCGCCCTCTCATGGCAGACAAACCCACCAATCCCATATAACCTCTAAACAAACCGTGACTGCCACCGACAAAACTCCCCAAATTCGTCCTGTTAACAACCACAAATCAGTACATCAGTCCTCCACCAATAACCCATGTTCTATACCTAACTCTTCCCCCACCAACCCTCCGCAGTCCCACCAACAAATCCCGTTTTCTACAAAACTCCCCAATTTCGTCCTTTTAACAACCACAAATCAGTACATCAGTCCTCCACCAATAACCCATGTTCTATACCTCACTCTTCCCCCACCAACCCTCCGCAGTCCCACCAACAAATTCCGTTTTCTAAATCAGTCACACCTCACCACGCTGATCCTCCCACACGCGCCGTTAATCCCCCCTCACGCGTGACCCCCACCAAAGTGATTCCCCCCCCCCCCTTATGTGTACCGAGCACCTGCTCACCAGTCGATCCCCCACCATCATTAGCCCAGCTGTAGTTCAAGATAAATGTCAAATTCCCCCCCGCCATCAAAAATGGGTTAACCTTCGACCCATACCCCAAACTCACATGATATTTTCCCCCACTACCACGTCCACCAACCCCAATCGTTGCCTCTTACAACCCGCCATCATTTCCGCTCGCATCAACCACATTCTCGTGGCAAATATCTCTGAAGAATCCCTGACATTACCAAAAGGCCTCATCATAGGAGACCTCGAAACTTTTGATGACCTCCCCATAGATTCCAATGACACCCCTACCAGCCTCAAATTGCCCCCTCTCCCTGACACATTATCCGACCACCAAAAACACAGCATGTACGAACTATTGCTAGAGTTCAGTGACGTGTTTGCCCAACAACCCACTGAAATCGGACAGACCGATGTGGAACAACACATCATTAACACCACAGGCCCCCCCATAAGACAACCATCCCGTAGAAAAAATCCCATACAACGCCAGGAAGAGGAACGCCAAGTCCAAGAGATGTTAGAGGCCGGAATCGCTACCCCGTCCATTCCCCTGTTGTCCTAGTAAAAAAGAAAGAGGGGTCAACCCGTTTTTGCGTCGATTACAGGAGATTGAATGACGTAACCATTAAGGACGCTACGCCATTACCGAGGATAGACGATTCCCTTGACTCCCTATACGGATCCAGATGGTTCACTACCCTCGACTTGCAAGCAGGGTATTAGCAAGTGCCTATCAAGGCAGAGGACCAAGAAAAAACAGCATTTTCCACTAGTGGTGGCCACCACTACGAATTTAACGTCCTACCTTTTGGCCTCTGTAACGGACCCGCCACTTTCTCCCGTTTGATGGAAGCGGTATTACATGGCCTGACCTGGGAAACCTGCCTAGCGTATCTAGACGATATTATTGTGTACTCACAAACCTGGGAAGAACACCTCCTCAGGTTGAGACAAGTTCTTCAAAGAATCCGAGCCGCCGTGTTGAAATTAAAACCCTCAAAGTGCGAGATTGCACGAAATAAGGTAGATTTCCTCGGCCACGTAATATCTGAACATGGTATTGCACCAGACCCAAAGAAACTTCAAGCCATAAAAAACCAACCCCCACCTACCACCGTTAAAGGAGTACGTTCTTCTCTAGGTTTAGCCACATACTACAGACGTTTCATCCCACACTTTGCCGCAATAGCCCGACCCCTCCACCAACTCACCCACAAGGACACCACATTCACCTGGACACCTGAAAGAGACCTCGCTTTTAACACTTTGAAACAAAAGCTAATCCAAGCCCCTATTGTCGCTTTCCCTGATTACCATAGACCTTTCCGTCTTTATACCGACGTATCTCTGTACGCCATTGGTGCAGTTTTAGCTCAAGTAAGAGACGGAGAGGAACATGTGATAGCGTATGCCAGCTCCACACTCAACCAAGCCCAACAGAATTATGCAGCGACCAAGAGAGAGTGCTTAGGGATCATTTGGGCACTCAACCACTTCAGGTCATTTGTGTTGGGCGCAAAACTCGATATAATAACCGACCATCAATCGTTGCAATGGTTGTGTAAGTGCGAAACCAACTCAGCCATCTTGGTACGCTGGAGGGAGACACTAGAGGACTACGATTTTACAATACAGTATCGTCCAGGTAAACTTCACACCAATGCAGACGCCCTGTCACGTTTGCCAGTACCGAAAGACCCACCCACCAACCTAGCCGCCTTACAAAACACTGAGCTCTTATCTACCCCCATCCACCAACATAATTCCCCCCCAGCACCCTCACTAATTCAATCTTGGGAAACAAGAATCAGACCACTCTGGATACCGTTAAATGTCTTCAGGAAACTGACTCGCTGGGGAGATCAACTTGCCACAGACTCCGGTCACATAGTCCTAGACCCCACCATTGCCCACGACTACATGATTGCCATCCACGAGGGAAACGGCATTCACCTTGGACAAAAGAAGATGTTAAAAATCTTCGCGGATCAGTACTGGACCCCCAACCCCTCCAAGATTGCACAACGCGTGACAGAATCCTGCAAACCTTGTTTATTGGGGAAGGATAGATCACGCACCCCGGGCCCAGCTGGTACCATTTCTGCCAACAAACCGTTCCAAGTCCTATCCCTCGACATCATGGGCCCGTTTCCTTCTTATGCTGGCAACCGCTATATCGTCACATTTGTTGACGTATATTCAACATTTTTAATAGCCTGCCCAGTTAAAGACCACACAGCCACCACCGTCGCCACACTGCTTGCCACAGAAGTGTTCCCTACATTCGGCCTTCCCCTTGCTCTTCTATCCGACAATGCCCCCGAATTTAGTGGACACGTTTGGCACCAGTTCACCCAACAATGCGGTATTAAGATCAAACACTCATCCCCGTACTGGCCTCAAGGAAATGCTATATGCGAACGCAGCCATCGCACCATCAACAACCAGTTACGTACCAAAATGATTGCTATTAACACCTCAGACTGGCCATCACAGATAAAGATGATACAATGGGGCATGAACACCTGTCCCCGAGAAGACGATATTTCCCCTCATGAACGTGTTTACGGCGTACCCCCCCTGTTACTGCCGTTCCACCATCACGCTCACCTCCCCTCCAACACCTCCACAATTGACCCATTGCAACATCTGCAAAACACCCTCCATACCGCCCAAACCTGTCAAGACACCAAAACTGATAACCCCGATGATAAAAACCCTTTCGCCATCCATGACACTGTAATGGTAGCCAACCTCCCTGTCACCAACAAATTAGGCCCTCGCTATGTCGGCCCCTACACCATCATACAAGTCCCAAATGCCTATCAAGTCACCATTGATTATCACAGCGTGACTCGCACGTTCCGAACTAGATTCGTCCGAGCTTTTTAAAACCACAAGACATTACCCCACCCCACACGTCCGACCCTGAATTGAACACCCCTACTACCCCTCCCACTCAGGCTATGAATGTTCCCCTACAAACCCCTAAGGGCCTAAACCCTCCAGCACCGAACCGGCCGATCATTCCTCAACATACCCCCCAAACTAACCTCCACAAACCCCAAGCCCCCACTATCACACCTTCCTCCACCATGACCCATTCCTTCACTTCTGATAGTCAAGTACCTCCCCAACTTATCCAAGTACGAAAACCTCCACCCACAACGGAAATCCTCCCGTCTAGCCCTGAAGTACCTCCACCAGGCACCACAGTAAGAAAACCACCACCCCCACCTAAAACCAAGTACACACCCAACCGCACTACACAATCTACCTCAGTAACCTCACGCTACAACTTACGCCCACGACTAAATCCTTTTAAAACCTCCAGAAAACACACCCTGCTAACCAAGTTCCGTAGGGCTGCCAGACCACTATCCTCCTCATCCTCTTCTTCTTCGTTGAATTCTCCTCCACAAAGGGAAAGAAGACGAATAATCACAAGTAAACACCATAACCCCTCTAACTATATTCCAAAAATAACCACCCCCACCCTCCCATGAAAGAACATACCTTCCCCTTCAACCTCATCCCCTCTCAACCCCCACCTCATCACCCCGAATGACCTGCTAGATCTACCCCCCCATCAAACTCCCACAAAACTGCCCATTTCCACCACCATCAAATCACCAACCCCACCAAAGAACACACCCAACACATTTTCCTACCCCCAACCCTCCCAATTAAACCTCCACTCCCTACCCACCCGTCTAGCCCCCCCGCATCCACCCCTTTCCCCTCCACTATCCCTGCGACCCCACCCACGCATCAACCAACCTCATCATCTCATCAAACCCCCAACCAACCAACCCCTAAAAAGTACCCTATGCCAACGACCAACCCTTCCTCACACGCCACGTCTAACACACAACTAACTCCTAACCAAAGCCCCTCCAAACTGACGTACCCGACCTCCACACCCCCACTTGAATCCCCCCACAAAGTCGCCCCTGAGAGAACCCCCATACATACCCCCACCCAATCCTCTCCCATTCCGCCTACCACCCTCACTCGACAAAAACCTCCACACGCATCTACCTCTCAAATAACCCCCTACCTCACCCCCACTAAATGCCCTCCACATGTAAAGCGTTCTTCCCCTCAATATAAAACATCGTCGAGCGACTCAAGTCCCACTACAAACATCTACCTTCCCACCAGAACCTCCAAAGGTAGAATCATCAACAGACCCATCAGATTTGAAGACAGTTATGTAAAAACAACACCCCGTTCTTACACTAAAGACCCAAGCCACACAACACACACACCCCCTCTTTCTCACACACCTCCATCACGCACCTTACCTAAACCAATATTGCACATTGCCTCCATATATTTTCCCAGCCTGCAACACCACCCAAGAAAACCCCCAAAACCCCAGACTCATATCCCCCCTTCACCCCAGCTCCGTTTTCACGCGTTAGTCCCTCCCCTTCAGTTATTAACCCCTTCACCACACTGAAGAGGCCTCCGGTCAGTCCCACACACCTCACTCGATACATGACCTCCACCATGAACAAATCCACACCATTCGTCACCCCCGTCCCTACCCCCACGGAGGAAGAATACACACCGTTCATAAAAAAGGTTAAAGTAAAAACGTCCACAGGACGCTTAGCCCATCTACAGCGCCCACATCAAGCCCGGGCAACTGCCCTCCACAACACCGAGGACGCATTCCTACAGGTCTACATAGACCTGCAAAAGAAACCTGACCCTCGCTCTCTTGCTTGGTGGGACCTTCTAAATACCCTCAAAATGACCCACCATGACTATGCTTCTTTTTACTTCACCCTTGAGGCTCGAGGACGAGCCTACAATGAAGGAGAGGGAAGTAAAATGCCCCAGAACGAGAAGCCCACCACGGAAGCCACGAGCGAACACCACCAGGAAACGGGAACAGAAACACCCGAAGGAAAGGCCCACAGAACGAAAGGACCAGATGACCAAGCCAACCAGTTAAGACAGGCCGAAGCCCGCAGGGCTAAGCAGCTCCAAACCACACCTGCCTATCCCTTCTAACCACTGACCTTTCCCCCACCTCGCGTATACACTATCCCTCGTGTCCTACACCTCTACCTACATGATGATGAACATGAATACACCTTAATTTAATACACCCATGCCCTGTCCCTAGGTTAAGCCAATGCCAACCAGTTCAGACAGGCCTAAATCTATGTATGTTTTTCCATCCAAGAAGTAATATGTTAACCCCCTGTCTTGCCAGACTAAGTTTTTGAAGACCAACCGCCCCCATAAATCTATGTATGTTCTTCCATCCGAGAAGTAATATGTTAAAACCCCATGTCCTAATTGATAAGAAACTATGATACCCACGGGTACACCAGTGTATATATAACCATTATTCCTGTAAGACCTAGACAGAAATGACTGAAGATGTTAGCCACCATGCAGTAACTCTAATTCTTACCCCAACCAGAGATTGTATACACAACCCTCGTTTACCATTGTCTCGACGCATTTCCACCACGAAACAATACCGAAGCTACCCTTACGAACTGCCGCTTTCTTTGGTGTATATGTCATAGAAAACGCAGTTCCCAGGAACAACTAGGTCAGCAAGAAATAGTGTCAGATTAACAGTGTCCATAACCATCGTATTGACGAGTAATAATACACCATGTTTTTCTCTACTTTTATCCACAGTCAAGCACACACCTACAGTTAACCTCCTCTTCCCCACAGCCCCACAGTCCACATGATTCTATCCTTTCCAGACTCATATACCACCCCATATTGCTCATCCCCCGGTAGCGTTTGGCTAACATACCTTCCCTGTCATTAACCCCCAGGCTACGATACCAACTGTAGTCTAATGCCACCCCTACGCCCAGAGACCTTAGGGTCAAACTCCCACGTAACCCCCCTTAACCCTCTCCCTCTCGTTAACCCCCCCCACGCTCCTCAACTCCCTTCCGACCTAGCCTCTCCAGCATACCCCCTGAATATCCTTAACTTTTCCATTACTAACATTCTCAAACTTGTTTTTCTTTTTTTTTTCTTTTTTTCTATATTCCAACTTACTTCCTCTCGGGCATAGGCTGAGAGCCTTAACATTCACCACTTTACATTGAACAGTGAAGCCCGTGAGGTCTTGTTCCAGTCTAGGGAGTGAGACATGTGAAGCACGTAAAGTACAACGAGCATCTGCCATCTTGTCTTCACATGAGGCACAGTGCTCACTCATGGCCCGAAACGACCCCATCTCTGAAGCCACCTCGTTCCCGTGCTTCACTGTCTCATCCCCTATACTCGGACTCTCACACTTACACACACACAACGCCACCTGTTGAGCAGATAAATCACCATTTTGTATATATACTCCTATCCAGCCTACCTTCCCCCAGTAGAAAGGAACACCATTAGAACTTTACTAACCCTTTGCATGCCATCTATTCCCTCACAACCCATTCACAACCCTGTACCAAATGATCGTCCGTGCGAGGCTAGCCGCCTCACCAGTGACTAACTTCTATTGCCATACTTCCAGATCAATGTGGCAGAGTTAGCACCAGTCTCCACCACATCCAACCACCCATGCAATTAACAACCTAACCAAGTAAACCAGCTGATCAAGGCACCTTCGGTTTTGGTATTACGAACACCCACATCTGTCTCATAAACAGAGGGTTATTACAAACCCTTGTGATATGGCAAGCCCCCAGCCACAGCCGCCCCGACGACCATCACAGAGAAGGGACGCGCCCCTACCCCTTTCACCCACCCGAGGAGGGAGACCCCGACCCCTGCGGAGGTATACCTGACCCCTGTTTTGACTTCCGGGTCATTGCCAGGTAGCACAGGAATTCTTCCTATCAATGAACTAACCATGTATGACTAACACCTTTACTAACCTCTATTAACCCCCAATAACCCATTAACCTTTCTTGCATACTCCGATAACCAAATTAGCACCTCAGCTATACCATAGAATGAAGACTGAACAATCTAAGAGAGACGCTCCTATCACAGCTGTCCCAATCCTCCTCGCAAAGTAGATCCAGTCTCTCTCCCCTAAATACTTCCAGTATAGCCAAAATAGTACCTCTGACTAAGGCTCAGTTATATCACATTATGAAGGCTCCATATAGCCATGTGCCACAACAGTAATCACCACCTTACCTAGTTCCCGTATCCATTGAGAGCTCAAATAAATCCATAAAAACTCGAGATCCCTATGGCCTACAGGGTCCAAAACCGAGCCTATAAACCAAGCTTCAGCCCCCAGTAAAATCAGTTGAAAGATAGACACCAACCAGTGGCTGGCCCCTTAAGTTGACCTCTAGCTCTGCCCTTGTGTTGTTCCTGAGAATTGAGTTCCAGAGCCGGCAGACTCCGTGGCAGATTGATATAGAAGCATCTGTCCACGTAAAAGACATCTACGTGCACCTTATAACCTTCACATAAACCAGTGGGTATATAAGAGTGTAGCCAGCAACGATCGCCAAGAGATCCGTCTTGAGAACTTCTACATATGGACCATCTGGACGGCCGCGGAACCAGTCGCTAGCCCCCAACCTCACGGACGCAAGATAACCAGGACCAGACCAATCAAATACGACCCAAGATTCACTATATCAGTACTACAGTGTTACAGTGCTATGTAGAGATTCACTTATTAATATTTCTACGAAGTGGCTATATCTTTGCCCCAGTGTAATTCATATATGACCATTCCATTAGGAAGTGCTAAGCGTATCAGTGTTTATTAATTAACAGGCGATATTAACTCTCGTAATTACTCATATATCCAGATATTAATACATAACTGTGAAACCCTAGTGATATCTGATGTTCGCTCACTGATTTGCGTTCTACAGTATGTGTTTCTGATACAAGAATATAAAACTTAGATCAGTACCCCCTCAGGTTACTAGAATTCCCGTAATCTAAAATACGCGTATCTAATCTAGTCTATGAATTACGCCTTGTGCACCAGAGCTACTAGTGATAAATCTAACATTGAATATGAATCTATAAGTAATATTTATGGTCTCCAATATATAAACTTGTGAATAAAGCCAGTGATCAGAAGATTAATACCTGAACGTTGGAAGAGGGAGACTAGGCTCCATCCAGATCCACTTAATGCTAGTTTGTTTAACTTCTATAAATTGTCTTGTACAAATATTCATATCTTCTTATGCGTCAGATTAATCATCATCAAACAACATATAAAAGTGTGTCCCTAAATAAAAGTGATCGTGTGTCGTGTTACCGTGTGTTTATTTTGTGTTCTCTATTCCTCATACCTTGTTTTGTGCATGCAGCCTTCTATACCCAGTCAGTTAGAACTCACATTACCCAAGTTAATCCTGTAGAAAAACAGGGCATAACATAAACACTAAAGTATTGGAGGGACAAAATCAATGCTAACAGCTCTTTTTCTATTACAGAGTAATTACGTTGAGCAGAATTTAACTTTTTACTAAAATAGCAAACAGGATGCAACACATTACAGTCATCCTCCTGGAGTAACACTGCTCCGACCCCAGTATTACTTGCATCAACAGCTAGGGAGAAAGATCTGGTGAAATCAGGGGCACGGAGAACAGGATAGTTAGATAGAATGTATTTAGTAGCACAGAAAGCCTCACAATCGGAGGACCACTCAAACTTCACATCCTTTCGAAGAAGATCTGTTAAAGGTGCTGTTAACCTTGAGAAGTTTAAAATAAACCTCCTGTAGTATCCAATCATCCCTAAGTATCTTTGGATTTCTTTCTTATTGGTAGGTGTTGGGAAATTAGAAATTGACTCTACTTTAGCATGAGGAGGTGCAACCTGACCCTTTCCTACTATATATCCAAGATATTGGACAGTACTCTTAATGAAAGTGCACTTTTTAAAGTTCACTACAAAATTTGCTTTAGCAAGGTTAGCAAAAAGCAGTCTGATTTGTTTGAGATGTTCTTCCCATGTATGGGAAAAAAGAAGGATATCGTCAATGTACACCACACACCCAGGTACCCCTTCAGTCACCTGATTCATGAGGCGCTGATAGGTAGCTGGAGCGTTTTTCAGGCCATAAGGCATTACTTCACAGCAGAAGGCTTGATTGTTTACCACAAAACATGAGATCTCCCTTGCTCTGGGTGTAAGAGGTACTTGCCAATATCCTTTCATAAAGTCAATTTTACTTATAAAACTGGCTGTGCCAATCTGGTCAATACAATCATCAATCCGTGGCAGTGGATAAGTATCATTCTTTGTTACGGCATTGACTTGTCTATAGTCCATACAAAATCTATGACTCCCATCTGGCTTAGGCACAAGTGTGACCGGACTACTCCACTGGCTTAAGGCTCTAGTAATTATGGCATTGGCAACATGAAATCTAATTCAACTTGCAGAATACCCCTGCGCTGTGGTGAGACATGGTATGGGGATAGTTTGATGGGTGCTGCATCCCCGACATCTATGTCATGCACGGCCAATGAGGTGAGCCCTGGAGTATCACGGAACACACTGGGAGACTGTGATAAAACATTGATTAGTTCGTTAGCTTTCTCTGAGGGAAGATGACATAATTTAGTTGGTAATTCCCCCCAGGCTACTGAATTATATCTAAAGTTGGATAGACCACAAGACAAGTCAAAATCGATACCTTCAGGATCTGGGACAGTCTGCTGCGGGATCTGTGGGTAAGGACTACAAACATCACCCGCACCAGGATGTCCACAGGTCCTTATTACTGCCACAGCAGGAGAATCTGGAGGAGAGGAGTCAGGGGACCTATGATAGGGTTTTAACATATTTATGTGAAATACTTGCTTAGGCTTCCTCCTGTCTGGGGTAGCCACTAAGTAGTCAGTAACACTCACCCTTTTTACTACTTTATATGGTCCTCTGAATTTTGCTGATAAAGGTTGGCCGAAAAGGGGAATGAGAACCAAGACCTCATCACTGGGCTGAAACTCCCTCACACAGGCTCTCTTATTGTACCATACTTTCATGGTGTCTTTAGCCACTCTTAGATTTTGTGCTGCAAACTCGCACGAAGATCTCAGCCGGGGTTTGAACTCTGACACATACCTGAGGAGATTTTGGTTCCCTTCCTGACCAACTAGGCTGTCCTGTAATAGCTGCAAAGGGCCACGTACCTGGTGACCGAAAACTAGTTCATTAGGTGAAACACCCAGAGATTCAGTTGGAACCTCACGGGTGGCAAACAACAGAAAAGGTACCCCCTTGTCCCAATCACCTCCAGTTTCCTCACAATATTTTATTAACATAGACTTTAGAGTTTGATGGTATCGTTCGAGGAACCCTTGACTCTCTGGGTGGTAGGAGCTGGACTTCACATGGTCGATACCCAATTCCTTCAAGGACTGCTGAAATACATTGGAAGTGAAATTAGTACCTTGATCACTCTGCACCTCATGGGGGAAACCCATTCTGGTGAAGAATTTGAGCAGTTCCTTAATAACTGTTTGAGCTGAAGTATTTCTTAAAGGTATAGCTTCTGGGTATCGAGTTGCCATGTCCATTATAGTTAACAAATATATATGTCCCTGGGATGTCTTTGGCAATGGGCCAACGATATCCACTACCACCCGAGTGAAAGGGTTCTCGAACACTGGTAAGGGCACCAGAGGGTGTGCAGGCACCTTTTGATTAGGTTTTCCTGTCATCTGGCAGGTGTGACACACTCTACAGAACTCCACTACATCTGCACGCATTCCTGGCCAGTGAAAGTGGGCTCTAATGCAATCTAAGGTTTTCCTCACACCAAGGTGCCCTGCTAAGGGTATACTGTGGGCCATTTATAGTATATCTCTACGACAAGGTTTAGGAACTACTACCTGATGTACGTCCCATGCCCCGTCATCAATAGGTCTATGTGGCGGTCTCCACCTACGCCACAAAACTCCTTTCTTCATATAGAAGCATTCACCCTTCTCCTTCTCACTCTCCTCTTCACTCACGGCACTGGCAGATAACTCCTTACACTCACTGTCATCTCACTGCAACTCTACCAGGCCACTAGGACAATTAGGAAGGGTGTCATGATCATTTGGCTCAAGGTTAGCCATAAAGGTGTCGGACAGATCTACTTCAGTCTCCGCATCAGGTACAGTTAGAGCATCATTCACTACTCTTACATCCCTTCTATCTACCTTCACAGTTGGTACAATTATATCTGAGGGAACTGCTACTTGGGCCATAGATCGAGTGACAGCACACACTGGGAAAACCTTTGGCATCTCCTTCTCGAGCTCACCGTTCAGTGGCTCGTTAACAGGGGAAAGTGACAAAATGGGGTCTGGTCGGACCCTCTCACCAGCCACATCATTCCCCAAAAGGAACCCCAGGCACAGGGATGTCCTGAGGCCTACACAAAGCTATACAAGCTTCACCCTTCAGCAAATCACACTCAATCTCACCATTCACCAAGTTAGCAGAAAATTTACCTCCAGCACCTCTCATTATTACCGATTCGCCAGTTGGGCATTCAGAATAAGGATTCACCATGAGGGTGCTAGTAGAACCAGTATCTCTCAAGATATTTACCTCATGTACACAACCATTTATTTTCACACATCCAGATGAAACCCCAGGCACAGGGATGTCCTGAGGCCTACACAAAGCTATACAAGCTTCACCCTTCAGCAAATCACACTCAATCTCACCATTCACCAAGTTAGCAGAAAATTTACCTCCAGCACCTCTCATTATTACCGATTCGCCAGTTGGGCATTCAGAATAAGGATTCACCATGAGGGTGCTAGTAGAACCAGTATCTCTCAAGATATTTACCTCATGTACACAACCATTTATTTTCACACATCCAGATGAAATAAAGGGACGGTAGCTATCCTGAACTGTTGGAGACACTAAGACCGGTTTAACCCTTGCGGGTTGTACCACACATGCTACTACACCATTTCCTGTCTGATTTACGTTAGCTAGGTACTCCTGCGGTCGGTTGTCCTGCATCAAAGGCACATATGGGTGGTTTTGGTTATTTGGGGAGGCAGTTACTGCGGCTACTGTCGGCCCCGATCTCTCGGCTCTCTCCTTAGCCCAACACTGATAAGCTAAGTGGCCTCTCTTGCCACAATAGACACATACTTTCGGAGATACATTCCCCTTGTAAGCATTATTATTATTGGTTTGGGCCCCACCTCTGTTACCATTACCAGGAGTCACATTCTTAGTTGGGGGAGTATTTTTAGTTTGGCTTACATGGAGAGACGTTACAGGCTTTTGCGAGTGACTAGATTTATCAGATTTGTGATTGGAGAACTTATTATTATATTTTTCCCACGAAATATGTTGTTTAGTACATACGTATCAGCCATATCTGCAGCTTCGGCTAGAGTTTCTACCTTTTTCCCTCTCAAATGATAGGCTACTGATGAATCTACCCTCCATAGGAAGTTCTCAAACAAGATTAACTCTTTCAGACCCTTAAACTCAGTGACATTCTTACTTGTTAGCCAGTTATTTAAAGCTTTGTTCATGGTCCTGGCAAACACGGTATGAGTTTCCTCGAATTTTTTTATGAGTCTTTCTGAAAGTCTGTCTATATGCTTCAGGCAGCAGTTTGTAGGTTTTTAGAATGGCTGCTTTGAGACGGTCATAGTCTTGCCGAACCTCAGACTCTACTGAAATGTAAGTTTCCCGACCTTGTCCTGTCAACACCGTTTGCAACATAAATGGCCACCGATCCTTTGTCCACCCCATACCTGTAGCAACCTCCTCGAACAACACAAAAAAGTCCTGAACATTGTCTTCGGTGAACGGGGGAATTACACTAGTCATGGTTAATCCCGGAGGGGGAGCAAGCACATGGTTTTTGGCCTAGGTTTGAGCAGTTAATTGGGCCATGCGATATTGATGATCTAGCTCTAGCTGAGTTTGGGCTTGTTGTGCCTGGGCTTGTTGTGCCTGTATTTGAGTTTGTGCTTGCAGCTGAGCGTCTGCCTGGGCAGCATTTAACCTAGCTAAATCAAGATATTGCTCAGGGGTAAATCCCTCTGGCAAATGCTCACCAAACCGCATCTGTATCTCATGACCGAGTCCTCCACCAACCGCTCCATTTGGCTCACCGCCCTCATATCCGTTATGCTCACCGTCCTCGTGAATCTCAAATAATTCTGACTTTATGATCTGTGCTATTTCAGGTTTTTACATGTCCGAGACCGTTAGCTCAAGATACGAGGCTAGTACTATTAACTCTGCCTTGGACAAGTGATCGATGTCATCGGCAACGGGTGACGATTCTATGAAAAGCTTAACATCTTCCTTATTAATAATTTCAGGCATGATTATGATATGATATAAACTTAGTGAAACTTATACAAAACGAATCCTGGCAAGGTCGCCAGTTAATCTGTTACGGATCTTGATTTAGAAGTGGTTAACTAAATAAATAAAGACAACAGTTAATATGAAAGTGTAGCAAAACAGCTGAAGGCCAAAAGAACGTAAAATATTAAAGTTAGTTCTGTTGTCACTTGCTTTCCCTCAGTTGTTGGGACAGTTATCCTTTATACTCTGATACACTTCAATTATATTTAATCAGTAAACTATTTAAAGTTACATTGAATGTTTTAATATGAAAGGCTATTAATTACGAATACAAAAGTTCAGTATGTAAGCAAAGTTTTAAGACACTAGAATATCTCAATTAATTTTGATTATCAGCAAAGTATTAAGATCTTTTATATATAATTAATTTAAGTTTGTTAACCCTCTAAAGATTGTTCTACTCTTTACATTATCTCTTTATTCTTAGTTTATTATTATTATTCTCCTTTAGTATTTCATCTTATTTATTCTTATTACTGAAAGACATTTGACTAAATAAAAATGGTAAGGAAATATTATAAAGTCACATATAAAATGGAATTGTATTTATAAACGTATTTTACATTTAATCAAAATAATAAGCAATGAAAGTTATGATAGAGTTCAGGATCGTTTTGCATTTGTTCTGATTTCACTAAAGTACAAATTAAAGTTTAGTAGGCTTAGGCGTTGACAATGCCTATTCCGAATAATAGTCAGGTAAGTATTTAACTTATACAAGGCTTAATCATTAATTATGAATGACAATAGCTTTACATCAAGTTAGCTAATTGTTAATAAGTAAAGTAGAATATTCAATCACAAATCATCTCTGAATCAAACATTAATTCTAATCACCAAAATTAAACAGTAATTCAAAATATATATCTCTCCAATTAAATTAAACATATATGATTCTCCAATCCACTCTATATGATTTCTCCAATCACAAAAACTTAAATCAAGTGTGTGTATGTTTTCGACATACCTCTGGTTAATTAATAGTCACAAATAATCCCTAACTAACGTGTAAGAGGTCGGTATGGGACACAACTTAACACATAATAATATACAAGCCGTTGAAGTCTGTCTCGTCTCCCCACCACTCTGCTCGATTCCCCAGCTAAGAAAGTACTGCTTTTAACTATCAAATCTCTGGCTTATATATCATATCCCGGACCAAGCTAATCCAATCCGAAGGCAGGAAACAGGTGCCGGATCCAATTATTTACAGGCTGCTGGTGTCAGCCATTCACAGACGAGAAGCAGGTGAACGAGACCGCGTGAGTGGAGGGGCAGTAGGGATAAGGGGGGCTGGTACCGCCTCGTCCAGTAGTTTCCCCCCCCCCCCCCCCCATACTGTGGAATGTGAGTGGAATGTCATGTCCACACCAAACTTGGCTGGTTTCTCTCTCTCTCTCTATCTCTCACGTAAGCAGGGTGAGTTGTTGCCACGAGGTAGTAATTGTAAAGTCACGTTCAACAGGTTGGTCTAGTCACATGACATCCGGTCGGTACGGATGTTACAATATATATATATATATATATATATATATATATATATGATTGAAATATATGATATTTAAGTAAAATGCAACTAACAGTCATCAGTTTATCGAAAATTGAGTATTTTTATGATGAAGGTTAACTTATGACCTTGGCCTGTGACCTTGACCTTTATGTAGGATTATATTTTTGTTTGCTTTGATGTAACCCTAGAAAATCAAATAAGTGTGTCAAATTTAATTAAAAATCATCAGTTAGTTTCAGAGGTATTAAAGGAATAGTTGACCTTGACCTTTGACCTTCATTTTGACCTTCATGATGTCTGAAAATTAAAAAAAAAGAATTTCCTTAAAGCACAACTGTCTCAACGAATTGTGTGAAGTTTACATGAATAGTAAAGAAATTAGCATATTGACCTTATATTTGATGTTGACCTGGACCTATCAAATGGAATTATGTTTATACTTGTATGACCTTGGTCTAGGCATTCCGAATATGCATGATATGCCTAATAAGAATCTTACATTAAATAGGAAATACTAGTAAAATCCTATTTCGAACTTTGACCTTGACCTTTGACCTTGACCTTCGATCTTAGAATTTCTTATCCAGGATTTAGTTAGCTTAACAGCAATGTTCATATTAACTAGCATTATAAATATGATGTAATTCGAATAAAAACATATTGAATACAAATGGTGATCATATACTGTGACCTTGACCTTTGACTTAAAATAAAATACATATATTTGGATAGTCGTCGCATTGACCAACTGAATTTGCCTATATAATTTGGTGACAATACATTAAACAGTTGTCTAGGAGGAGTTTATGGTAAATGACAAATACTCTTGTTTTGACCCTGACCTCTTACCTTAACTATTACAATATTTATGTGAAATTTGATATATATAATATTTAAGTAATAAGCCATAACACAGCCAGTTTTCCAAAATGTTAGTAATCTTTTTTGATAAATAATAAAAGTTGACCTTTGACCTTGACCTTTATGTAAGAGTACATTAAAATCAAATAAGCATACCTAATTTCATTAAAACCTATCAGTTAGTTTCATATGTATTAATAGAATAGTTGACCTTGACCTTTGACCTTTATCTTGACCTTTATATGTCTTAACATTTATTATTTTGCTTTTCACTTAAAGTGCAACTATCTCACCAAATGTTGTGAAGTTTGCATGAAAAGTAAAGAAAATAACATATTGACCTTTTATTTGACCTTGACCTGTGACCTTTACCTTTCATGTGGAATTGAATAGTTTCTTGTATGACCTTGGCATAGGTATTCCGAATATAGATGGTAAGCCTACTGAGAATCTAACAGTTAGTATAAGAAATACTAGTAAACAACCTATTTTGACCTTTGACATTGAACTTTGACCTTACCCTTTAAAATATTTATCTAAGATTTTGGCAATACGATATGAAGGTTACCAGTAACTTGTATTGTAAAACTGAAGACATTTGAGTAAAAAGTAAAATAAATAGTAAACTTTGACCTTGACCTGTGACCTGGACCTTTATGTAAAAGGTTTTTTTTTTGTATTGACATTGTCCTGGAAAATCAAATAAGCATGCCTAATTTCATTTAAACCCATCAGTTAGTTTCATATACTGTATATCAATAGAATAGTTGACCTTGACCTTTGACCTTTATCTTGACCTTTATATGTCTCAACATTTAATATTTTCCTATTCACTTAAAGTGCAACTATCTCACCAAATTTTGTGAAGTTTGCATGAAAAGTAAAGAAAATAGCATATTGACCTTTTATTTGACCTTGACCTGTGACCCTGACCTTTCATATGGAATTGAATAGTTTCTTGTATGACCTTGGCCTAGGTATTCCAAATACATGGTAAGCCTAGTGAGAATCTAACAGTTAGTATAAGAAATACTAGTAAAAACCCTATTTTGACCTTTGACGTTGAACTTTGACCTTACCCTTTAAAATATTTATCTAAGATTTTGGCAATACGATATCAAGGTTACCAGTAACTTGTATTGTGAAAATGAAGACATTTGAGTAAAAAGTAAAATAAATAGTAAACGTTGACCTTTGACCTTGACCTGTGACCTGGACCTTTATGTATTTTTTTTTTTTTTTGTATTGACATTGTCCTGGAAAATCAAATAAGCATGCCTAATTTAATTTAAACCCATCAGTTAGTTTCATATACTGTATATCAATAGAATAGTTGACCTTTGACCTTTATCTTGACCTTTATATGTCTCAACATTTAATATTTTCCTATTCACTTAAAGTGCAACTATCTCACCAAATTTTGTGAAGTTTGCATG
This sequence comes from Paralithodes platypus, assembly GCA_032716605.1. Classification (NCBI taxonomy): domain Eukaryota; kingdom Metazoa; phylum Arthropoda; class Malacostraca; order Decapoda; family Lithodidae; genus Paralithodes; species Paralithodes platypus. The sequence continues at coordinate 1,680,186 of CM064560.1, forward strand.
AAAAGTAAAGAAAATAGCATATTGACCTTTTATTTGACCTTGACCTGTGACCTTGACCTTTCATATGGAATTGAATAGTTTCTTGTATGACCTTGGCCTAGGTATTCCGAATATACATGGTAAGCCTAGTGAGAACCTAACAGTTAGTATAAGAAATACTAGTAAAAAACCTATTTTGACCTTGAACTTTGACCCTTTAAAATAGTTATCTAAGATTTGGGCAATACAATATCAAGGTTACCAGTAACTTGTATTGTGAAAATGAAGACATTTGAGAAAAAAGTAAAATAAATAGTAAAAGTTGACTTTGACCTTGACCTGTGACCTGGACCTTTATGTATGAGTATTTTTTTGATTTTGTATTGACATTGCCCTGAAAAATCAAATAAGCATGCCTAATTTCATTAAAACCCATCAGTTAGTTTCATAATTATATATTAATAGAATAGTTGACCTTGACCTTCGACCTTTATCTTGACCTTTATGATATGTGTGTCCAAATGTATTATTTTCCTTTTCATTTAAAGAGCAACTATCTCACCAAATTTTGTGAAGTTTGCATGAAAAGTAAAGAAAATAGCATATTGACCTTTTATTTGACCTTGACCTGTAACCTTGACCTTTCATATGGAATTGTATAGTTTATTGTATGACCTTGGCCTAGGTATTCCAAATATACATGGTAAGCCTAGTGAGAATCTAACAATTAGTATAAGAAATACTAATGAAAAACTTATTTTGACCTATGACCTTGATTTTTGACATTACCCTTTAGAATATTTACCTAAAATTTGGTCAATACGATATTAAGGTTAACAGTAAATTGTTTAGTGAAAATTAAGACATTTGAGTAAAAACTAAAAACTATGAAATATTGACCTTATTTTTAACCTTGACCTTTGACCTAAGCCTTTAAGTTAAACGGAAAAATTATTTTTGACCGACCATTGCATTGAACAAATGGATATACCTGTGAAATTTGGTGAAAATCCATCGAACGGTCTAGGAGGAGTTTCCGGACAGACGGACGACGACGGACGACGACGACGACAGACAGGCTGGCTAGTGGTGCACAGTATACGGGTGGGATCTGTTTGCGCGATACCACTCTGCTTCGCAGAGTTGATAATAATAATAATAATAATAATAATAATTTATATAAATAAATAAATAAATAAATAAGGAAGTAAAATTGATCAAATAAACGTTTTCTTTAATATATTTTGAATCACACAAAGCGACTCCGAGCCTAGTATCAGATACATGTTCTCGTGTGACACCCCTTAACCCTCAACCTTTCGCTTTGCTGCCCCTTTCTTCCACTGTCTTAGTATATGCGAATGAATCATTTACCAGTAATTTATAAGGTCAGATCACTTCGATTGAACCAAATGATCTGTGTAGTCTGTATATATGTAACTCTATGTATATTATAAAACTTACCAAGTTTAGTAAAATCGCTCGACAGTAGTATAAACAAAGAAAAAAAGCAATCGTCTTTTGAATAAAAGGGTCAAGGCAGATGTTTTGTGTGTATTCAAATTGTACAAGCATGAAAACGGTATATAAAGTGTCCATATTAATCTACATATTTAAAGGGATGTTTGTGGTAAAAAAAATAAAAAAATAAAAAATAATATAAAATAATAAAAAATAATAAAAATCCGGCATATACCAATTAGAAAGGTAAATCACTATCAACGTACCCAAGTATCTTATATACCCTTTACATGCATATACCAATTAGAAAGGTAAATCACTATCAACGTACCCAAGTATCTTATATACCCTTTACATGCATATACCAATTAGAAAGGTAAATCACTATCAACGTACCCAAGTATCTTATATACCCTTTACATGCATATACCAATTAGAAAGGTAAATCACTATCAACGTACCCAAGTATCTTATATACCCTTTTTATACCCTTGTGTTTTTTGTGTGCATTTTTTTTTTTTTTTTTTTTTTTTTGTACATGTATATACCAATTAGAAAGGTAAATCACTATCAATATACCCAATGATCTTGTATACCTTTTTCACACCCTTGTTATTGTACAGTGTATAATCGGGGGTATTAAGTGTTGTCATAGATTCCAGTGGTTTTAGCTCAAAAAGTGTTATTGGTATCTTTATAGTTACTGGGTAAAGTGCTTATCCTTCAGAGTATTAGTCAGTGTCCCAAAATTTGTGAAATATCTGACAACACTTATTAACCTCGACTGTACAGCTTTCCGAGAGACACGGGTTGACCATATCCGGTGTTGTCGTTGTTTTAGTTTTTGTTGTTGTCGGCTGACAACCGTCAGCCGGATGTAAAGTAAAGTCTCGGCGTTAGAGCAAGGGAGTCAAACGATAGCTAAGTAAATTAATTTAAGTCTTAAGGGGAGATGGGCCGTTTTTCTAGCCCCCCCCCCCCCACTCCCTCATGTTTAGCCCCAATAGTTTTCAGATTTTAAGATGTTTTTGTCCTATTAGTTTATAGATTTTAAGATGTTTGCCCCATTAGTTTATCGATTTTAAGACCTTTCGCCTCATTTCTTTGTCAATATGAAGACCTTTCATGCTATTTAGGTGTTGATTTTTTTCCTGGCGAACGATAGTGAGCCTGTAATTTTGGAAAAACCGGCCTTCGGCTGGCATTCTTTTTTACCGAAAAATGTACAAATTAATCTAGAAGGGGCATCTAATGTATGTTTTTTTTTAAGTTTGATGGAGTTCTAGGGAGGAAACTAGAAAAAAGATAAAAAAAATACTTAAATGAGCAAATAAATAAGCCCATCCCCCCTTAACCTAAGAAGTGCGCATGGGGGTAATTAGAAACGTCTGCCTGTGCTGACGTATTTGAGCTGTTTCCATCACTAAAATATTCATTTTACCATAAATAGCATTAATACTTATCCATACACACCTATTATGGGTTGATTTTAAAGGTATTAACCTGAAACAACAATAAAACGAGTGAAAACAGCGTTTGGATGGTCAAAATCGGAGATACAGGCTGCGAGTTATATAATGTATGGGTGAGGCAACCTGCTTTCCCGCCAATTTCCCCCAAGGCCACTGAGACACAGTCGATCGATACTCTCTCTCTCTCTCTTGCAATCGCTTGCTAACAGTGATGACAATGCCCTGCTTGCAACTCGCTAATGTTAGCACAAAAATATACCTCAGAATAAGGGAATAACAGGGAAAATAGGTGATAACTGAAGGAGGGGAGGAAAGTGGGGAAGGAGGGGAGGTAGAGGAGTGATATTTTGCATGGCCCAGGGGAAAAAAAAAAAAAAAAAAAAATCTATATGTTACCTAAATTTCATAAAAGACCTTATAAATATCGCTTTATTGCCGGAGCAAAATTTGCTACCACTAAAACTCTATCAGAACAAGTAGTAAATTGCTTAAAATACATTAAAAGTACTCATAAAAGATATTGTAATACCATCATGAGAAGAACTGGCATTAACTATTATTGGAGTGTTGACAATTCGTTAGAAGTTATTGATAAAATAAATACCATGCCGAAAGTTACCTCGGTACATAGCTTCGACTTTTCAACTTTGTATACCAATTTGCCTTTAGATTTAGTATATTCAGAGCTTTGCTTTATTATAGATTTGCACTTTGACAGGTTCGTTAGGAATGGTAATTATTTCATAAATGTTTATACATATTTTAATAATGCATCACTTAGCTCTACTCCCACTAGTTCTGTATATTTTGATAGAACTAAACTTAAAGATGCCCTTAAATTCCTCCTTTTCAATACTTATGTTAGATTCGGGCCGTACATTTTCAAACAAATATTAGGAATTCCTATGGGTGGAAATGCTAGCCCTTTAATTGCAGACTTATTCTTGCTTGCTTTAGAATTTAAATATATAAAAGACTTAGTTGACAGTAGCAAGAAAAATAAAATTCCAGAAAAATTAGCACTTGCTAAACTGTTAAGTAATAATAGTAGATATATTGATGATATTCTTGTTTGCAATTTGTTAAATTTTAATCAAGTTGCTAAACTTATTTACCCTAATTCTATTCCCCTCACACAATGTAACGTAAATTATAAAGTTGAAAATTTTCTTGATATAAATATAGAGATTGTTAATGAACAGTGCATACTTAAAGTATATCACAAAGTTGATGATTTTAATTTTAACGTAATAAACTTTCCTTTCCCTAGTAGTAATATCGATAGTAAAATCACTTATAATTGTTTTTATTCCCAATTAATAAGATTTTGTAAAATCTGCACTAAAGTAGATGACTTTTGGGCTAGAGCTAGGTTACTATACAGATTCTTAGTGGACAGAGGTTTTGAGGCAAGTAAATTGTTCCATAAATTTAATCTTTTTAGGGTCAATTATTGTGACTGTATTCTAAAATTTGACATCAATAATTTTAATCAAGCATTTTTAACTTGAAGTTTCTTGTATAACCTCTGCTTACTTTTTGTCTGTATTTATTGTTTATCTTTTTCTTTTTCTATTATTATTATTATTATTATTATTAATATTGATGATTTTTTAAATTTATTGTTCTTGTTAAAAGAGTACTCTTTGTTTAAATCTGTTGTTACTTCATATTTTGCAATTATTTCTCTTTATATTATATGTATTCATTGTCGATAGTATCAATTGCTTACTTTTGCGATTTCCTTAGTTTATTTGTGCTATAAATGTAGGTTATTTGTAGGGTAGTTATTGATAGGGGTCACTTGAGGCATGCTATGCTTACAGGTACCTACCCGATAGCACTATCGTTAGTGAGTGCTGTACTGTATTTTATATATTATTTTGTAATAGTATAGATATCTTATCAATATTTGTATTTTTTACTATTGTTAATGTCTTGTCATGTTGCAAATTTGATTTTAAATAATATTTTGACATTTAACATGTAGTTTCTTTATTCATGCAGAGTTTAGTAAAATTTGCCAGAACGTCCCGGACTTCCCAAACTTGACTACTTCCTTTAACGTGACGATAGTGCGTTGTTATATGTGCGATTAGTTTGCTTGGGAAACAGATTAACTTGCTCATGTAGTAATGTACACCCTATGTGGTGGATTGTGTTCTTTTATTTAATAATTTTCATTTTAGTAAGCGTTGTTTCCACATAGCGATTTTGATAATTTAATTTGACTTTATATTGTCCTTGTCCCAATTTTGGTTTGTTTAGTTTGCAAGTTTTACATTTTAATTTTAATTTAAAGTGGATTTTTTTTTTCTCTGACTCTTAAGAGTCTTCCCGCAGTCCGCCGGGGGAACTCTTAAGAGTCTTCCCGCAGTTCCCGGGTTAAATAAGTATCACATATCACACATACAGTACATGCCTGCGTGTCCCTACCTCTCTTGTGTGTGCATCAAAAAGAGCTTAGTGTGTGTAGACATAAATAAACAGTCATAAAGAAATAAAGTAATATAATGTGCGTATGGCAGCTATTCCTATCGCGTGTTTACTGTGTAAGCATTTAAGGGGGGTCACCTGCTTTTTGTTTATCTCTCTCCCCTTTTCTCTCTTTCTCTGGCATGTATCCATTCAGCCAACTGTTTGAAGACGTTTATCCCCATTCAGGTGTTGATTTCTTCCTGGCGAGCGATAGCGAGCCAGCATTGTATGGAGAAGTCCGGCTTCGCCGGAGAAAGTATTCTATCGAAAAATGTACAAATTTAGCTTGCTGTAAAAAAAATATATATATATATATATATATATATATGCTGGCTCGCTAATGCTCGCCACGAAAATATTGACAGCTGGATAGGGGTAAACATCTTAAAACAGTAGGCTGAATGTGGTCAAATGGGCACCATTTACTTTACCTGGTGCAATCACTCATGTTATTTATGCGGGACTCTCGGCCGGCACAGGCGGGGTCCCTTGGGGTTTTGTGGACAGGTAAACGCCTCCCCAAAACGCCGGCTAGCCGTGTTATTAGTAGAAGTAATCAGAGAGAGTAATCCGGGCGTTTTGGCTAGGTCACACGATATCCGGTAGTGGGCTGCATCAGGCAGATTCCTACACATTTACTCACTCGATGACATGGTCATCTAATCATACTTTCTTAACACGTTACCTGTCTGTGAATCACATGAAACCTTCTCGTACATGTATAGCATTAAGGCAGAGAGTCGTTTTAAGCTATTTTTGTAAAGAAAAAAGAGGGGGGGGGGGGGGAGTATCCTAGCTAAGGACTCTGACGTGCCTCTTAGGTGATACAAGATATGACGAGAATGAAAGGTCATGTGATAACCAATTCCTTAGACTCAAATAAGTCTAGTCAGGAAAAAAATGTATGTTCACTTTATGGATGCAATAGAGTTCACTATATATACTCATTAATCTTAAGGATTAAGATTAAAAGAGAGAGTACAAATATTTTGTAATATAGCACCTGGGGCCATATATACAGTATATAGTACCTGGGGCCATATATACAGTATATAGTACCTGGGGCCATATATACAGTATATAGTACCTGGGGCCATATATACAGTATATAGCACCTGGGGCCATATATACAGTATATAGTACCTGGGGCCATATATACAGTATATAGCACCTGGGGCCATATATACAGTATATAGCACCTGGGGCCATATATACAGTATATAGTACCTGGGGCCATATATACAGTATATAGTACCTGGGGCCATATATACAGTATATAGCACCTGGGGCCATATATACAGTATATAGTACCTGGGGCCATATATACAGTATATAGTACCTGGGGCCATATATACAGTATATAGCACCTGGGGCCATATATACAGTATATAGCACCTGGGGCCATATATACAGTATATAGCACCTGGGGCCATATATACAGTATATAGCACCTGGGGCCATATATACAGTATATAGTACCTGGGGCCATATATACAGTATATAGCACCTGGGGCCATATATACAGTATATAGCACCTGGGCGCATATATACAGTATATAGTACCTGGGGCCATATATACAGTATATAGCACCTGGGGCCATATACAGTATATAGTACCTGGGGCCATATATACAGTATATAGCACCTGGGGCCATATATACAGTATAGTACCTGGGGCCATATATACAGTATATAGCACCTGGGGCCATATATACAGTATAGCAACCATATATACAGTATATAGTACCTGGGGCCATATACAGTATATAGCACCTGGGGCCATATATACAGTATATAGTACCTGGGGCCATATATACAGTATATAGCACCTGGGGCCATATATACAGTATAGCACCTGGGGCCATATATACAGTATATAGTACCTGGGGCCATATATACAGTATATAGCACCTGGGGCCATATATACAGTATATAGCACCTGGGGCCATATACAGTATATAGCACCTGGGGCCATATATACAGTATATAGAACCTGGGGCCATATATACAGTATATAGCACCTGGGGCCATATATACAGTATATAGCACCTGGGGCCATATATACAGTATATAGCACCTGGGGCCATATATACAGTATATAGTACCTGGGCCATATATACAGTATATAGCACCTGGGGCCATATACAGTATATAGCACCTGGGGTCATATACAGTATATAGTACCTGGGGCCATATATACAGTATATAGCACCTGGGGCCATATATACAGTATATAGTACCTGGGGCCATATATACAGTATATAGCACCTGGGGCCATATACAGTATATAGCACTGGGGCCATATATACAGTATATAGCACCTGGGGCCATATATACAGTATATAGCACCTGGGGCCATATATACAGTATATAGTACCTGGGGCCATATATACAGTATATAGCACCTGGGGCCATATACAGTATATAGTACCTGGGGCCATATATACAGTATATAGCACCTGGGGCCATATATACAGTATATAGCACCTGGGGCCATATATACAGTATATAGTACCTGGGGCCATATATACAGTATATAGCACCTGGGGCCATATATACAGTATATAGTACCTGGGGCCATATATACAGTATATAGCACCTGGGGCCATATATACAGTATATAGCACCTGGGGCCATATATACAGTATATAGGCCAACTTGTTATCAGCATTGATAACCGATTTATTTTATTTTGTGTATTATAGGCTATTTGTATAGTTTATGTGTTTCACTAACTGTTCAGTCAAACGTAAAGGTGACAACACCGCAGGCTATCTTTAAGGAACGCCGCCTGTACAATATTTTATTCTTTTTATTAAACTGATCTTTTTAGTAAGTGTACCCTTGGACCTCCGTAATTTATTAGTGGTTTTTGATGTTCATGATGAATTTCCCCCTCCAGACTTATGATATCAGGCGCATCGTCAATGATGAAGGGGCCACTAATAAATTATAGGTTTGAGTCCCGAAGGGAAGAAGGAAAACCCAATATTTAGTAGTGGCCCCGGAATCATTGACGATTTTGGCCCTCCCTTCCATCCCCTTCCCATTCATCTGCTTATTTTGCGAGTCTTGATATATCAGATTAAGGGCGAGTTAGTGCTTCGATGAGTGAAGCGAAGCATACACAAACAGCAGACGTATGAGAAGCGCAATGCTAAGATAAAAGTTTATTTTTGTATTTCATTATTTTTTACTAGTTTTTTCTAGTAGTGGTACCCACATCATAAGGACGAGTCCGTGAGTGTTTTTTTTAAGAGCGTTTCGCTCACGATGTATGGCAATCGTATTTTGTTCTCTCCCGGGCGGGAAGTTTGAAAGACAAGCTTGAGTTCAAAGATTGGCCATTACCTACGTTAAGGCGCATCGTCAATGATTCCGGGGCCACTACTAAATATTAGGTTTTCCTTCTTCCCTTCGGGACTCAAACCTATAATAGTGTATTATTTATCTAACATTTATTAACCTAACAAGTGCGCATGGGGGTAATTAGACACCTCTCCCTGTGTGCATGTATTTGAGGTGTTTCCGTCACTAAAATATTCATTGTACCATTAATAGCATTAATACTTATCCATATGCGCCTATTATGGGTTGATTATAAAGGTATTAACCTGAAACAACAATAAAACGAGTGAAAACAGCGTTTGGATGGTCAAAATCGGAGATATAGCCCGCGAGTTGTATAATGTATGGGTGAGGCAAGCTGCTTTCCCACCAATTTCCCCCAAGGCCACTGAGACACAGTCGATCGATACTCTCTCTCTCTCTTGCATTCGCTTGCTATCAGTGATGACCACACCCTGCAACCGGATTTCTAATGTTAGCACGAAAATATACCTCAGAATAAGGGAATAACAGGGAAAATAGGTGATAACTGAAGGAGAGGAGGAAAGTGGGGAAGGAGGGGAGGTAGAGGACTGAGATTTTGCATGGCCCAGGGGCCAAAAAAAAATAAAAAAATAAAAATATATATTTTTTTTTCGATGTCAAAAGTTGATTTTTTTTTTTCTCTGACTCTTAAGAGTCTCCCCGCAGTCCGCCGGGGGAACTCTTAAGAGTCTCCCCGCAGTTCCCGGGTTAATTAACCTGCAGGGTTTATCCTAACCCCAAGAGCAAGGGAGGACCTGGTCATGGGGAGGCTGAACCTTTTACCCCCAAGCAGCCTGTATAAGAGATTGTGTTTCTGGCATTATACCATCTTATTACCAATGGAAATACTAAGACTCGCTGAAAAAAATCAGCTCTCTTATGTGCGCGCGCGAGCGCAGAATTTCATTGAAATATTTGTAAAATCATCTACTCACTCAAAATTGTTCAAATTTCCCGCAATTTTTGCATGGCGTATTCTACCTGCATCCCCTACAAGAAAATGATCTAGTTTTACCATATTGCATAATAGAAGGGGCTGAAAAAAATATATAATGTATATATATGTTTTTTTTTAGCCAACATTTCAACCTGAACAATGTCGAATCTTGAAAAATATGTGAGATAATGCCATTATCTCTTCATTTTCCAGTTGCTATTGTGACGCCTCCCGGCGTTAGCAGAATGGTTGCTTGGGGCATTGCAGCTCGCTAGCGCTCGCCAGGATGGGGGGATAGGCTACAGTTGTCCTAGAATGATCTGCTTTATTTCATTAGTGTCGTGTTGCCACAGACAGTCTAGAAATGGTCTTTGTTTTGGTCTGTGACCGCGCCTTATATTTTATATTCGCTATAATATAAATGTTGCTTGTGTGGGAGGCGAGCGAGGGAGTGTGAGGGAGTACACCCGGCAGCGAGGTGAGCTATGACGCGGCTCGCTTGGGCGCTGACGGCGTTGGCGGCCGGGTGGTCAACTAGTCCCTTCCCGTCGCGGCCTCGTGTTTTTTACCAGCTCAGAGCTTGCCTGACACGCGTATCGCCTACATCCTTTGCAATTCTGTCCCCCATACTCGCTACTTTGCATACTATTTCTCTCTCTCGACTTCTCCTTTCTCATTCTCTAATCTTTATTAAACTCAACATCCCTTCTGGTTTCAGCATAGACGTTCACCGTCGACCAGTCGTATTGTACGCGAAGCTCTCAGATATTTCCATGTATTAGGTTAAGGAGGTATTATGCTTTATTGAGGTTTAGAGAGACGGACTTTTCCGTATGTGTCCTCTCTCGGGAAGGTTGTAGACCGGTATATGTCTCCCTTGCAAGGTGTTGAGTGATTCTGCTTGGTTATCTAAAGCTAGACTAGGGGTAAGGTTACTGTGTCGTTGTCTCCGATGTGTGCAGTGTTAGCTAAGCTCTGCACGACATCGACAGGTACTGTGGGAGCCTAAGTTGTCTTCGGGTTGGTTTACTTTGCGAGCACAGCGCTGTGGTGTGAGAGGGCCATAGCCTATCCCTCACAACATAGTGCTGCCTCTTTGTGTTGACTTCTGAGGGATCGCCAGGATAGAGCTAGGTACTAGAGACCTAGATTTATCAAGAGAGCATCCCCGTCATATAACGTAATCTTCATTATACCACCCTTGGACAACGTTAGGCTACGAGCCGCATGCTCGCCCATCGTTGCCCTGCCTTGATACCCCAGCTAGACTTTATTAACTGAGCAGACACTGGATAGAGATAAGCCCCATTATTATATGTATGCAGCATTATTATTCACTGCACTTTTGAGCCGAGGTTGTTGTTGAGTTGCACAACCCTAGTAGGCTGTTGCGTTGTATCACGAAGCATTTCTTTAGTTGTCGAGCATTACTACCTTTGCGCAGTCTTTATTATTCGCCTGCCCATTATTACTATATGTCCTAGCATTTATTGTGACCCGTATTCTGCATTATAATTGTTCAAGATTCTTTACGAACATCTTCCCAGCATCAGACTTATTTCAGAAGTTTCCAGTTGATGTTGCAGGACTAGCATTGCACTTTCTTTAATACAGGAGTGCCAGTTATTTGAGTATCTACCGTAACGTTAATTAATCACGTTAACTATCTTTTATTTGTGTAACATAATCGAGTAATCTTTTACTGTTTGAGAATAGGCTGTTTCATTGAGCGTCAGCCTAGTGTGTGTGCACCAGTTACCGAGTCATAGGATACCTCGTTGTCCAGGCACGACTCAGGGCGGTAATGGTGTTTTGTTTTCCAGTGTTTAAGGCAGGGGTTGGATCTAGTGTTACCGTTGTTGCTTTTTGCCATTATCTAGTCCAATGTTGAAGAGCCCTGTGTCTTTGAGAACCTGGATCGTAACAAATGGCGACCTAGCTCAGGATCTTGTGAACTAAGAGATAATTGCAGGATTGTTGTGGTCATTTGTTTTATTGAGGAATATAGTGGGCACGTTAATTTTTTTTGGCAAAGTAGTATAGCACTTGAGAGTCTTCAGACATTTTTGGCAAGTGAATAGTGCTACATAGGAGCTTGGGTACTTCTTTTTTTTTATAAACGTGAGAATTTTTGGTGGACACAATGGGAGACGAATCAGATCATACTGAGAGTTCAGGGAATGATGCAGGCTCTGATGGGCAGATGCCAGGGGGGTTAGTAACTAGTGAGGAGGCCGCAAAGAAGTTTTTGGAGGTGCCTATAACAGCTGATCGACTAGAGGGAATTAGCAAGTATGGTCTACAGTGTTTGACTCCCCTCATGGGGCTTAAGGTGGCTCATGGCATCAAGAAGAACGATTTGAGGGCTTGCGTACTGGGGGCGGCTAGTGAGGTCCAGGGTGGAGAGGGTGCTCGGGGACTTCTGCTCGAGCCCCCCCTCCACTCTACTCCATCGGGACCTCTAGGATGCCGGAGTTTAGTACGTTCCCGCAGGCCGATAGCCGCTGGCAGCGTGGTTTAGGATCGCTGGGTGGGCCTCCAATAGTTGCACCTCCTCCTCAAGGTTTCACTACAGAAATGCTCTTCCAGCTTGAGATGGCTAAGATGCAGGCTGAGCGTGAGGAACGTCTCGAACTCGCTAAGGTACTTGCTAAGGCTAAACAACAGACGGATCTCGAACTCGCTAAGGCTAAACAACAGACTGATCTCGAACTCGCGAGAATAAAAGCTCAGTCGGAGGCTGAGTCTACCAGGTACCGTGCAGATATCGATCTTGAGAAGACTCGGGTGGAAACGACAGGGCAACGTCTCGGTGGTGGGAATTGTGGGCATGATCAGTCTTTGTCGCACCTGTTGAAGCTAGTCCCTGTATTTGATGAGTCGGGTGTCACCGAATTTTTCATGAGATTCGAGAAGAAGTGCCAGGAACACCAGTGGCCTGGGGAGAAGTGGGCAGCCCTTGTTTCCTCTAGACTTGTGGGCAAGAGACTCAAGGCTTATGATGCATTGCCTATAGAGTCTTGTATTATCTATGAGGAACTCAAGGAGGCTGTCCTGAGAGCATACGAACTACAACCAGAGACGTACAGGTTGAAGTTCCGGGGTGTTACCAAGGGTCGGGAGAGCACCTTTTTGGAACATGCCCGGGAGCTGTCCGATGCTTTTGGGAATTGGCTGAGGTCGGAGAAAGCTACTACGTTTGACGACATTAAACAGTTGGTGCTTTTAGAGCAGTTTTTCAAATGCACGGGCGGCGACCTGACGTTAAACCTGAAAGAAAAGCAACCAAAAACTCTACAGGAGGCAGCTGAGATGGCTGACCTCCGGCTATCACTAATTCGTGGGTGCGGGTCTGCCCAGCGTAGTGAGGCAGGTAACAAGGGGCGTGACGCCCCACCCCCCCGAGTTAGTGATATACCTTATGCAAACAAGTACAAGAACCATGATACCAAGACTGACCACAAGACTAGCACCGTCCCGTTTAAGAAGGGGCCGGGCCCTTCCCAGTACCAAGGGAAGCCCAAAGGGGAGTTGGAGTGTTATCATTGTCATAAAAAGGGGCACTTTGCAAGAGTCTGTCCTAGCAAACCACCTACAGCAGCTGTGTCTTTGGCCTGCAACATTGGTGTGTCTCCGAAGTCGTCTGAGTTTGCCCGGGGCAGTTCGTCAGAGGCTGAGGCACAGCCAATGCAGAAGCACCTGGGAGGCTCGAACCCTGCTCAGGATGTTTTTTGCGACCATAGAGGGCGGGGTTGCGTGATGTGGGCGGGGCGCAAGCATGGAGTAGAGGTCTTGCGTGATACAGGTGCTTCCCAGACTCTGATGAAAAACTTGACTGGCTACCCTATAAACGCAGCTCGGGTGGTAGTGGTGCAGGGTATTAATGCAACTCGGTCATACCCGCTGGTGCGGTTGGAGTTGGAGGTGGATGGTGTGGCACGTGAATTGGATGTCGGGATTGTGGAGAAACTGCCAGTGGAGGGCGTCGACCTTCTTCTCGGCAACGACTTTGCAATGCCCGCTTCTGAGGTTCTACCCTTAGTCGTTGCCGAGAGGCCGGCCGACGTGAGTAGGGAAGAGCAAGAGTGGGTCGAGCGGTGCCAGACACAACCCATGGCGTGTGTTGTCACCCGAGCTCGGGCAGCTAAAGTGTCACAGCCTAGTCCTCCGCCTTCAGACCAGCGGAGGAACGATCAACAGGAGGAGGCTAAAGCTGGAGTTGGTTTTAAGAGTTTTGACTCGGCGGCTCTCCTGGGTGATTCAGTATTAGCATCATTACTTAATTCTGGAGTAGCCCCAGGGCCTGTCATCGAGAGTGACGAGGCTGGGCATGACGAGTCTCCACGACAGCAACGTTATGTACATCGAGAGAGACAGAGGGAGCAGCCCAGTATCGGGGAAGGTCATGCATTGCTCCGGGAGCAGTTAGATCGCTTGGCACCCTCAGATATACGTCGGTTGCAACTAGAGGACCCTGAGCTCCAAACGTGTGCTAATGGAGCTGTAGAGCTCGACGAGGACGGCGATGCACAGCCAGGAGATTTTTTTTATTTAGAAGGCATCCTCTATAGGCGTTTTCAAGACCCTAAACGTAGTTGGCAAGAGGGGTCCGGAGTAGTGGACCAGTTGGTGGTGCCACGGGAGTGCAGGGATAGCCTACTGAGGTTGGCGCATGACATACCACTGGCAGGACATCTAGGGGTGAGAAAAACGGTGGCGGCTTTAGAAAAATTTTTTTGGTGGCCGGGGTTGAAGGGGCAGGTGGTAACCTGGATAGCAAGGTGTCATACGTGCCAGAGGGTTGGAAAACCTAACCAAACAATTCCGAGAGCCCCGTTGCACCCCATTCCTGTCAGTGGACCGCCCTTCAGTAAGGTCATCATTGATATGGTCGGACCCCTACCCCCTACTAGTGCCGGTAATAAATTTCTATTAACTATCATGGATGTGGCCACTCGTTATCCTGATGCATATCCAATGAGAAATGGCACGGCGAAAACTGTTGTCCGGAACCTGCTCTTGTATTGCTCGCGGTATGGTTACCCGCAAGAGGTGCAATCGGACCAAGGTTCTAGTTTTACATCTAATCTGTTCAAACAAACTATGATTCAGCATGGCATCAGCACTGTCGTCTCTTCTGCGTATCACCCGGAGAGTCAAGGGGTGTTGGAGAGGTGGCACGCCACGCTGAAAAGCATGCTTCGATGTTACTGCGCAGAGAATGGAAAGGATTGGGACCTTGGTCTGCCGTATGTTTTGTTCGCGGCAAGAGAATTACCTGGAGAGAGTCTCGGTTTCAGTCCGAATGAGCTTGTTTTCGGGCATCAGGTGAGGGGTCCTCTCCACATAGTGAAGGAGATGTGGGAGGGCACTAGGCATGTTGTTCTGCGAGATAAGTTGCAACCTCTTGTTCCTGAGCGACAAGAGGAGTTGTTTACTAGGCTGTGGCAGTCCGTCCGCATGTTTGTTGCTTCTCCAGGCCTGATGTACGGGGTAGAATCCGACATGGAGGCTGGAGACAGTGCAGGGCTCGAGTTGGTTCCCTGCCGTGTGAATCCTGCTCGACAGCCTGTTGTGAAGGCGGAGCTGGACGGCGTGTGGAGAGGGGGTCTGAGGGATGAGGGATGTCGTGAGTGGTCGTTGCCAGTGGCTTTGCAACCTGAGTTTGGTGGCAGAGTCCGTGTGTATGTTGATTGCAAGAGTGTGGAAGCATTATCCCTGACAGACGCCTATCCATTACCCAGAGTTGACGACACCATAGACCGCTTCGGGGCTGCCTCGCTCATCACGAAGGTAGAACTAGTGAAGGGTTATTGGCAGGCCCCGTTGCCGGAAAGAGCGAAGAGAAGTGCCAGTCTTGCGATGAACTGGGCAGTTTATCAGTGTCAGGTGTTGTTGTGCTGCCGGAACACAAGTTGGATGTGTGGCATGCTAAGGGCACTGATAATGTTTTGGCTTTGTTTGCAGGAGAACCCTCGCTGTTCAGTCAGTGTCTGTCGTGGGTGGAGGATCCGGGGTAGGCTACCACAGTATGTTGGTATAGCCTCCTGTCTTGGCTCGCGGTGTATTTTTGCGCTGGTGCTTGTTGGCTCGCGTGTGTAGCATCAGCGTAGGGTCGCAGGGCAGGAGTTGTTGGCTTTGATTAGAAGAAAATTAGGCTACATCTATAGTAGCCGCCAAAAACAACATTAAAATAAAATATGAAAAATTAAATAAAAACTCTTTCTTTTTAATAATTAATTTTAAGATAATATTGTAGCTGAGTACTGAGTGCAGATGATTTTCCCTCAGTAGGCTGTGCTTCTTAAAGCTCGCTCTGGGAGCACAATGTTATGAATTAATGTATTATATTTGGGAAGGGTGATAAGATTTTTTTATATAAAATTGTTGTATTTTTTTTTGTGGGAACTGAGCTTGCATTCCATGAGAGGCGGAGTGGTTAGGAGTGGCAGATTCTAGCGACATTCTGCCTGTTCAGATATGGGCTCATGGTTGAGTGTCCCATATCTTGGGGGGGGTGTGACGCCTCCCGGCGTTAGCAGAATGGTTGCGTGGGGCATTGCAGCTCGCTAGCGCTCGCCAGGATGGGGGGATAGGCTACAGTTGTCCTAGAATGATCTGCTTTATTTCATTAGTGTCGTGTTGCCACAGACAGTCTAGAAATGGTCTTTGTTTTGGTCTGTGACCGCGCCTTATATTTTATATTCGCTATAATATAAATGTTGCTTGTGTGGGAGGCGAGCGAGAGAGTGTGAGGGAGTACACCCGGCAGCGAGGTGAGCTATGACGCGGCTCGCTTGGGCGCTGACGGCGTTGGCGGCCGGGTGGTCAACTAGTCCCTTCCCGTCGCGGCCTCGTGTTTTTTACCAGCTCAGAGCTTGCCTGACACGCGTATCGCCTACATCCTTTGCAATTCTGTCCCCCATACTCGCTACTTTGCATACTATTTCTCTCTCTCGACTTCTCCTTTCTCATTCTCTAATCTTTATTAAACTCAACATCCCTTCTGGTTTCAGCATAGACGTTCACCGTCGACCAGTCGTATTGTACGCGAAGCTCTCAGATATTTCCATGTATTAGGTTAAGGAGGTATTATGCTTTATTGAGGTTTAGAGAGACGGACTTTTCCGTATGTGTCCTCTCTCGGGAAGGTTGTAGACCGGTATATGTCTCCCTTGCAAGGTGTTGAGTGATTCTGCTTGGTTATCTAAAGCTAGACTAGGGGTAAGGTTACTGTGTCGTTGTCTCCGATGTGTGCAGTGTTAGCTAAGCTCTGCACGACATCGACAGGTACTGTGGGAGCCTAAGTTGTCTTCGGGTTGGTTTACTTTGCGAGCACAGCGCTGTGGTGTGAGAGGGCCATAGCCTATCCCTCACAACATAGTGCTGCCTCTTTGTGTTGACTTCTGAGGGATCGCCAGGATAGAGCTAGGTACTAGAGACCTAGATTTATCAAGAGAGCATCCCCGTCATATAACGTAATCTTCATTATACCACCCTTGGACAACGTTAGGCTACGAGCCGCATGCTCGCCCATTGTTGCCCTGCCTTGATACCCCAGCTAGACTTTATTAACTGAGCAGACACTGGTTAGAGATAAGCCCCATTATTATATGTATGCAGCATTATTATTCACTTCACTTTTGAGCCGAGGTTGTTGTTGAGTTGCACAACCCTAGTAGGCTGTTGCGTTGTGTCACGAAGCATTTCTTTAGTTGTCGAGCATTACTACCTTTGCGCAGTCTTTATTATTCGCCTGCCCATTATTACTATATGTCCTAGCATTTATTGTGACCCGTATTCTGCATTATAATTGTTCAAGATTCTTTACGAACATCTTCCCAGCATCAGACTTATTTCAGAAGTTTCCAGTTGATGTTGCAGGACTAGCATTGCACTTTCTTTAATACAGGAGTGCCAGTTATTTGAGTATCTACCGTAACGTTAATTAATCACGTTAACTATCTTTTATTTGTGTAACATAATCGAGTAATCTTTTACTGTTTGAGAATAGGCTGTTTCATTGAGCGTCAGCCTAGTGTGTGTGCACCAGTTACCGAGTCATAGGATACCTCGTTGTCCAGGCACGACTCAGGGCGGTAATGGTGTTTTGTTTTCCAGTGTTTAAGGCAGGGGTTGGATCTAGTGTTACCGTTGTTGCTTTTTGCCATTATCTAGTCCAATGTTGAAGAGCCCTGTGTCTTTGAGAACCTGGATCGTAACAAATGGCGACCTAGCTCAGGATCTTGTGAACTAAGAGATAATTGCAGGATTGTTGTGGTCATTTGTTTTATTGAGGAATATAGTGGGCACGTTAATTTTTTTTGGCAAAGTAGTATAGCACTTGAGAGTCTTCAGACATTTTTGGCAAGTGAATAGTGCTACATAGGAGCTTGGGTACTTCTTCTTTTTTTTTATAAACGTGAGAATTTTTGGTGGACACAATGGGAGACGAATCAGATCATACTGAGAGTTCAGGGAATGATGCAGGCTCTGATGGGCAGATGCCAGGGGGGTTAGTAACTAGTGAGGAGGCCGCAAAGAAGTTTTTGGAGGTGCCTATAACAGCTGATCGACTAGAGGGAATTAGCAAGTATGGTCTACAGTGTTTGACTCCCCTCATGGGGCTTAAGGTGGCTCATGGCATCAAGAAGAACGATTTGAGGGCTTGCGTACTGGGGGCGGCTAGTGAGGTCCAGGGTGGAGAGGGTGCTCGGGGACTTCTGCTCGAGCCCCCCTTCCACTCTACTCCCATCGGGACCTCTAGGATGCCGGAGTTTAGTACGTTCCCGCAGGCCGATAGCCGCTGGCAGCATGGTTTAGGATTGCTGGGTGGGCCTCCAATAGTTGCACCTCCTCAAGGTTTCACTACAGAAATGCTCTTCCAGCTTGAGATGGCTAACCAGAAGCGGCAGTTTGAGATGGCTAAGCGACAGGCTGATCTCGAACTCGCTAAGGCTAAACAACAGACGGATCTCGAACTCGCTAAGGCTAAACAACAGACTGATCTCGAACTCGCGAGAATAAAAGCTCAGTCGGAGGCTGAGTCTACCAGGTACCATGCAGATATCGATCTTGAGAAGACTCGGGTGGAAACGACAGGGCAACGTCTCGGTGGTGGGAATTGTGGGCATGATCAGTCTTTGTCGCACCTGTTGAAGCTAGTCCCTGTATTTGATGAGTCGGGTGTCACCGAATTTTTCATGAGATTCGAGAAGAAGTGCCAGGAACACCAGTGGCCTGGGGAGAAGTGGGCAGCCCTTGTTTCCTCTAGACTTGTGGGCAAGGGACTCAAGGCTTATGATGCATTGCCTATAGAGTCTTGTATTATCTATGAGGAACTCAAGGAGGCTGTCCTGAGAGCATACGAACTACAACCAGAGACGTACAGGTTGAAGTTCCGGGGTGTTACCAAGGGTCGGGAGAGCACCTTTTTGGAACATGCCCGGGAGCTGTCCGATGCTTTTGGGAATTGGCTGAGGTCGGAGAAAGCTACTACGTTTGACGACATTAAACAGTTGGTGCTTTTAGAGCAGTTTTTCAAATGCACGGGCGGCGACCTGACGTTAAACCTGAAAGAAAAGCAACCAAAAACTCTACAGGAGGCAGCTGAGATGGCTGACCTCCGGCTATCACTAATACGTGGGTGCGGGTCTGCCCAGCGTAGTGAGGCAGGTAACAAGGGGCGTGACGCCCCACCCCCCCGAGTTAGTGGTATACCTTATGCAAACAAGTACAAGAACCATGATACCAAGACTGACCACAAGACTAGCACCGTCCCCTTTAAGAAGGGGCCGGGCCCTTCCCAGTACCAAGGGAAGCCCAAAGGGGAGTTGGAGTGTTATCATTGTCATAAAAAGGGGCACTTTGCAAGAGTCTGTCCTAGCAAACCACCTACAGCAGCTGTGTCTTTGGCCTGCAACATTGGTATGTCTCCGAAGTCGTCTGAGTTTGCCCGGGGCAGTTCGTCAGAGGCTGAGGCACAGCCAATGCAGAAGCACCTGGGAGGCTCGAACCCTGCTCAGGATGTTTTTTGCGACCATAGAGGGCGGGGTTGCGTGATGTGGGCGGGGCGCAAGCATGGAGTAGAGGTCTTGCGTGATACAGGTGCTTCCCAGACTCTGATGAAAAACTTGACTGGCTACCCTATAAACGCGGCTCGGGTGGTAGTGGTGCAGGGTATTAATGCAACTCGGTCATACCCGCTGGTGCGGTTGGAGTTGGAGGTGGATGGTGTGGCACGTGAATTGGATGTCGGGATTGTGGAGAAACTGCCAGTGGAGGGCGTCGACCTTCTTCTCGGCAACAACTTTGCAATGCCCGCTTCTGAGGTTCTACCCTTAGTCGTTGCCGAGAGGCCGGCCGACGTGAGTAGGGAAGAGCAAGAGTGGGTCGAGCGGTGCCAGACACAACCCATGGCGTGTGTTGTCACCCGAGCTCGGGCAGCTAAAGTGTCACAGCCTAGTCCTCCGTCTTCAGACCAGCGGAGGAACGATCAACAGGAGGAGGCTAAAGCTGGAGTTGGTTTTAAGAGTTTTGACTCGGCAGCTCTCCTGGGTGATTCAGTATTAGCATCATTACTTAATTCTGGAGTAGCCCCAGGGCCTGTCATCGAGAGTGACGAGGCTGGGCATGACGAGATTCCACGACAGCAACGTTATGTACATCGAGAGAGACAGAGGGAGCAGCCCAGTATCGGGGAAGGTCATTCATTGCTCCGGGAGCAGTTAGATCGCTTGGCACCCTCAGATATACGTCGGTTGCAACTAGAGGACCCTGAGCTCCAAACGTGTGCTAATGGAGCTGTAGAGCTCGACGAGGACGGCGATGCACAGCCAGGAGATTTTTTTTATTTAGAAGGCATCCTCTATAGGCGTTTTCAAGACCCTAAACGTAGTTGGCAAGAGGGGTTCCGGAGTAGTGGACCAGTTGGTGGTGCCACGGGAGTGCAGGGATAGCCCACTGAGGTTGGCGCATGACATACCACTGGCAGGACATCTAGGGGTGAGAAAAACGGTGGCGGCTTTAGATTTTTTTTTTTGGTGGCCGGGGTTGAAGGGGCAGGTGGTAACCTGGATAGCAAGGTGTCATACGTGCCAGAGGGTTGGAAAACCTAACCAAACAATTCCGAGAGTCCCGTTGCACCCCATTCCTGTCAGTGGACCGCCCTTCAGTAAGGTCATCATTGATATGGTCGGACCCCTACCCCCTACTAGTGCCGGTAATAAATTTCTATTAACTATCATGGATGTGGCCACTTGTTATCCTGATGCATATCCAATGAGAAATGGCACGGCGAAAACTGTTGTCCGGAACCTGCTCTTGTATTGCTCGCGGTATGGTTACCCGCAAGAGGTGCAATCGGACCAAGGTTCTAGTGTTACATCTAATCTGTTCAAACAAACTATGATTCAGCATGGCATCAGCACTGTCGTCTCTTCTGCGTATCACCCGGAGAGTCAAGGGGTGTTGGAGAGGTGGCACGCCACACTGAAAAGCATGCTTCGATGTTACTGCGCAGAGAATGGAAAGGATTGGGACCTTGGTCTGCCGTATGTTTTGTTCGCGGCAAGAGAATTACCTGAAGAGAGTCTCGGTTTCAGTCCGAATGAGCTTGTTTTCGGGCATCAGGTGAGGGGTCCTCTCCACATGGTGAAGGAGATGTGGGAGGGCACTAGGCATATTGTTCTGCGAGATAAGTTGCAACCTCTTGTTCCTGAGCGACAAGAGGAGTTGTTTACTAGGCTGTGGCAGTCCGTCCGCATGTTTGTTGCTTCTCCAGGCCTGATGTACGGGGTAGAATCCGACATGGAGGCTGGAGACAGTGCAGGGCTCGAGTTGGTTCCCTGCCGTGTGAATCCTGCTCGACAGCCTGTTGTGAAGGCGGAGCTGGACGGCGTGTGGAGAGGGGGTCTGAGGGATGAGGGATGTCGTGAGTGGTCGTTGCCAGTGGCTTTGCAACCTGAGTTTGGTGGCAGAGTCTGTGTGTATGTTGATTGCAAGAGTGTGGAAGCATTATCCCTGACAGACGCCTATCCATTACCCAGAGTTGACGACACCATAGACCGCTTCGGGGCTGCCTCGCTCATCACGAAGGTAGAACTAGTGAAGGGTTATTGGCAGGCCCCGTTGCCGGAAAGAGCGAAGAGAAGTGCCAGTCTTGCGATGAACTGGGCAGTTTATCAGTGTCAGGTGTTGTTGTGCTGCCGGAACACAAGTTGGATGTGTGGCATGCTAAGGGCACTGATAATGTTTTGGCTTTGTTTGCAGGAGAACCCTCGCTGTTCAGTCAGTGTCTGTCGTGGGTGG
Source organism: Paralithodes platypus (assembly GCA_032716605.1). Lineage (NCBI taxonomy): Eukaryota > Metazoa > Arthropoda > Malacostraca > Decapoda > Lithodidae > Paralithodes > Paralithodes platypus. Next base: position 1,702,194 of record CM064560.1, read on the forward strand.
AGGATCCGGGGTAGGCTACCATAGTATGTTGGTATAGCCTCCTGTCTTGGCTCGCGGTGTATTTTTGCGCTGGTGCTTGTTGGCTCGCGTGTGTAGCATCAGCGTAGGGTCGCAGGGCAGGAGTTGTTGGCTTTGATTAGAAGAAAATTAGGCTACATCTATAGTAGCCGCCAAAAACAACATTAAAATAAAATATGAAAAATTAAATAAAAACTCTTTCTTTTTAATAATTAATTTTAAGATAATATTGTAGCTGAGTACTGAGTGCAGATGATTTTCCCTCAGTAGGCTGTGCTTCTTAAAGCTCGCTCTGGGAGCACAATGTTATGAATTAATGTATTATATTTGGGAAGGGTGATAAGATTTTTTTATATAAAAATTTTGTTGTATTTTTTTTTTGAGGAAACTGAGCTTGCATTCCATGAGAGGCGGAGTGGTTAGGAGTTGCAGATTCTAGCGACATTCTGCCTGTTCAGATATGGGCTCATGGTTGAGTGTCCCATATCTTGGGGGGGGTGTGACGCCTCCCGGCGTTAGCAGAATGGTTGCGTGGGGCATTGCAGCTCGCTAGCGCTCGCCAGGATGGGGGGATAGGCTACAGTTGTCCTAGAATGATCTGCTTTATTTCATTAGTGTCGTGTTGCCACAGACAGTCTAGAAATGGTCTTTGTTTTGGTCTGTGACCGCGCCTTATATTTTATATTCGCTATAATATAAATGTTGCTTGTGTGGGAGGCGAGCGAGGGAGTGTGAGGGAGTACACCCGGCAGCGAGGTGAGCTATGACGCGGCTCGCTTGGGCGCTGACGGCGTTGGCGGCCGGGTGGTCAACTAGTCCCTTCCCGTCGCGGCCTCGTGTTTTTTACCAGCTCAGAGCTTGCCTGACACGCGTATCGCCTACATCCTTTGCAATTCTGTCCCCCATACTCGCTACTTTGCATACTATTTCTCTCTCGACTTCTCCTTTCTCATTCTCTAATCTTTATTAAACTCAACATCCCTTCTGGTTTCAGCATAGACGTTCACCGTCGACCAGTCGTATTGTACGCGAAGCTCTCAGATATTTCCATGTATTAGGTTAAGGAGGTATTATGCTTTATTGAGGTTTAGAGAGACGGACTTTTCCGTATGTGTCCTCTCTCGGGAAGGTTGTAGACCGGTATATGTCTCCCTTGCAAGGTGTTGAGTGATTCTGCTTGGTTATCTAAAGCTAGACTAGGGGTAAGGTTACTGTGTCGTTGTCTCCGATGTGTGCAGTGTTAGCTAAGCTCTGCACGACATCGACAGGTACTGTGGGAGCCTAAGTTGTCTTCGGGTTGGTTTACTTTGCGAGCACAGCGCTGTGGTGTGAGAGGGCCATAGCCTATCCCTCACAACATAGTGCTGCCTCTTTGTGTTGACTTCTGAGGGATCGCCAGGATAGAGCTAGGTACTAGAGACCTAGATTTATCAAGAGAGCATCCCCGTCATATAACGTAATCTTCATTATACCACCCTTGGACAACGTTAGGCTACGAGCCGCATGCTCGCCCATTGTTGCCCTGCCTTGATACCCCAGCTAGACTTTATTAACTGAGCAGACACTGGATAGAGATAAGCCCCATTATTATATGTATGCAGCATTATTATTCACTGCACTTTTGAGCCGAGGTTGTTGTTGAGTTGCACAACCCTAGTAGGCTGTTGCGTTGTGTCACGAAGCATTTCTTTAGTTGTCGAGCATTACTACCTTTGCGCAGTCTTTATTATTCGCCTGCCCATTATTACTATATGTCCTAGCATTTATTGTGACCCGTATTCTGCATTATAATTGTTCAAGATTCTTTACGAACATCTTCCCAGCATCAGACTTATTTCAGAAGTTTCCAGTTGATGTTGCAGGACTAGCATTGCACTTTCTTTAATACAGGAGTGCCAGTTATTTGAGTATCTACCGTAACGTTAATTAATCACGTTAACTATCTTTTATTTGTGTAACATAATCGAGTAATCTTTTACTGTTTGAGAATAGGCTGTTTCATTGAGCGTCAGCCTAGTGTGTGTGCACCAGTTACCGAGTCATAGGATACCTCGTTGTCCAGGCACGACTCAGGGCGGTAATGGTGTTTTGTTTTCCAGTGTTTAAGGCAGGGGTTGGATCTAGTGTTACCGTTGTTGCTTTTTGCCATTATCTAGTCCAATGTTGAAGAGCCCTGTGTCTTTGAGAACCTGGATCGTAACACTATATAGTCCTATATGTAGTGTGTGGAAGGGGAATGAATTTGAGCAATAAACACAAAAGTAGATGATCTCGTAAGTGCCAAAATAGGATCTCTGGCAAGCTAAAATCAAAGATTATCACACACCAAAATACAATTTTGGAGAGATAGAATAGTTAGTCCTCCTTAGAAAACGTTTTCTATCATGGCGCGCACATAGACGATGGGGTTTAATGACCAACTAAACAAAATTTTCATCAGGGGGAAGCTTTGTAGAATTATTTTAGACAATTATTTACCAAAATCCATGATATTGGGGCCCCCCCAAGGGGGTGCTAGGGATGTCATATGGGTGTTTATGCCCTCATATGATCATTTCTATTGCTTACAGAAGCCCTTTAGACTACAGACACAAAAAAAAAAATTGGGTGGCTGAAAGATTTTTTTTTAGTTTTTCGGGGGTCGAGGTCGAACCCCCGGCCCGGGGGGTTATGGATGCGATATGTTTTTTGTTCCCTCCTATGCTATTCTCCTATGTTGAAAGAAGCATTATAGAACAAGAAAAAACAAAAAATCAAAATTTTGATTTCTGGGCTCAGCGGAGGGTTCAGCATCCCCTTTTTAACCTCTGATAAATATTAACATGCGCAACTGGTATCTTGACAAATTAATATCATACTACAGGGCCTTCCCGCTTTCTGGGGTATAGGTAACCCTTGGTCATATATCAGAACAACAGGAACATACATATCTTGAGTTATGGAAATGGTCTCTTGATGGAGTAGGCTATATACATCCATTAAATAAAACGTGTTTTTTTTTTTTTTTTTTTGGGGGGGGGGGTACAAACATGTTTAATTAAACTGTTAATTACGCCTTAACTATGCCTCATCTTTATTGGGTATGCCACAACAACTTTTAATTAAAGCTGTATCTTCATTTGTAAGAATATGTGTGTCATTAACACTTTGTTACCATATTTATTTCTGAGCTCGGAGATTGTAATATCATGCCGCAGGGGCTCCCCGAGTCCTGGATTATATGGAAACTATAATAATAATAATAATAATAGTTCTTAAAGCTAGTGCATGCTAAGCCAGCTAAGGATAGCCCAATAAGGCCAATTAGGCGTATTCCCATTGGGGTCCTGTACTACTACTCCATCCCCTTGCTCATGAGGGATGGTAACGACTCAGTGCTTGTGAAAAATCTTTAATGCGCCGAGCGTGGGCGCAATCCCAGGCCTTCTGGGTGGAAGTCCGAGATGCTAGTCACTACACCAGCGAGGTCGCTGGTCTTTTGTAGATGATTTGATGAGGATGGTTGTTTTGAGGGTTTGGGTGTGGGGTGTTGATGGGGAAGGGATGGATATGGGGTTTGAAGACAGAGTTGGAGAGTTTGTTGTGGAAAAGTTTTGTGTTTGAGGTGGGGTGAAGTTGGTAGGATTTGAGAATAAAAAACTTGTGGGGGTTGTTGGAGTTGTGTTGAATTTGAAGTGGGCGGTATGTGATGTTTCTTGGGTGATAATGGTTGCGGAAGGTGTTCACAGGGTGTGGACGATTTGATTGAGGGGGCGTTGGCGGATTTATTGTAGATGGTAGTGGATAATATGGGTGGAGAGAATTCGGGAGGGGGATTTGAGGATATATCTTCATATAATGGAGGAGCTGAATTTGGTGAGAAAATCTTGTGGATAGAGGTGTGAGTGGGGATAGGTGAGGAAGGTGGAGAAAAACTTGAGTTTTTATCTTGGAGGCTTGTAGAGGTTGAGGTTGAGGTTGTGGTTTGAGGACTTAGTGATCAAGATGGTAGTTTTGAGCGTGGGGTTGTACATGGAGATGTCAGTGGCGGTTTGGAATTGTCTGGCACTTTGACTGAGGTTTGGTTTTTCTGAGGTAGAGGTGGAGGTAAGGTATGAGAGGATGATGGATTAGGAATGGTGAGGTGTGAAGTTGAGTTGGGGTTGGCTAGAGGTAGTAGAACTGTTGATGTAGCAAACTGAGGGGTTTGTGTCAACCAGACCCGCGCACTAACCCACTGTACTACCACAGACGTACAATAGGATAGTAACCTTAGTTCTCCTTGAAATAACCAGGTGATAGTCTCGTGGTGATTCACGTGATGGGTTTATTAGACTTCGCCATCAACGACTATTTTACACTAATTTCTATCCCACACGTCAACTCGGGTAGTACAGTATTGGGGTTGCAGGATTTTTTCGAGGGCATTACACCTAAATCAATGCCAGTGACGAGGCAGAAATAAGTTAGAGTTCAAAAATGATAAAATATTCAGAGTTCCTTAACCCCCTTATTAGAAATAAAATCATCAAAGTGTTAATCAACGAACATCTATAGAAACAGATTCCTTTTATTCGTTTACCAGTGATAAATTCATTTAGTACACCTCTCTAACTTGAATAAGGAATTAAATACAAATATGACGGATTTTTCGCATAAAATAACTCATATTTCCGCCCAGTGAGAAAATAGTTAGAGTCCATACACTACTTATTTTGAAATAAATCATCAAAGTGTTCATCAACGAGAATATATAGAAACAGATTCCTTTTATCCATGTACCAGTGATAAATTCGTTTAGTAGGCCTACACCTCTCCAACTTAAATACAGAATTAAATCCAAATAAGGCGGATTTTCACCTCAACGAACTCTAAAATAATACCAACCAGTGAAAATATTTTAGAGTCCACAAAACTTGAATTCAATCTTATGAAGTATACCAGTGTATAAGATTATATATTCATGGAAAAGAAATATATTGACTTACCTTAGCCTCGTCAAATACTAGTAGCTAATTAAACACAAGTCAAGGGATATAGTGAACATTAAGGTAAACTGATTAGGTGTTTATACAATCTTTCAAAAAGAGAAGATTGATTTGATTCTCAAGAAAAAGGATTCAATTTAAGCCGCATTGAGCATACCTGATCTCCATCTAGATCCGCGATCGTGCTAGAAGATATTTAGTTAAGTTGTGCCACTTATGTTCTCGTGTTTAGTGATTCTGATTCAATAATATGTACTTAGTGAACAAGTGAAATAAAGCTGTACTATAAACTATATTTTGGTATTATATGTATCCTCTATTGTCTTCCTTATATGTATTTGTATGAACTTGGATATCCCAGTCTCGAAAGAACTCACCCTAACTAATAGTTAAACCTGAATAAAATCAGGGCATAACAGATAAGACACTATCATGGGTAAGAAGTCAAATTTACCTTCATGGTAGAACTGCTTGCTAGTTTTCCAGAAGGTTACACAAGAAACTTAGAGTGGTGCTGCTCGCTTCATCTATTTTTCTTTTGTGTTACAGGTAACAGTTAGGCTGGGTGTCTCAGGTTATCCTTATGAGCAATGATTCTTGGAATGTTTTCTTTTTCAAATCTTCGTCTCCCCGGCGTGACACTCCAGAACTAGTTACCGATCCCCGGCGGGGGAGGGGCTCATGGAACATTACGTTCTGTGCGAGCACTTCGTGCACTAACCTTCCAGTGTCAGGCTATACATTGTGTGTCCAATGTGTTCCGTGTTTGGCCTGATCACGGGGACAATGGGTCCCATAACGGTGCTATCTGTGTATGAGGCTTTGTGATGGTTTCTCTAACCACATGGAAGACAGGTATCACATAATGGTGCTATCTGTGTATGAGGCTTCGTGATGATTTTATAACCACAAGGAAGGCAGGTATCACACTGTCTTAAGTGCTATTACACTCTGTTTTTCTGAGTATTGCAAAAAGGGGCTCACAGAGCTTTACAGTGTGGTGATATGTGATCAAAATCTTCTTTTGCTAGCACTGCTTCTAATTCTTCAACGACTTTTTGGCCTTGTGCGGGAGTCGTTCTTAGAAGAAACAGTCCTAATTAGTGTCAAAACCATTGGTTGGTTCCGATGACTACTGACGAATCAGCACAGTCTAGCCCTCCCCACCGCAAGACGTAACGGCCTCAGTCCGATTTTTTTTTTTTTTTTTTTTTTTTTTTTTTTTTTTTTCTATGTGATTGAGGGAGGCAAAAGGCATAACTGCCTATAGCGAGTGCCTCCCCCATAGTTGAAAGAGTGACAGGGCCAAAATCAAGGGACGTTCGAGCCAAAATGCCTGGACACAGAGTTTGAAGCAATTTAAGTCATAGGAAGAGGGAAAGACTGATTCTGGGAGAGAGTTCCAGAGCTCAGCTGTTGAGTAGAAGAAAGTTTGAGAGTAACGTTTCACTCTTGGGTTGGAGAGTTGCACAGAGTAGGGGTGGGATTGAGTTGCGAGACGGGTACCACGTGCCCTACGTAAAGAAGGTGGTATGCACTGGGATAGCTCTGAGGAACACTGATTATTATAGTAGCGATAGAATAGCGAGAGAGATGCAACATTGCGGCGGAGAGAGAGAGATTGCAGAGAGTTGGTGAGTGGACGGGAGTTAATGATACGAAAGGCCTTCCTTTCAACTTTGTCTAGGAGAGCAGTGTGAGAGGAACCTCCCCACACATGTGAACAATACTCAATACAAGGGCGCACTATGCCCCTGTACAGAGCAAGAAGCTGTGCAGGGGAAAAGAACCCCCTAAGGCGGTTGAGCACACCCAGCTTCTGGGAGGCTGCCTTAGCAAGACTGGTAATATGGTCCTTCCAAATGAGAGCAGAAGAAAAGAGACACCAAGAATATTGAGAGAAGATGAAGGGTTGATTTTTGTATTGTTGAAGAATAAGGGATAGTCCGCTGGGAGATCCTGACGGGTAGATAGATGGAGAAATTGGGTTTTGGAAGCATTAACGTTAACAAGGTTTTCTCTGCCCCAATTGGAAATAGTATTTAGATCAGAATTTAAGAGTTCTATGGCTTCATTACGTTTGTCGTTGAGGGATTGCTGGCTGGGGCGTTCTGAAAAACTAATGGAGTAGTGCAAGGTTGAGTCGTCTGCGTATGAATGGATGGGAATTAAGGTACAGTTAAGGAGATCATTTATAAAAATTAGAAAGAGAATAGGAGATAGGACAGAGCCCTGAGGAACACCGGAGTTTATAGAGTGAGGAAGTGAACAATGGCCGTCCACAACCGCGGCTATGGAACGGCCGGAAAGGAAATTAGAGACAAAGGCACAGATGGAGGGATAGAAACCGAAGGAGGGTAGTTTAGAAATTAAAGATTTATGCCAGACTCTATCGAAGGCTTTCGATATGTCTAGTGCAATAGAAAAAGTCTCACCGAAGTCCCGAAAGGAGGATGACCAAGAGTTAGTAAGATATGAAAGAAGATCACCAGTAGAGCGACCCTTAAGGAAGCCATACTGGCGATCTGAGAGCAGATTATGAGAAGAGAAATGCTTAAGAAATTTGGAAGCAAGAATAGTTTCAAAAACTTTAGAAAGACAAGAGATAAGAGCAATTGGACGATAGTTGGAGGGTTGAGAGCGGTCACCCTTCTTTGGGACAGGTTGAATGTGAGATTAGTCGACCTATTCTACGTCGCCGTCAAGTCGATGCTCCCACTTGAGGTCGCTGCTGCGGCAATCCCACTCTTCACCACCGGTTAAAAAACAAACAAAAACAGACGGCTACGAAGACGGACAGTGGCTCCGGAGGCTTTGACGCAGTCTGACTCCAATGCCTCTCGTTCCCATTTCCAAAGGTCGGATGCTACGACTTCTAAGAAGTCCAGCAAGAGTCGATCGCCGGCACCAGACCTTGCGAGTCCGTCCCTGACTAAGCCGAACGTTCAATCCGGACAGTCGGGACCGTTCCGCGGGAGTACGGTGACTCCACCGAGGGAATTGTCCAGTGGGATTCTTAGCCATCCTGTGGTTGGTCACGTCGCAGAGTCGGTGCGCCCGCGACCATATATCATTCCCCGTAACCACACACCTAGGCAACAAGTGCAGGTATAAGTGTTGGCTTCTGATTATAGGGGTACTCCTGGTGCACCTTTTGGAGCCCAGTAGTGTCGTCCCCTATTCCAAATCTAGAGTGGCCTCAGTTTGCCCGTGACATTCTGGCACCAGCCTTCCGGTCTAAGGAGGTACGATCACCAGTACCCTCAGCCCGGTCATCGGAGGAAATTTTAATGCTTGGGGGATGACCCATCAGAAACACTTCAATCGGTCCAACAGGTGGTTTCTACTGAGCGTTCAGACATAGATACTTAGTTAATTCTATGTCTATGGACCATCATACGGATTTTATGACAAAGGACTATATACAGGCAGTTATGGATGTTCGTATTGAGTAGGTTGGACGAGGACAAGTCTGTGCTAGTCACCCATGCACCACCGCTGGTCGCGAGGCCTTTGGGTTCACTTCCTGTAACACCTAAACAGGTCACTACTCCCTCCATTGTCACTCCTAGTGTGAGTAATGTTACTCAGCCGCTGGGTATGTCCAATGTCAGGTTGTTGGCGGATAACCTTCCTCCTCCACTTGAAAAGACTCCCCTTAAGGAAGGTCCTCTGCCGTTACTATATGGTCCAGATCGTTCCTGGATTTCTATTGCTCCCATGAACCCTAAGGCCGCGCATTCGCCGGTATCGGGTGAGACTCATGTCCCTGAGCACTGGCGAGTGGAAATAAGTGAGTCTAAGCCATGGCGAGCTAAAAATGTATCAGGTGAGGTTTTAGATGTAGTGGTGAAGGCTATTTCCAACGTCTATACGCCGGACTATTTCGTTTATGCTCCATCACCTGCTCTGCTGGCGGCCTCATCTGTTCACCTATATTCAGACTGGTCCAAGCTTGACAGTTTTATGACTTAGTCTTTCTTCCGTTTAAGGCTAGAGTTGGATACACAACCCATTTGGGACCAGCCAGGGAATCCGGTTTTGCAGATTGGGGCTGTAGGCTTAGGTCCGTGGCTAGATTGGGAAACCGAGGTACAAGACTTTGCCAGCACAATAACCAGTAAGTCAATCCACTGAGTACCTCAGGATAACCTTTGTTGGTTCCACTGCCGGTGGATCAGGCGGGAGGTGTGTCCAACCCTGTGTTAGACTTTTTGAGTGCACCCAACCTTTCATTAGGTTAGTTTTCGGACCCATTTTCTTGCCCTACATCTACTCAGATAGATAAGGACTTCAAATTAAGGCAGAAGTCTGGCGCCTGTTATCCCAGTTTCTCGTTAGTCGTCAACTAGCTGCATCGCTAGTGCGAACGACTGAGGCAGTAACAGATCCCCAGACGACCATGGCCCTTTCTCTTATCCGGCGTCTTATGTTCCAAAACTCCGTGCAGACTCTAGGTGATATCAGGGTAGCTTTCTTGGAAGCTGTCCGGGCACGCCAGGACCTCCGGGTGTCCTTGGTGAAGAAATTTTGAGGAGAGATCGATCATCGGTTCTTTTGTCTCTCGTTCTGACCATTCCTTGGTATCACAGGAAGCATGGCGGTTAGTATGTCGTTTGTTAGACTCTGCCAGAGTTACTACCTCCAATACCAGGAAGGAGTCTACTCTCAAAATTTCAACTCAGTCAGAGTCATACAAGACTCCCTCCAAATCTGGCAGCAGTGGCTCGGCACGGGGCACAAGTCAGAGTAATGGACAGGGGAAGTGGCATAACGGTTATTCTAAAGGGGAGTCAGGTCAGGAATCGCGACCGGCTCCCTCTAGCCAGTCTTCAGCAACCACCACTCCCCCAGTCAAACAACTGAGGGTTCACACAGCTCTCTGACGCCCAGGGCCCTTGACGGGCTAGTTGGACACGAGTGTTGCTCTGCCGGAAATGTCCAGTTGCGTGACTGGGGAATTCCGGACGTGCTACCGGGCATGGCCCCGGCAAACTTGGGCCAGGTCAAGTGGTGCGCAAGGGCATAACTTGCCAGTGGCTATGGCGGCCTCGTTTACGTTTACCTTCAGAAATAAACAATGTTTCTTTAGAGGTCGAGTCACTAGTCAGGGACATGATCACCAAGCGTATCATTGTCCCGGTCAGGCCAACTCGCCCAGTTTACACGTCCAGTTTATTCCTAGTGCCAAAAAGGGACAGTGTACAGATGAGGCCGGTCGTAGACTGGTCCCAACTGAACCGCTACATTCACAATCCATCATTCAGGATGCTGACTGTGAATCAGATCAGGTTAACATATCCGCCGCAGGGTTGGATATGTGCTTTGGCCCTGACAGAAGCCTATTAGCATGTCCCAGTATACGAACGGTTCCAAAGTTTCCTCGCTCTGAGGATCAGGCATCAAACTTTGTTTTCCAAAGAGTCCCTGACTGAAACCTATTGGCATGTCCCAGTATACGAACGGTTCCAAATTTCCTCGCTCTGAGGATCAGGTATCAAACTTTGTTTTTTCAAAGGATGCCTTTCTGTCTGAACCTGGCACCTTGGGTATTTCCCAAATTAATACGGCAGGACCTGTTACCATTGCTACAACAAAGGATCACGGTCTTGTGGTTTTTGGGACGACTTGCTAGTGGTAGCGAGTTCCAAGATCTTATACCTCCAACATGTCAACAACTAACGGTCCTGTTGGACCGGTTGAATGTAAAGAGGTTGGTCTTGGAGGGAAACAGACATTGTCCGCTTTTGACCGGCGGAAAAGTCATGGCATATCCCGAAATGATTCCACAACTTACTGGCGGTCTGGGCGAGGCCAGCAACATTACACTCAATTCTGACATGAACATCTCCTCTACCTTCGGTATGGGTGTAGCCTACATGTATGCTTCAGGTACTCTGGGATGGGTTTACCAGTCAAACCTCGGACACCTTAGCCAGAGTCTTTGGTCCCGGTTCACAGATTTTCCCGTCAACGCGGCAGAGTTGTTCGTCCCTTTCTTTTTCCTTCATGCCCACAGTTTAACTCTTTGTGACCTTCAGGATGGACAATCTGAATGCAGTAACGAGCATTCAGAAGCAAGGGTCATCGAGGTCTCGAGTGTTACTAAAGTTGTCGGACATGATATTTGTGTTGGCGATAAAGCTAAACATTTATCTCCACGCAGCATATCTGCCAGGCGTGGTGAACGTATGGGCAGTTACTCTGTCAAGGCGACAGAGCACACTAGTAGACTGGGCTCTGAAGCTTACCATCTTTTAACGGATGATTGCAGAGCCTTACCGTCCACAGGTGGACTGGTTTGCATCCGAGGAGACCCACAGACTTCCTCTCTTCCTTACTCGCTGGGGGAAAACCCCGGCGGGAGGACCAGACGCATGGCTGGTGATTGGAACGAATAGAACTCCATTTATCTGTTTCCACCACCAGTCGCTTCATTCATGTGTCAAGTAGTTCACATACTACGTGATTATCGGGGCTTCGTCTCGATGATCGCACCTATGGCCGGCTCAGGTGTGGTACGCGCAAATGAAGACGTGGTGCAATATCCCGGTGTCACTTCCGTAGAGACAATTGGAAACCTCTAGACCTCGCCAACTTTTGCCTTGTGAGCATTCAGAATGTCTAGTGATTAACCCACTATGGGGAGAGGGTTACTAATAAATTGATTACTCAATATAGTATCTCTATTAGACGCCAGTACCAATCTCACTGGAGAGCTTTTACTACTTGGCTCGTTGAGACTGACCAGACCGTGGCCTCGGTGCCCTTAATTTTAAAATATTTAAATTACTTGTTTGAACATAAGGGCTTGTCAGTAGTCACGCTCAAAAATCACAAGACTACTATTAGAATTCCCTTTTATCAGTCAACATGATTTTCAGTAAGCAGGCGGAGGAGAACGCATTAATGCTTTCAAGCATCTCCCACCGCCACACCAGCTCATGCTTACCTGGTCACTCGACAAAGCTTTGTCTTTCTCAGAAATTCTCAGAAATTTCGTCACAATCCTACTTTATATTCAATTTTAAAGAAGGCTGGGTTCCTGTTAGCCTTGGCTACAGGAAAGCAGGTATCTGAGCTGGCGGCAATGAGCAACGAACCAAACTGTCTTAGGTTCGCACGGCGCAATGCTAATGCTCAGATTGCACCGTCGCCCACGTTTATCGCAAACAAATGAACACCAAGGTCATGTGTTCACAGAGTTTGTTGTACCGGCGCTCAAACAGGGTGATACTCAAAACAGTTTATGTCCAGTGAAATCGCTCTTAACCAGCGAAAATGGGCGATGTCGCTTCATTTTCTTAAGAATTTCTCTGTGAACAATGTTCAACAGACTAATCTGTGGGCCTCCAACCATACCTTTCTGTCAAGTTACCTATCAGTGAATTTAGAGAAACCATGTGTGACTTGCATAGCGCTAAGGCAACGGGTCTAAGTTGTTCGGTGCTTTTAAGTGAAAAAGGGGGGGGGGGGGGAATATCTAGCTAAGACTCTCAGCCCGTGGACGTGGTTGTGCAATAGCACGATATTATAGGTTTGAGTCCCGAAGGGAAGAAGGAAAACCTAATATTTAGTAGTGGCCCCGGAATCATTGACGATGCGCCTTAACTTTGTTTATGGCCAATCTTTGAACTCAGGCTTGCCTTTCAAACTTCCCGCCTAGGAGTGAGAACAAATACGATTGCCACACATCGTGAGCGAAACGCTCTTAAATATAAAAAAAAACACTCACGGACTCGTCCTATATGATGTGGGTACCACTACTAGCAAACCACTCACGGACTGGTCCTATATGATGTGGGTACCACTACTAGAAAACCACTCACGGACTGGTCCTATATGATGTGGGTACCACTACTAGAAAACCACTCACGGACTGGTCCTATATGATGTGGGTACCACTACTAGAAAACCACTCACGGACTGGTCCTATATGATGTGGGTACCACTACTAGAAAACCACTCACGGACTGGTCCTATATGATGTGGGTACCACTACTAGAAAACCACTCACGGACTGGTCCTATATGATGTGGGTACCACTACTAGAAAACCACTCACGGACTGGTCCTATATGATGTGGGTACCACTACTAGAAAACCACTCACGGAATGGTCCTATATGATGTGGGTACCACTACTAGAAAACCACTCACGGACTCGTCCTATATGATGTGGGTACCACTACTAGAAAACCACTCACGGACTGGTCCTATATGATGTGGGTACCACTACTAGAAAAAACTAGTAAAAAATAATCAATAAAATAAAAATTAAACATGATCCAGCTATTGCGCTTCTCAGCACTCTGCTGTCTACCGTACGCGTCGCCTCGGCTTCTCAAAGCATTCATCGTCCTTCACTGATATATCAAGACTTTCAAAATACAGCAGATGAATGGGAAGGGGATGGAAGGGAGGGCCAAAATCGTCAATGATTCCGAGGCCACTACTAAATATTAGGTTTTCCTTCTTCCCTTCGGGACTCAAACCTATAATTTATTAGTGGCCCCTTCATCATTGACGATGCGCCTGATATCATAAGTCTGGAGGGGGAAATTCATCTAGAATATCATAACCACTAACATATTACTAAGGTTAACAGAAAAACTTGCAAAAAGATCCATGTATAATAGAAAAATAGAAAGGATGTACAGGCGGCGTTTATTAAAGGTTAGCCTGTTGTGTAACACCTTTACGTTGGATAGAACAGTAGGATATACACACGTAAACTATACATTTAGAGTATGAACAATAAATAAATCAATACTTGTCTCTTAGAAATACCGATCAAATTTTGGCATATATATATTGCCTTAATTCAGGTACTCTATTACAAATAGATTTATACAATGCCCTTATAAATAATCTTAAGATTACTGAGCATAGTTTAATACTCTATTACCATACATAAAGTATTATAGAAGTACATTTTTCCTGACTAGACTTATTTTAGTCTTAGGAATTGGTTATCACATGACCTTTATTCTCACTCACATTTTGTATCACATAGGAGGCAGGTAGGAGGCCCTAGTTAGAGCACTCCCCCTCCCCTTTTCTTTATACAAAAATAAGCTTAAAACTAGACTCTCTGCCTTAAAGCTACACATTTGCGAGAAGGTTTCATGAGATTCATGGACAGGTAACGCATTATGAATGTATGATAAGAAGACCATAAGTTGGCCTGTTGCATGTCATCCAGGGAGTAATTAATTATTCAAGAAACGGAGCGAAGCAGCCCACTTTCTTATATAGTGAGACCTTGCAAGAACGCCTGGATTACTCTCTCTGATAACTCCCACTAATAAAGCTGCCAACTGACGCTTTTGAAGGCGTTTACCTGTCCGCGAGACTCAGAAGGACCCCGCCTGAGATGGTCGAGATTCCCGCATATACAAAATAAGTGATTGCACTGGACATAATAAATGGTGCTTATCACCTTGTTTAAATGACGAAATTTCAAATTTAGTAAAAACATGATTAGCATGCTCGTTCTTTGCAATGAAGTTGGGAGCAGGAGCAATATGTACAGTTGTACACTCATGTTATGCCTAGAGAACCTTAAGCAGGCTGGTTCCGAACTCATCGCCGCCAACTCAGACACCCTATCATCCGTGGCCAGGGCCATAAGAAAAATAGCCCTTTTAAGTCTGAGCTCATAGGGAGGATTATGGCAATATGTACGGGAATGACGCATTTCAAGGGTTAAATCAAGAGACCAGGTGGGTGTGAGTTGGCGTGGTGGAGGCCGAAGCCGGAAGCAAGACCACATAAACCCCTTCTCCTCCGTCTCTGGTATAGAAAGGCCCGTCAAATCATAAAACGGTGTCCTAATAGCTGTGAGGTGATACCTTAATGTGACAACTGACAACTTTCTCATTTCAAAAAGATAATTTAGATAGTGAAATATTAAAGCCACCGAGTACTGCTGTTCGTCAGTTTCTACGATCCAGGTAGTAAAGGTCTTCCAGTGAGATTGGTACTGTCTTTGTGTCGATAAAGTATACTGATTAATCAACTTGTGAGTCACGCTGTCCCTAAACTGGCCTAGCCACTTGGCCTTCTGAATGTCCACAAAGCAAATGTCAGCGAGGTCTTGAGGTTTCCAACCCGGTGTCGCTCCCGATCTCGTGCTTCCATTTAGGAAGCACGAGATCGGGAGCGACACCGGGTTCTCGCACCACGTCTTCAACTGATTGTACCAAACTTGGGCCGGCCACATAGGCGCGATCATCGAGACCATGCCCCGATGATCCCGTAGTTTTTTAACTATTTTGCACATTAACCCGGAAACTGCGGGGAGACTCTTAAGAGTTCCCCCGGCGGACTGCGGGAAGACTCTTAAGAGTAAGGCTTTTAAAAAATCCATTTAAAACACCCCAAAACAATTTTTTTTTTTTTTTTTTTTTTGCCCTTGGGCCATGCCAAATATCACTCCTCCACCTCCCCTCCTTCCCCACTTTCCTCACCTCCTTCAGTTATCACCTATTTTCCCTGTTATTCCCTTATTCTGTGGTCTATTTTCGTGCTAACATTAGCGAGTTGCAAGCAGGGCATTGTCATCAGTGTTACCAAGCGAGTGCAAGAGAGAGAGAGAGTATCGATCGACAGTCTCTCTCCAGACGTGGGGAAAAGTGGAGGGGAGGGAGGGTGCCTCAGCCATACATTATGTAACTCCCGGCCTGTATCGCCGATTTTGACCATCCAAACGCTGTTTCCACTTGTTTTATTGTTGTAACAGGTTAATACCTTTATAATCAACCTATAATAGGTGCATATGGATAAGTATTAATGCTATTTATGGTAAAATAATGATGTTAGTGATGGGAACAGCTCAAATACGTGTGCACAGGAGTGTGGTGTCTCATACCCCCCATGCGCACGTCTTAGGTTAAGGATGCATCTGGAGGCGGAAATAGATAAATGGAGATCCATTTGTTCCAGTCTACCAGAAATGCGTCTGGTCCCCCCGCCGGAATTTGATTCTGGCGTGTGAGGAACAAAGGCAGCTTGTAATTTGCCTCTGACGCTAACAAGTCCACTTGTGGATGGTACGGCTCTGCAATCATCTGTTGAAAGACGGTTTGCTTGAGCGACCATTCTATTAGAGTGTTCTGTCTCCGAGACAGAGCGTCTGCCCATACGTTCGCCATGCCGGGCAGATATGGTGCGTGTAGATAAATCTCTAGCCTTGCAGCCAGATGAAATATCTTTTCTGACAACCTTTGTAACACTCGAGATCTCACTGACCCTTGCTTCTGAATGCATGTGACTGCAGTCAGATTGTCCATCCTAAAGGCCATGGACTTTCCCACCAGGTGTAGGGGGACTAACAACTCTTTGGCATTGATATGAAGATGATTTAACCTGGACCATAGACCCTGACCCTGATGTCCTATAGGCTTGATTGGTACCCCCAACCCAGGGTACCTGACGCGTCTGTATCTATCCAGATCGTCGGAGGAGGAGCTGTCCATGTCAAAGAGGAGTGAATTACTTCTGGCTTCGCCCAGGCCGCCAGTAGGTTATGTGGATTAACTTTGGGATTGACCATAGTGTTTCCGCCGGCAACAGCAGAAAGCACTTGTTTCCCTCCAAAATAATTTGTTTTACCTTCAGACGGCCTAACGGAACCGTCAACCTGATCCAATTGAGTGAACCCACCAGAGACTCCCAGATTCTCCTCGTAGTAATCAGAGCATGAAAAAAACGAAAGAGTTTCCTCCGAAACCTCTGACAATTGTCCTCGATCTGACTCAGAGTGAGTAACTCGGTATCCCAGATAAGGCCCACCCATTGGATGGCTCTTGTGGGGTACAAGTTGGACTTTGCCAAGTTCACTTTGAATCCCAGAGCGGCGACATGAGTTAATACTTGATTTACATGTTGGAGGCAAGTTACTTTGGAATGAGCTACTATTAACCATTCGTCGAGATACCATAGCACCATGATTCCCAGTTTGAGCAATGGTAGCAAAGCCTGTCGGACTAACTTTGTGAAAATGTGAGGTGCTAAATTTAGGCCAAAGGGCATTCTTTGAAAGACAAACGTTTGATCCCCTTGGTGCAAGGCTAGGTACTTTTGAAAACGTTTGTTGATAGGGACATGCCAGTAGGCATCTGTGAGATCTATGGAATACATCCAACCTTGTGGCGGCAGTGTCAGCCTGATCTGGTTCACAGTCAACATCCTGAATGACTGATTGTGAATGTGGGTGTTCAGATACGACAAGTCGATGACCGGCCGCATCTGATCCCTGTCCCTCTTGGGCACCAGGAATATCCGGAACGTGAACACGGACTAATTTGATGGAATGGGGATAATGATCTGTTTGAGGGCCATCTCTCTGACGACAGATCCTACCTCTAATGAAACATGATTGAACTCTGTGGGGATACGTAAACGAGGTCGCCGGGACCACCGCCATGAGAGGCCTTTCCGGACCACTGTCCTTGCCCATGCCCGGTGACAATCCCCGGAAACTGCCAGTCACATGACTGGTATTGTCCGGCAGAGCTACCCTCAGATCTGACTCGCCTTGGCGCGGCACTGAGAGTGAGAGAGCTGCGTGGTGTCTCAGTTTTTTTAAGTGGAGTGTTGTGACTCTGATTTAGTGGTAGTGGGGTGAGAGGCTTTGCTACTAGGTCTACCCCTTGTGTTACCCCTGAACCACCTCCCTCTACCCCTGTTCTGGCCGCCACCTCTATATGTGCCACTGTTTCCAGGGGGGGGGGGGGGGAGTCCTTGATGACTGATTTGACTGGGACTGTCCACGAAAGGAACTCTATTGTGTTTAGGTTTAAATGCAGGCTCACCCTTCGGCTTGGAAGCAGTGGCATTCTGAGAGTCTAATAAGAAATTAACTGTGCGCCAGGCATCTGAGGAGGCAAGAGTTTTAATAAATATACTGGACAAAATTAATCTCCTACCAATCTCTACAGGGAGTTTCCTAACCAGGTATACCCTCAGATCTTTACGTACTCTCACCGCCTCAAAGAGAGCCATGTGGATATCGCCAAGGGACTGAATGGAATTCTGAAGTAAGATGCGCCTAGTAAGAGAGTGAGCCTTATGGGTGCTAGCATCCGTTACGGACTCAGTCGTTCTAGCTAAAGAAGCCGCAAGTTGGCGGCTGAGCAGGTATTGGGATGCCAACCTCCAGGCTTTTTTATTCATTTTAAAGTCCTTATCTATCTGTACTTGAGTGGGAGAACAAAAAGGCTCTGCTAACTGACATATAGATAACTTAGGGGCCCCCAAAAATTCAAAATTGTGTTGTGGTGTCCCCTCCGCTTTGCCAACCAGCATAGAGAACCAATGATGATCCTCTTGCGAGTGGGTTGAAGAATAGACCAGGATGTGTCAGGTCCGGGAACCGCCGGAGTGACTGTAGGGGGAGGAACATTAAGATTTACTTGAGGTTGAACATGCACTTGGCCTAGAGGTCGCACCGCCGGGGCTACAGGTGCCGTTACTTTTACCTGTCGCTCATCCTTCACCTGTCTCATAAATTGATACCACTCCTGAAATAGTTCGTTGGACACAACCCCTCCACCTTCCTGGTCTGATGAGGACGCATCACGAGTACTAGGGTCGGGAGAGGGCGTAACATTCTGTCGTGAACTAGAACTGCTGGCTACATAGGCAGAAGGAACTGAAGGAACTGTAAATCGTCTAACAAGGGGTCATCCAATTGCAAAGATTTATGGGCAACTGTCTTACAGTACGTTACGAACACTGATTGGATGTGGAGTAGAATTGTTTTACATTGTTTATCTGCATGTGTCAGAAAACCGTTACGAAGTACTGCACACTGGGGGCATGTCTTGGCCAACCAGCGACCACGAGATCTGTCTAAGCACGAAACACATTTAACACAAGTTTTATGCCCGACCACAGCTAAATTTGAACACCCTAAGGCAGTACAGAATGAATAACTAACTCGAATCCATGGTTCCCTCCCGCCGGGGAGATGCAGATCCTCCTAGGTGTGTCGAGTGTGAACCTTAGGGTGAGAAATTTCAAGAGTCAATGCTCATAAGGACACGCTATGCTGGAAAAGCTAAAATATATATATATCTCCAACAATAATGAGAAAAAAGACTTGAATAACACTATGCAATCTTAGTTCCCCTTACGTTACGTATATTCCCCAAAAATATAACTTTCTTATAGAGTACTAGCAGGGGTACCCGGCATTGCCCGGGTTTAAATTCTACCATAATCACCATCACTACTACCACCACTACTACTACCATAATCACCATCATCAATCACTACTACCACAATCATCACAATACTACTACTACCATAATCACCGGCCTCGACCTCCCTGTGCCTCATTAAACGGCGACCTCGATTTCGGCCGCTAAATGACCTCCGATTTTGGATCTGACCTTATCAGTACCCCCATTTTGGGGGGCTGCGAACAACTTTCGTTCCATACATCTTTTCGGTCGGAGGCCTCCTTCTGCCCCAAACGGCAATTTTTTTCATTTTTTTGTTTTCAATTTCGGCCTCGAAACGACCTCCGATCGTGGCCTCGTCCCCTCTATGACCTGACCCAGGTCAATTGACACCCACATGCAAAGTTTCAACTCCCCAGGTCCAAAACTGCGGCCGCCTATTAACACATTACGAGCGGGCCCGTCAGTTTTTTTCCACTATGCGGCCAGCGTTTTTTTTTTACCCTAAGTGGCCTTGTTTCCGTGCTCTTTTTCATGCATAAACAAGAGCCAGAGCGTAATACAATTATGTATCCCTGAAAGGGCGTAAATTGAGCTTTCCAATGACACCAGAACCATCCTTCTACGACCACGCGTTCTTTTGCAACGATCGTGTAAAACGAGTGCAAAAACCCTAAAATACGGTAATTTCCTTATATAATTCCCTGTGTGGCGAGGTAGGGAGGGTGGATGTGTGTGGAGTTTTTTTTTTTTTTTTTTTTTTTTTTTCTATGTGATTGAGGGAGGCAAAAGGCATAACTGCCTATAGCGAGTGCCTCCCCCATAGTTGAAAGAGTGACAGGGCCAAAATCAAGGGACGTTCGAGCCAAAATGCCTGGACACACGGAGTTTGAAGCAATTTAAGTCATAGGAAGAGGGAAAGACTGATTCTGGGAGAGAGTTCCAGAGCTCAGCTGTTGAGTAGAAGAAAGTTTGAGAGTAACGTTTCACTCTTGGGTTGGAGAGTTGCACAGAGTAGGGGTGGGATTGAGTTGCAAGACGGGTACCACGTGCCCTACGTAAAGGAGGTGGTATGCACTGGGATAGCTCTGAGGAACACTGATTATTATAGTAGCGATAGAATAGCGAGAGAGATGCAACATTGCGGCGGAGAGAGAGAGATTGCAGAGAGTTGGTGAGTGGACGGGAGTTAATGATACGAAAGGCCTTCCTTTCAACTTTGTCTAGGAGAGCGGTGTGAGAGGAACCTCCCCACACATGTGAACAATACTCAATACAAGGGCGCACTATGCCCCTGTACAGAGCAAGAAGCTGTGCAGGGGAAAAGAACCCCCTAAGGCGGTTGAGCACACCCAGCTTCTGGGAGGCTGCCTTAGCAAGACTGGTAATATGGTCCTTCCAAATGAGAGCAGAAGAAAAAGAGACACCAAGAATATTGAGAGAAGATGAAGGGTTGATTTTTGTATTGTTGAAGAATAAGGGATAGTCCGCTGGGAGATCCTGACGGGTAGATAGATGGAGAAATTGGGTTTTGGAAGCATTAAAGTTAACAAGGTTTTCTCTGCCCCAATTGGAAATAGTATTTAGATCAGAATTTAAGAGTTCTATGGCTTCATTACGTTTGTCGTTGAGGGATTGCTGGCTGGGGCGTTCTGAAAAACTAAAGGAGTAGTGTAAGGTTGAGTCGTCTGCGTATGAATGGATGGGAATTAAGGTACAGTTAAGGAGATCATTTATAAAAATTAGAAAGAGAATAGGAGATAGGACAGAGCCCTGAGGAACACCGGAGTTTATAGGGTGAGGAAGTGAACAATGGCCGTCCACAACCGCGGCTATGGAATGGCCGGAAAGGAAATTAGAGACAAAGGCACAGATGGAGGGATAGAAACCGAAGGAGGGTAGTTTAGAAATTAAAGATTTATGCCAGACTCTATCGAAGGCTTTCGATATGTCTAGTGCAATAGAAAAAGTCTCACCGAAGTCCCGGAAGGACTAGTAGATGTCAGTAGGCGCGCGGGGTCCGTGCCGAGCGGTCATGAGGTAACCTACGCTCCTCCCGTCGCTCGTCTCTCTCTCAGAGCCATTCTTGCTCAAAAATTGCAAACAGACTAAAGTCGGGCCCGCCACATAGTCCAGGTTTTTAGATACGGACGTAAGTCGGGCCCCGATAGACAAGGGTTAAGAACCCACAGACAGACAAACAGACACACGAACTGATTTAATAATATAAGATTGTGTAGCATACCAATTGCTACTTTGTTATAACTTCTTACCTAAGTGACCAACACTGACCTAATCCCATCTCTTGAGAGAATTTAATCCCGGCGACCAACGCTAATTTGAATCTATCGATCGTCTCCTAAATCCCGGCGTACAACGCCTTGGTATTAGCTACACAGATTACTGAGATGCTTGAGATAGGAATGAGTTCGTTTTTCGGCTCGGCCGTTTATTCCCGGCGGAAGTGGCTCCCCACTATGACCACCAGGATAACGTTCTGATTAGTACCAAGCTGCGAACGTTTTATCTGTTAAGCTTTGAGGCGGAAGTGTTTATAGGGAGGCGGCAAGCCGGAATCTCCCCAAAACACGTGTTTAGTAAAATGTCGGTCATCCAAAATTATACTATCGCCGGCAAAACAGACAAAATCCAATCTATCCCGCGCCAAACAAGGATAATCTGAATTTATTAACATTACTCTAGATCAGTGGTCTGCAACCCTTGAAGCTAGAAGAGCCAATTTATAAAGTTTCATAACAAATGTTGTCCTGTCGGAGCCGCAATACAAAACAAAATGGTCTCTTAAACCGAAATCTACAGTACAGTACTTCAGAAATAAGAGAATATACCCTACTTCTGAACAAAACAATACAGTGATATTGTTCAATATACTTGTATTCACAAAGCTTAGGAAAGACATGTTGTGCTACATTTCTAGAAATCATAAAGATTGATACCTATAGATCTTTTTGAAGTTGAATAAACAAATCTAATATTGCCTTGAATGAGTTATATGATGCCTTCGTTTTGAAGGAAGAATTATATTTTCTGAAGCTTCTGGAGCCACACAAGTGACCAGGAAGAGCCGCATGCGGCTCCTGAGCCGCAGGTTGCCTACCCCTGCTCTAGATGCTTCTGGCGGGAAAACCACGTGAAGCAACTAGAGGCACGTTGACTAAGTCTCGCTTGAAAACCCGCCGGAAGGGCCATACCTCCCAGAAAAGTAAACCCAAAAGTGCACGTATTATGGCTTAGTTAAACATTAATTCAATAATCAACAATTAACACGTCCTAGCCATAACTAACACACCTACAGGAGGCCAACTAGATGGGGGCAGGTGGCGACTTTCATCAATAATAATGAACAAACCTGCACTCCAGCGAAGAACCTCCAACACAACTCGTAGCGATCATGAAGCGTAGGCTGAAAAGCGTCATGGCTCCGTGCTAGATCCCTCAGCTAAGTGAGACAATCTTAAAACGCACGTGCCCTCGTGGTGTAGATATCAAACCGTTGCACACCCAAAATGGACCGAACAACGGGCCCCGGTTAACTAAAAGAAGCCTCCTGACTAAGCAGCACTAGAATAAGCATGAACTAGGTAAATAAAACACACACAATAAGTAACTCTTCCTAACAACTAACCTTTGCTAAGTACCCGGAAGACAGTCTCCTAGGACCGAAGAAAGGGGATGTACACAGCCTACTCCTAGTCTATAAGCTACCCTGGCCTCAGCATAAAGCATGTACATATGAGAAAAGACTCACGATGTTAGAGGGCAGGAGAAGAATGAAGAAGGGCTGGCACACCCCCGGACGTACGTCCGACTCGCTCGGGCCTAGAAGTAATAAGGACGATGAACACTTCGAGAAGCCAAGGCGATGCTTACGGTAGACAGCAGAGTGCTGGGAAGCGCAATCAAAGTATATAGACACTAACAAGTAAACCTACTGTATACTCGAATTTCTTGAAGGGCGCCGAACTGTGTAAGTCTTGTAAAATGGTGACGTCACACACAAAGCATCTGCGGCTATAGTTTAGGGTTATTTCTACCTGATGGCAAATTAAATAATTTAGCAGCTGATTCCTCAATACTTTATGAAAACTTAAAAAACTACTATGTCTCTGCATCCTCTTATTGTCACGTTTTCATAACCAGCAACATATTTAGCTCCAAAATCTGGAGTATTATTACTGTAGAAGTGGGGAGCGGGAGACCTTAGCCGTAGCCACTATGCCACTACATTCGTACTTAATCATGATTGTATTTCGATGTATTTTTACTTATTTTGTACTGAATTGTATTGCATTAGGTTAGGTTCAGCTGGTTAGGTTAGTTATTACAATCAAATTAAGTAAAGCACTTCAAAATACAAGTGTGATCAGGCGCAAATGTATGGGCATAGCGGCTGCGGCCACAGCCTCTTTCCCCAAAACGATCGACATCTAGCTTGATTCGTGGTTATTCAATTAATATGCTTATATAAATATAAAACAAATATTTCAAATTAAAAACAACATCAACTAAGACCTATCAATATTAATTTAAACCGAAAATAATGGTGAACTATTTATTCAGAAAAAAACGAAATTTCTCATTTGTTCACCA
This sequence comes from Paralithodes platypus, assembly GCA_032716605.1. Classification (NCBI taxonomy): domain Eukaryota; kingdom Metazoa; phylum Arthropoda; class Malacostraca; order Decapoda; family Lithodidae; genus Paralithodes; species Paralithodes platypus. The sequence goes on from CM064560.1 coordinate 1,725,977, forward strand.
TTATATCATTTGGATAATGGGTAAAATTGTATAATTTGACCAAATATCTTATATTATTTGTATCTTAGGCCCCATTTAGTGCTGTATTATAGTCAATAATTCAGTTCGAAAAATGCCACTTGGCTACCGACATCATTATATTAATCCACTGAGTATTTCGGCATATATAATACATTCTGTATGTACATATAATTCGAACTGACCCTTTGGTAGGGCTACAGGTCCAACACTATGGGGAGCTTTGTTGATGAAGGTGTGTGTTTGCAACCGTAGGCTATTAATTGCCTACGAAATACATTTTTATCTAACTATTAGTCAGTCCTAAAATGATACATTTTCGGTTTTCTTTACTAAATTATCTAAAGAAAACGTTAATTATCTACGGCTAAGGAAGATGGAGGCAAAGGATTTTCTATGTAAATAATGTATGTTTAACCTGACAAGCGCGATATAGACCTAGGGGCTAGGGTAGTTATTTGTGCATTTCTAGCCTTGGATTCTGACAGAATTAGTTATATTTACAATATAGAGCATTATTTGTTTTCGGTATGCATTTATTTTACATATATGATGTATATATGAACCTTCAAGAGTGCTAAAATAAGTTGGAAAAGCATTTGGGTGGTGAAAAACGAAGATATTGGCCACCCGGTCATAATCTCAGGCGAGAGAGAGCCACAGGCAACCCTCCCCTCTCGCTGTCTGTGAGTCAACTGAGGCGAGCGGGGCAGTGTGTGCCGGTGTCTGGGTGTTACATAACAATCTTTTATGCAACCAACTTGTGCTACATTATCGCGGGAGAGAAAAATAACCGATAAATGATGATAATAAGAGGAAAAATAGGTGATAATTGAGGAGGGGAGGGGGGAGGGGGGTGAGAAACACATGGATGAGTACTAGAGGGGAATTATCTCACCTAGAGACAAATTCCTTTGTTTTGATAGGCCCTTTTTTTTTGGAAGGCTTTTTTTATGGTCTTGCTTCCGTGAGGCCTATCGCGTTCCCTATAGGAAGCCTTCCGTTAGGCCTATCGCGCTTGCCGGGTTAACAGCAATGACACAAGTGAAGTTGGTCCCAGTACATAATTGAAACCATACATACACACATAAACCTGCGCAAGATTGCTTACCAGAGTATCGGGACTCTTACTCAAGTGTAAATAAGGAAAATAATATGATTAACGAGTGTATTTTTCCCCTCTCGGTATTTTGACCATATTTATTGAAAAATTGCAGTAATATAGGGTTAAACTGCATACTCATATGAAGTCAATTACTTACGTAATATCCCTACTTATGATAGCATAATGTACAAACTACTTCAGAAGTTATATTTCGATAATATATATGTAACAGAAGCCCAGAAGATGCTGAGAAAGGCTTCATTAACACCAACATTATCGATATATATGAACACATTAGGACCAGTTATATACTAGAATTAAGTTGTTTAGTCTTTTATCAACTCATTAAAACCATTGTTACACAACCGTATATACCAGTATTCCATATGCTTTGATTTTACCAGAACCACCGTTAGTAAATAAGGAGGTAGCAAGCGTGGAGCCTACTTCGTGACGTCACAGGTTCCAATATTGTTTTGATAGGTTTACTTGTTAGAGTGTATATACTTTGAGCGCAATAGCTGGATCATGTTTAATTTTTATTTTAATTATTATTTTTTACTAGTTTTTTCTAGTAGTGGTACCCACATCATATAGGACGAGTCCGTGAGTGATTTTTTATTATATTTAAGAGCGTTTCACTCACGATGTGTGGCAATCGTATTTGTTCTCACTCCTAGGCGGGAAGTTTGAAAGGCAAGCCTGAGTTCAAAGATTGGCCATAAACAAAGTTAAGGCGCATCATCAATGATGAAGGGGCCACTAATAAATTATAATCATTATCCATGTTTCTCAGACTCGAGGCTAGTCAATGAGGTAAATAATTTTGTACAATATATGTTTATATGCATTGTATTACTTATTATATGTTTATATGCATTGTATTACTTATTATATGTTTATATGCATTGTATTACTTATTATATGTTTATATGCATTGTATTACTTATTATATGTTTATATGCATTGTATTACTTATTATATGTTTATATGCATTGTATTACTTATTATATGTTTATATGCATTGTATTACTTATTATGTTTATATGCATTGTATTACTTATTATATGTTTATATGCATTGTATTACTTATTATATGTTTATATGCATTGTATTACTTATTATATGTTTATATGCATTGTATTACTTATTATATGTTTATATGCATTGTATTACTTATTATATGTTTATATGCATTGTATTACTTATTATATGTTTATATGCATTGTATTACTTATTTTCTAATTCTCAGTATATTACTAATGTGGGAATAATTCGACAGTTGTTCAGAAGTTTGTATCCTTTATTTAACAAACTCCCTAATAGTTTCATGTTTCCCTAGCAATTGATTCTCTGTTCGGGCCGAAATGAGTTCAACACTCAGATTGAATATTATCTACGACCCACAATAGATTGTACGTTGGAACTCGCAAGTTCCCGTTACCACCTATTTGGATACCCGCTATTCAGGTATTGACTCACTCCGACTTCGATCCAAAGGCACATTACTAGTCTCCAAAATAATATATCAACTTTACCGGACCTCAATATGTCTAATCCAAAGACCAAGGCTTTAATGAATTTGACCTTTATTTCCCTATCTTTAAAACTCTTACACTATATATATTCTTATCGTTAACACAAATAAATCCGTACCCGTAGGCACCTACATTAATATAACCATTTGTTTGGAATATCTCCACTCTGACTTCCTATCTGACAAATAGATAAACTCAATAACACTGACACCACTTACTCAAATAATATATCTCATTACATGGTCCGATATAATCAATATTTCATAAACACCTATATTATCAATATTCAACACTTAATTCTCTATATATCATGATTACATTATTATCCTCAATGTTTAATCTGATTGATAACTATATTTATCAACTCACTAACTACTTATCTCAGGAGTACAATATTTCCCCACAATAGTCGCCTCAACTTGTTACTTATAAGTTATATCATGATCACAAAGTTCATTATTATACCGGCTAATTATCCTCGATGTTTAATCTGATTGATACTATATTTATCAACTCACTAACTACTTATCTCAGGAGTACAATATTTCCTCACAATAGTCGCCTCGACTTGTTACTTATATCATGATCACAAAGTTCATTATCATACCGGCTAATTATTTCCTTAAATGCTATGAATAACAATGTTTCCTTTATAACAAAAAGTATATTTCATCATATGGACTAGTGTCCGTCCTAACTATTTCTCAAGCTAGATCTAATCTATCTGCAACTATTATTTACCCCCACGTCATTCCTATAGTTGCTTCTAACTTTTAATCTCTTATTTCATCTTCCCCTTATCTTTATAGTTTACATTTGTCTACTAACCTAGAAGATCCTATACTATTGGTAGCTAAGTGGCATGGAGGCTTCTCTATAAATGACAGCTATATTCTCTCAACACTTCATCCTTTTATTTAATTCATGAGTCTAATATATTTCTTTTTATTTTGTTCTATAAGAACACATCAATTTTAATGATTGGAACCACTGGGTTTGTCAAACATTTCTCTCTTTTTAATAACGGTATTTCGGGCCCATAAGGGTCCTGTAAAAAGTCTTGGGTATCTCTGGAACAATCTTCACCACCTCAAGACCGGCCAATAGTTCTTCTGGAAATCTTCAGTTCCATCTACTATCTGTTGTCCCTCTTGAATTGCTTGGCTATAGGTGTGTAAGCCAGCAATGTTACGACAAGCACCAGGATACTTGTGGTGTGTCTGGTTAGTAAACGAAAGCTGTGTTGGGCCAGAGGTGGACTTTATTGGGGCAGGATAGGCGAGCTTGGAGGCTGGAGCAGGTGTAGCCAAGTTCGAGTTGTTGCCCAGGTGAGGGAGAGAGTGCGAGTTGCTGGCAAGTAAACCCAGTGGGACCCGTGATGGGAGTGACGTCTGCAGCCCCTCCCCCCCCCCCCCTCTTTATAGCCCCGCCTCACGAATTGCCGCGCTGTGATTGGTTGAGCCAGCCGCCCGGGCAGTGCTTTCTCCAGCTGCGCGGTTTGAACATTTCTTCCCCTCTCCTCTGGTCTTATCTCTTCGTAATATTTCTCAGGGAGATGGTTGCAAAGGTCTTGTAGTGGCTTACGGGAGTATAGGGCTTGCACTGATGTCATAGACCTATTGCAACTCGAAGAAACGGCCTGTGGAGGAAGCGAGAGCGATTTGAAAGGTGAAGATGTATGCGCGGCTGGCTCACTATTTACTTGCTCCGACAATGGAGGCTCCTGATTGGCTGCACAGGAGGGTGTGGCAGATTTATATGAAACGTCAGGAATGTCAAACTCAGCTGGTTTAAAGAGATAGTTAAATGTAGCACATTGATTGGCTGGCAGGATTCTTACTTTATCACCCCGTGCTAAATTAAGGCGAGCTCCTGATCGCCGCAGTACTATCCCTTTAAAATCCCTGCCATCAGTCTGCCAATCAACCAGTCCACTGTGTTCACAAATACATCTGTGCAACTGGATTGCTGGATTTTGGTTCCCTACTGCAGTCTTGGCTAACAGAACTTGACCTGGTTGGCTGAGAAGTTGCTTGAAAGCTCTGGTGGTCTGTACTCTCTGCTCTTTTCCGTCGACAATAGCTATGAGGCGACGGAGCTGGTACTGAGGGTCAGTTGGGAGAGGCATGGTGCCTTTCAACTGACAGGCACGCGCCTTGGGGGTTCTATTTATAACCTCGTCCGGATACCTGATTGGTGGACGGCTAACTCTACCACTGCGTGTAATTGTTTCTGCGGGGCCCATTGGTTTAGAGAACTTTGCTGGACTCTTACCCGGGAAGTCAGTCGCTCTGTTTTCCTGTGACTTATTTATTTTTGTTAAAGGGGAACTAATTATGTTTTTACCCTCCGTTTCTGGTCATTTCTGCTCGGGGATACTCTTCCTCACTACTTAAAGTCTCATTGAAATCTCTCTCGGGGTCTGAAACTTCGCTTTCGGGGTACGTAGAATTATCATCATTGGTAAGTTCTTGGGATTCCCCCTCCCAGCTTGTCGTAACTTCCTCGGTTCCCCCATTTTCCTCTCGTTCTGACCTGGAATAACTCTCATTTTGGTTACTACTGTAAGACCGCCAGAACGGAAAGACCCCAGTATAATCCCCTCTCCGAATGGGATATTCTGTCTTATAACGAGTTGAAAAATCATCAGAATTATCGGCCCCGGATTCTATATCTTCCTCACTTTCTTCCTCGCTACTCCACTCGCTCATGTCTGGGGGTAAAATGCCCTCGTACCGTTTGGTATGGCGAATATGCGTAGCCGAAACAATATCTCATGATGCAAATATAAGACTTGGTATGGTCCATTTATCTCCACAACCCGGAAGGGACCCTCATATTTCTCTTCCAATTTACCGGTCCGTGTGGGATCATGTCTCTTGACAGAATATATTCCCCCAGGTAATATGGATTATTTAAGGTAAGTTTCTTGGGCTGCCGTTGAGTAACGTGGTTATGAACTTGTTGCCGTCTTTCCCCTTGATCTTGCAGATAATGTTCTGGTCGGGAGTAATTGACGGGGTAGGGTAATAGCAGGGGTGTAAAGGTAATTAAGTACATTTACTCAATTACAGTACTTATGTACATTTTCTCAGTATCTACTTTTTAAAAAGTAGAATTTTTGCCCAGTACTTTTACTCTAACTTAAGTATTATTTATAAGAAGTACTTTTACTTTTACTCCACTACATTTAATTTATTTCTTTTAGTTTTGTGGAGTAAAACTTCAGCAAATTACCGAAATATTCCTTCCAATAGATTTGAAATTCCCAATAGCATTTCCCATGGACATTCCCCTGAGTGTAGGTGTGATATTCCTTGGCTAGTTTAAAGGTCACCACTATATAATTATATATGGCGCTGATAGACCTCCCTCTCCCCCAACCCCCCAGGTATCCTAATGACTCTCCCATTGTCCCACCTAATCCCACAGGTTTCACACCTCACCCTTTCCACCCCTGAACATTTCATTAGACACTCATCTATTCTGAATATATTTGTTTCCCCAATTTCATGTAACAAAGACAACCGTAAACATAAAACGAGTATTAGCTATACAAAAACAACTCGTGCAGAAAAAAATAACATTAGTGTTGTGCATTCTTGATACAAAGAAGATAATTACAGTATATAAGAAAATAAAAGTTATGTTATTCCTTCCATTGGGGTTTGTAATGGAGGATTAATGTTAAGAACGGGGTGTTCCTTTTATATATATATATATATATATATATATATATATATATATATATATATATATATATATATATATATATATATATATTAAAATACCACAGGAACGCTGTGGTACGAAAAACCTGAGAGCGAAACCTCCAACCCTAACGAGCCACAGGAACGAAAATCCTGAGAGCGAAACTCCCATTCCCAACGAGATCCCAGGCCCCTTTTCCTTTTCCGATTTGGTCTCTCTCCCTCTCTCTCAATTCATTCCACATATTATACGTCTCTCAATCACAGTCTTCTAATATACAAACCACAATACTTTACTCACTGATATTCTTGATGTACCACCTAAGTATGTATTTAATTACGTAACCACCATACAGGCTATAATACTTTCATTGTGTAGGTTCGAGGCGATCTAAGACACCTTAGCTTCCATTTCACACCAAATCAGATCGTGATTACGTCAGCCCTGTATTTAGTTATATAACAATCATAGCCCCCCCAATTCTAACAATTCGATGTCTCTAACCTCCCGTTGTTTTATCCACTAACTATATATTCCCAACCTTTAACCACGACTCTATACACCCGATAACCCTATGCCAGTTATTGTATTGATTTAGGCCTGTTAATTCGGATAAACTCACTATGACCAATCTGCAGACGATTATCAGGAGAGATGCAGGAAAGCTACCTCGTATCTCCCTTTCCATGACGAGTATAGATATATGTACCCCCGTTCTCAGTTGCCCCCCTTGCCTTGTTCTTCTAGTAACTAAGTGTATATATAATATTAACCGGAGTATGCCACCAGTATTGATACGACATAGCGGCACTGTCCTTGTGTCGTATTGTGCCACGTGCAGACCAACCAGGTTTCATCCTCTTATTAGGACGACGGCTATAATGTCGTCATTCATGCATGCATTCAATCCTTAGGTTAATTATCTTTTATCCGCCATTGTGTTCATCTCTTCCATTTACTTTTCCACAATTGTTATACGTCTTCCAATCACCTCCTTCGTATACACAATCCACACTACTCTATTTTGCTTCATGACCCTCTGCTCAGGGCACCCTGTTTGGGTCATCCTGTCCACTTATCCTTCACGCCCCGCTGCACACACCACTCTACCTGTTCGATCGTAGGGAAATGCCACCCCTATGTCCAGCGCATTAAGGGTCACTATCCTAGGTCACGAGCGGCACGGCGCCTAGCCTCAAACCAACCCCTTTACAATTCACAACCCTTTTCCCACACCTCACACATACACTACCCCTCGTGTCCTACACCTCTACCTACATGATGACGAACATGAATACACATTCATATTAAAACACCCATGCCCTGTCCCTAGGTTGCCATAAATCTATGTATGTGTTCACCCCTTAAAAATACCTTGTCTTGCCAGACTAAGTTTCTGAAGACCAACCGCCCCCATAAATCTAGGTATGTTCTTCCATCCGGGAAATAATATGTTCACCCCTTAAAATGCCTTGTCTTGCCAGACTAAGTTTCTGAAGACCAACCGCCCCCATAAATCTATGTATTCAATCCTTAGGTTAGTTATCTTGATCCGCCGTTGTGTTCATCTTTTCCATTTACTTTTCCACAAATTGTTATACGTCTTCCAATCACCTCCTTCGTATCCACAGTCCACACTACTCCATTTTTGCTTCATGTCCTACACCTCTTACCCACCAGACTCTCCCTACATGATGATGAACAAGAATACACATTCATATTAAAACACCCATGCCCTGTCCCTAGGTTGAGCCAATGCCAACCCGTCAGACAGCCATGACTAAAGTTGTTAGCCACCATGCTATAACGTAATGCTTACCCCAACCAGAGATTGTATAGATAACCTTTGTTTTCCATTGTCTATCATAGTATCACGAAACAATAACGAAGTACCCCTACGAACTGCCGCTTTTCTTTGGTCTATATTTCATAGAAAACGCAGTTCCCAGGGACAACTAGACGTACAAGAAATTGTGTCAAATAATAGTGTCCATAACCCCTCGTATTGACGAGTAATAATACACCATGTTTTTCCCTACTTTATCCACAGTCAAGCACACACCTACAGTTAACCTCCTTCTCCCCCCACAGCCCCACAGTCCACATGATTCTATCTTTACCAGACTCATATACCACCCAGTATTTGCATCCCCCGGTAGCATTTGGCTAACGTACTTTCACTGTCCATTCAAACTCCAATATCAACTGTAGCCTAATGCCACCCCCACGCCCGGAGACCTTAGGGTCAAATTTCCACGTAGCCCCCCTGAACTCTCTCCCTCTCATTAACACCCTGCGCTCCTCGACTCTTTTCCGACCTAGCCTCTCCCTTATACCTCTTGAAGATCCTTAATTTTTCCGTTGCTAACGCTCTCCAACCTTTTATATATACTCCTATCCAGCCTACCTTCCCTTAGTAGGCCAGAACAACATTAGAACTTTACTAACCCCTTGCATGCCATCTATTCCCTTACAACCCCTTCACAACCCTGCACCCAATGATCGTCAGTGCGAGGCTAGCCGCCTCGCCAGTAACTAACTTCTATTGCCATACTTCCAGATAAATGTGGCAGAGTCAGCAACCCAGTCTCCACCACATCCAGCAAACCATACAATTAACAACCAACCAATTAAAACCAGCTAGCCAAGGCACCTTCGGTTTTGGTATTAAGAACACCCACATCTGTCTCATAAACAGAGGGTTATTACAAACCCTTGTGATATGGCAAGCCCTTAGCCACAGCCGCCGGACGACCGTCCCAGAGAGAGGGCGCCCAGCTACCCCTTTTACCCACCCAAGGAGGGAGACCCCCACCCCTACGGAGGTATACCTGACCCTTGTTTTGACTTCCGGGTCATTGCCAGGTAGCACAGGAATTCTTCCTATCAATGAACTAACCATGCATGACTAACACCTTTACTAACCCCTATTAACACCTAACGAGCGGCCTAGGCGGTATAAAATATGTAGCCACCAGCGGGGTGTTTTTACCCAAAATAGGGCTGTTTACGTGATCATTTTCATGCCTAAATAAGACCCATTGCATAAAACAAGTATCTATCCCGGAAAGGGCATAAACAGAGCTTTCCAATGACACCACAACGATCCTTGTATGATGGCTAGTTTTCTTGCAACAACCGCGCAACACGAGTGCAAAAACCATGTAATTCGGTACTTTCCCCATACAATTCACTATGTAGCGAGTGTGAGAGGGTGGAGGAGGGTGGGATTCATGTCATTTGGTTCACCGCGGTGGTCTGGAGCAGTCATATGCTCGCTACTCTCCTGCCACCACTTGTCTCTCTCTCAGCAACATTACATGCTGAAATTGCCACACGACCTATGTCGCGCGCCGCCACATAGTCCAAATTTATTTTACTCGACTTATGTTGTGCGCTGCCAGTTAAGGGTTAACTCACAATAACCCATTAACCTTTCTTGCATACTCTGATAACTAAATTAGCACCTCAGCTATACCATAGAATGAAGATTGAACAATCTAAGAGAGACGCTCCTATCACAGCTGTCCCAATCCTCCTCGCAAAGTAGATCCAGTCTCTCTCCCCTAAATACTTCCAGTATAGCCAAAATAGTACCTCTTACTAAGGCTCAGTTATATTGCATTATGAAGGCTCCCTATAGCCATGTGCCACAACAGTAATCACTACCTTACCTAGTCCCCGTATCTATTGAGAGCTCAAATAATTCCATAAGACTCGAGATCCCTATGGCCTACAGGGTCCAAAACCGAACCTATAAACCCAGCTCCAGCCCCCAGTAAAATCAGTTGAAAGATAGACACCAACCCAGGTTGGTCACCAGAGTTAACCTCGAGCTCTATCCTTGTTGGTTGCTGAGAATTGAGTTCCAGAGCTGGCAGACTCCGTGGCAGATTTGGATAGAAGGACCTGTCCACGTACTTGAGAACTTCCTACATAATGACTGGACGGCCGCGGAACCAGTCGTTAGCCCCCAACATCACGGACGCAAGATAACCAGGACCAGACCAATCAAATACTACCCAAGATTCACTCTATCAGTACTACAGTGTTACAGTACTATTTAGAGACTCACTTATTAATATTTCTACGAAGTGGCTATATCTTTGCCCCAGTAATTCATATATAACCATTCCATTAGGAAGTGCTAAGCGTATCAGTGTTCATTAATTAACAGGCGATACTAACTCTCGTAATTACCCATATACCCAGATATTATTACATAGAAGTGAAACCCTAGTGATATCTGAATGTTCGCCCACTGATTTGCGTTCTATGTATTTCTGATACAAGAATATAAAACTTAGATCAGTACCCCCTGAGGTTACTAGAATTCCCGTGCTCTAAAATATGCCTGTCTAATCTAGTCTGTGAACTACTACTTGTGCACCAGAGCTACCAGTAATAAATCTAACAGTGAATATGAATCTATAAGTAACATTGATGGTCTCCAGTATATAAACTTGTGAATTAAAGCCAGTGATCAGAAGATTAATACCTGAACGTTGGAAGTGGGAGACTAGGCTCCATCCAGATCCACTTATGCTAGTGTTGTTCATTTCTATCATTTGCCTTGCACGAGTATTCAGAAGTGTATATATCAATAGACGTAATCGTGTGTCTTGTTACCGTGTGTTTATTTTGTGTTCTCTATTCCTCATACCTTGTTTTGTGCATGCAGCCTTATATACCCAGTCAGTTAGAACTCACATTACCCAATTTAATCCTGTAGAAAAACAGGGCATAACATTGGCGGCAGCGGTGGTTCTTGATTCGGATAAAGGGTTGCATTACACTGCAAGTTTGGAACAGTAGAAGCATGGGAACATCGCAAAAATGGCAGCTTGCTATGACACTCACACACATTCCCAAGTATGATGTAAACACGTATGATATTGCCACTTACTTAGACATAGTAAAGCCAGTGTTAGATGTGGCACTTCAAAATGACCGCGACAAAATCGCCGTTGCATTATTGCACATTATGCAGTTGGGAAAAGCCGTTTCCCAAATTGTTAAACAGGTAACGCCAGAGCTTACCTGGAACCAGTTTCGATCCCTCGTGATCCGGACCTTAGGGCCACTTTTGGGTTCCCTCGTCGCCCCCGAAATAATAAAAAAGTCGACGAGATCAAGTATGAAGGGGATATCAATGTGACCCTCATACAACTCTACAGATACGGGAGGACCACGTATAGCTCTGAAGATGACGAGCAACAAAATGAACTCTTATTCACCGCATTTTTAGACATCCTCCCACCCCACATCACCGCCCATCTCGACCCGTACGGCTCATTCGAAGAACAGATGCTCTCCATCAGAGAAAAATACCAACTCAGTTCGATGAATCCCCTATCCAACCCTTCAGCCCCTATCCAAGAAAGTAAACTTATTCCTCCACTGAACACTATCATCGATAAGTCCCTCCATCCCCCTAAAGAAAACTCTGTGCACCCTTCCAAAATGACTTCCGGTGAAAGTCCAACCCCAGTGCACTCTTCCTTGCCTCTATCCTCTCTGACCATCCCTAAATTTTCCCCTGCCCAGCCATCCACCAACGATAATCTTCCATCAATCGTGTTACCCCATAAACCCCATCCTTTTTCTATGCCTGCCAACAAACCACAGCACGCAGAAATGGTCACCCCCACCGTAACCAAATTTCTTTCAATGTCATCCCTAAAAAATGCTGGTCAGAAAATGAGCCCCCACTCCACTCTCTCACATGCCCCTGTCACCCAAGACCAAACTTCACCCCCGTCAATCCCTCAACAACCTGTCACACCTCTCACTTCCTCATATTCATCACCTGTCCCCCCCTCAAAACTGTCAACCTCACCCCCCCACCATCATCTCCCCACATGCCCAACCTCGGTGAACCCCTTCAAACACCCGCATCAACCAAGAATGCTACAGCTCCGCCTACCTCCTCTTCCCCCCCTCCCTTGTCACCCTCTCCAACATTACCCGAACCGCTCTTGAATCCACCTCCAGTAACACCCCCGCTCACCAATCTACCTCTGCCCCATAATCCAGAACCAGAACCAAAATCTCCATCAATGTCTCCTTCATCCATCCTACCAAATTCCATTGTTGTCCGAGACAAATCTCTTCCGCAACAATCTCTCCAAACTGACCTACTCACCCCATCCCCACAATTTACCTGTCAATCCCCCCATGTTTTCAGGACAGACTCTGATATATGTAACCATAATTCTATCAAATGTTTATGTACACATGTTTCCAGGGAAAATGCCGACCTATGTACCCAACAATGTATTCCCCATGCCCCCAGAAATGTTCAGCTATTCCACAACCAACAAAATTCCCCTTGTGACAGTTTTCCGTCAGTAGCTCCCTTCCACCCCCACACAATTCACACCCCTAGAAAACTTCACAACCCCACACTTGACTCGCCCTCTCATGACAAACAAACTCACCAGTCCCAGATAACCTCTAACCAGACCGTGACTGCCACCAAGAAAATTCCCCAAATTCGTCCTGTTAACAACCCCAAATCAATACATCAGTCCTCCACCAATAACCCATGTTCTATGCCTAACTCTTCCCCCACCAATCCTTCCCAGTCCCACCAACAAATTCCGTTTCCTAGATCACTCACACCTCACCACTCTGATCCTCCCACACGCGCCGTTAATCCCCCCCTCACGCGTGACCCCCACCAAAGTGATTTCCCCCCCCTCATGCGTACCGAACACCTGCTCACCAGTCGGTCTCCCACCATCATTAGCCCAGCTAAACTTTCAACCTCCACCAATTCCCACCCTGCCAGCCTAACCTCTCACGACCACATTCAGAACGAAAAATCACCCCCGTACATAACCCCTACCCCCCCTTCTCCCCCTATCTTACCCCCTCTTCACCGTTACCCCATTCGCCCCAAATTCCACCCCCAAAGATCCCGCTCGACAAAATACCACGCCCATCCCAATCCAACCACAAAACTTTTCCACCTTGGCTAACCCCCAGAATACTACTCTCTCTCTCGCCCCAAACAACATAATCAACCTCTCAACTTCAACCACTCCTCGAAATCCCATCCACGTCTCTCCCGAAAATAAAATCAGTCCAAATTCAACCCCTCTCAAACCACAACCCTGCCTGCCCAGACCCCCCCCACCATCTCCCTATCAAATCCCCACACTCCAAACCTCCAAACCACCCGATCATCGTAAACTCTCAACCTCCAGCCTTACTCACCCTTCCCCCAACCCCACTCACGACCACAACTCTCTACACAATTCAACCCCTCCCCAGCACCAACCTCTTCCGCAACAACAACCCCGACTCGACCTGCCCGTTTCACCTTTAAACCCCCCCTATCACTACCCCCGACCGAAACCATTTAAACCTGCCTCCAAAACTGGCCCCGGGCCAGCTCTCACCCAGACCCACATTCCTAACGACAGACCTAATGGTATATCCACCCCTCCCTTCCAAAGTGAAAGTGAACCCCCAAGGTCAAAGCCACAACCACCACCCCTACCAATAAAACCAGACCTTCACCAAGACTAAGGGCGACCCTAAATAACCCCCCCTGAGGATGATGAGGATATTATTGTACTGGAATTTCCATGGGATTTGTTTTCTATTGTTCTTAATTCCTAAGCGATTGAGCATGATTCTATAAATTTACATGTTTTCCATATACTGTATATATTATAAATTTACATGTTTTCCATATACTGTATATATTAATTTTTTTCCCTTAGTCATACTACTTTTCTTGTTAACCTACACTTTTCTGACTATCTTTTAAATTTGTTTTATACATTGTTAAACACTTTAGCTCTTCTTAATTTTCCTGTGTTCTTAATTATCTGTCCTTTCGTCAAGTTCTTTTATCATCTTTTCTCTCCTTTTCCAACATCTATGTATTTTCTTCCCTCGTTCCTTTTTTCTTGAATAGTAACTCTCCTATTAGTTTCCAGTGTCTTAGATATATGGCCTGAGTAATTTTTTTTCCTAATTTCATTATATTATTCACATTCCAGGATAAAATGTTTTAAGTTTTTGTCTCTCTTTTCTGAACAGTCTGTTGCTAGTCGGGATGACAGTAATCTTCGTCCTCACCGACAGGCTGCCATTTCCCTCCAACCTAACCCCCTCACCGACCTGACCTGGCCCCCCTAAACAAACCTACATACTCCAACCTTGAGGTACGAGGTCGTACCTAATATAAAGGCGACGGAAGTGAAATACCACAGGAACGCTGTGGTACGAAAAACCTGAGAGCGAAACCTCCAACCCTAACGAGCCACAGGAACGAAAATCCTGAGAGCGAAACTCCCATTCCCAACGAGATCCCAGGCCCCTTTTCCTTTTCCGATTTGGTCTCTCTCCCTCTCTCTCAATTCATTCCACATATTATACGTCTCTCAATCACAGTCTTCTAATATACAAACCACAATACTTTACTCACTGATATTCTTGATGTACCACCTAAGTATGTATTTAATTACGTAACCACCATACAGGCTATAATACTTTCATTGTGTAGGTTCGAGGCGATCTAAGACACCTTAGCTTCCATTTCACACCAAATCAGATCGTGATTACGTCAGCCCTGTATTTAGTTATATAACAATCATAGCCCCCCCAATTCTAACAATTCGATGTCTCTAACCTCCCGTTGTTTTATCCACTAACTATATATTCCCAACCTTTAACCACGACTCTATACACCCGATAACCCTATGCCAGTTATTGTATTGATTTAGGCCTGTTAATTCGGATAAACTCACTATGACCAATCTGCAGACGATTATCAGGAGAGATGCAGGAAAGCTACCTCGTATCTCCCTTTCCATGACGAGTATAGATATATGTACCCCCGTTCTCAGTTGCCCCCCTTGCCTTGTTCTTCTAGTAACTAAGTGTATATATAATATTAACCGGAGTATGCCACCAGTATTGATACGACATAGCGGCACTGTCCTTGTGTCGTATTGTGCCACGTGCAGACCAACCAGGTTTCATCCTCTTATTAGGACGACGGCTATAATGTCGTCATTCATGCATGCATTCAATCCTTAGGTTAATTATCTTTTATCCGCCATTGTGTTCATCTCTTCCATTTACTTTTCCACAATTGTTATACGTCTTCCAATCACCTCCTTCGTATACACAATCCACACTACTCTATTTTGCTTCATGACCCTCTGCTCAGGGCACCCTGTTTGGGTCATCCTGTCCACTTATCCTTCACGCCCCGCTGCACACACCACTCTACCTGTTCGATCGTAGGGAAATGCCACCCCTATGTCCAGCGCATTAAGGGTCACTATCCTAGGTCACGAGCGGCGCGGTGCCTAGCCTCAAACCAACCCCTTTACAATTCACAACCCTTTTCCCACACCTCACACATACACTACCCCTCGTGTCCTACACCTCTACCTACATGATGACGAACATGAATACACATTCATATTAAAACACCCATGCCCTGTCCCTAGGTTGCCATAAATCTATGTATGTGTTCACCCCTTAAAAATACCTTGTCTTGCCAGACTAAGTTTCTGAAGACCAACCGCCCCCATAAATCTAGGTATGTTCTTAATATGTTCACCCCTTAAAATGCCTTGTCTTGCCAGACTAAGTTTCTGAAGACCAACTGCCCCCATAAATCTATGTATTCAATCCTTAGGTTAGTTATCTTGATCCGCCGTTGTGTTCATCTTTTCCATTTACTTTTCCACAAATTGTTATACGTCTTCCAATCACCTCCTTCGTATCCACAGTCCACACTACTCCATTTTTGCTTCATGTCCTACACCTCTTACCCACCAGACTCTCCCTACATGATGATGAACAAGAATACACATTCATATTAAAACACCCATGCCCTGTCCCTAGGTTGAGCCAATGCCAACCAGTCAGACAGCCATGACTAAAGTTGTTAGCCACCATGCTATAACGTAATGCTTACCCCAACCAGAGATTGTATAGATAACCTTTGTTTTCCATTGTCTATCATAGTATCACGAAACAATAACGAAGTACCCCTACGAACTGCCGCTTTTCTTTGGTCTATATTTCATAGAAAACGCAGTTCCCAGGGACAACTAGACGTACAAGAAATTGTGTCAAATAATAGTGTCCATAACCCCTCGTATTGAC
Organism: Paralithodes platypus; assembly: GCA_032716605.1. Lineage (NCBI taxonomy): Eukaryota > Metazoa > Arthropoda > Malacostraca > Decapoda > Lithodidae > Paralithodes > Paralithodes platypus. The sequence goes on from CM064560.1 coordinate 1,742,489, forward strand.
GAGTAATAGTACACCATGTTTTTCCCTACTTTATCCACAGTCCAGCACACACCTACAGTTAACCTCCTTCTCCCCCCACAGCCCCACAGTCCACATGATTCTATCTTTTCCAGACTCATATACCACCCAGTATTTGCATCCCCCGGTAGCATTTGGCTAACGTACTTTCACTGTCCTTTCAAACTCCAATATCAACTGTAGCCTAATGCCACCCCCACGCCCGGAGACCTTAGGGTCAAATTTCCACGTAGCCCCCCTGAACTCTCTCCCTCTCATTAACACCCTGCGCTCCTCGACTCTTTTCCGACCTAGCCTCTCCCTCATACCTCTTGAAGATCCTTAATTTTTCCGTTGCTAACGCTCTCCAACCTTTTATATATATACTCCTATCCAGCCTACCTTCCCTTAGTAGGCCAGAACAACATTAGAACTTTACTAACCCCTTGCATGCCATCTATTCCCTTACAACCCATTCACAACCCTGCACCCAATGATCGTCAGTGCGAGGCTAGCCGCCTCGCCAGTAACTAACTTCTATTGCCATACTTCCAGATAAATGTGGCAGAGTCAGCAACCCAGTCTCCACCACATCCAGCAAACCATACAATTAACAACCAACCAATTAAAACCAGCTAGCCAAGGCACCTTCGGTTTTGGTATTAAGAACACCCACATCTGTCTCATAAACAGAGGGTTATTACAAACCCTTTGATATGGCAAGCCCTTAGCCACAGCCGCCGGACGACTGTCCCAGAGAGAGGGCGCCCAGCTACCCCTTTTTACCCACCCAAGGAGGGAGACCCCCACCCCTACGGAGGTATACCTGACCCTTGTTTTGACTTCCGGGTCATTGCCAGGTAGCACAGGAATTCTTCCTATCAATGAACTAACCATGCATGACTAACACCTTTACTAACCCCTATTAACACCTAACGAGCGGCCTAGGCGGTATAAAATATGTAGCCACCAGCGGGGTGTTTTTACCCAAAATAGGGCTGTTTACGTGATAATTTTCATGCCTAAATAAGACCCATTGCATAAAACAAGTATCTATCCCGGAAAGGGCATAAACAGAGCTTTCCAATGACACCACAACGATCCTTGTATGATGGCTAGTTTTCTTGCAACAACCGCGCAACACGAGTGCAAAAACCATGTAATTCGGTACTTTCCCCATACAATTCACTATGTAGCGAGTGTGAGAGGGTGGAGGAGGGTGGGATTCATGTCATTTGGTTCACCGCGGTGGTCTGGAGCAGTCATACGCTCGCTACTCTCCTGCCACCACTTGTCTCTCTCTCTCAGCAACATTACGTGCTGAAATTGCCACACGACCTATGTCGCGCGCCGCCACATAGTCCAAATTTATTTTACTCGACTTATGTTGTGCGCTGCCAGTTAAGGGTTAACTCACAATAACCCATTAACCTTTCTTGCATACTCTGATAACTAAATTAGCACCTCAGCTATACCATAGAATGAAGATTGAACAATCTAAGAGAGACGCTCCTATCACAGCTGTCCCAATCCTCCTCGCAAAGTAGATCCAGTCTCTCCCCTAAATACTTCCAGTATAGCCAAAATAGTACCTCTTACTAAGGCTCAGTTATATTGCATTATGAAGGCTCCCTATAGCCATGTGCCACAACAGTAATCACTACCTTACCTAGTCCCCGTATCTATTGAGAGCTCAAATAATTCCATAAGACTCGAGATCCCTATGGCCTACAGGGTCCAAAACCGAGCCTATAAACCCAGCCCCAGCCCCCAGTAAAATCAGTTGAAAGATAGACACCAACCCAGGTTGGTCACCAGAGTTAACCTCGAGCTCTATCCTTGTTGGTTGATGAGAATTGAGTTCCAGAGCTGGCAGACTCCGTGGCAGATTTGGATAGAAGGACCTGTCCACGTACTTGAGAACTTCCTACATATGGACAACCTGGACGGCCGCGGAACCAGTCGTTAGCCCCCAACATCACGGACGCAAGATAACCAGGACCAGACCAATCAAATACTACCCAAGATTCACTCTATCAGTAATACAGTGTTACAGTACTATTTAGAGACTCGCTTATTAATATTTCTACGAAGTGGCTATATCTTTGCCCCAGTAATTCATAATATAACCATTCCATTAGGAAGTGCTAAGCGTATCAGTGTTCATTAATTAACAGGCGATACTAACTCTCGTAATTACCCATATACCCAGATATTATTACATAGAAGTGAAACCCTAGTGATATCTGAATGTTCGCCCACTGATTTGCGTTCTATATATTTCTGATACAAGAATATAAAACTTAGATCAGTACCCCCTGAGGTTACTAGAATTCCCGTGCTCTAAAATACGCCTGTCTAATCTAGTCTGTGAACTACTACTTGTGCACCAGAGCTACCAGTAATAAATCTAACAGTGAATATGAATCTATAAGTAACATTGATGGTCTCCAGTATATAAACTTGTGAATTAAAGCCAGTGATCAGAAGATTAATACCTGAACGTTGGAAGTGGGAGACTAGGCTCCATCCAGATCCACTTATGCTAGTGTTGTTCATTTCTATCATTTGCCTTGCACGAGTATTCAGAAGTGTATATATCAATAAACGTAATCGTGTGTCTTGTTACCGTGTGTTTATTTTGTGTTCTCTATTCCTCATACCTTGTATTGTGCATGCAGCCTTATATACCCAGTCAGTTAGAACTCACATTACCCAAGTTAATCCTGTAGAAAAACAGGGCATAACATATATATATATATATATCTCTCTCTCATATGTATCTTAAAAAATTGGGAAAATACTTTTTACTTTTGGTACTTGAGTAATTCATTCAGTAGATACTTTTTTTTTACTTTAACTCAAGTAACTTTCTAGTTGGGTACTTTTACTTTTGCCTGAGTAACTTTTTGAGTACATATTTTTACTTGAACTTGAGTATAATTATTAAGTACTTTTTACACCCCTGGGTAATTGTCGTTTCGCAGTAATTCCAAAAATAATCTCATAGGGAGAATACCCGGTAGTTCTACAAACGGTGGTATTGATTCCCCAGACAATTTCTCGCAATAGTTCCGGCCAACCTCGGGATATTTCTTCCCCTTGCGAACTTAGACTAGCTCATACACAATTCGCTAGTAACCGATGATTTCTTTCACATACAGCGTTCCCTTCTAGATAATACGGGGAGGTATGTTGAATCTGGTAACCCAAAGTAACCCCCAAATGTTGCCAAATTTCATTATTAAATTCCTTTCCTCTATCACTCAGAATACATCCAGTGGTGCCATATACAAAAATTACTTTCTCCAGAATACTATGAGCCACGGTCTCAGCTTTCTTGTCCGGAATAGGGAATAGCACAAGCAACTGTATATTTTGAAAAGACGTCGACACAGGTCAAAATGTACCTTTTTTTTCGTCTGTCTGGGCAGAGGTCCCGTAATGTCCACAGACAACTTCTCCCACAGTTTTCCGGCCAGAATGTGTCCTGGTGATTGTTTGGATCCTCGTCTGTCTTTCCCTCTTTGACACCCCAAACAACTTGGGATCACTTCTTTAACAACTTTGTCGGCTCATAAGGTCCAGTAGCTTTCATTAAACTGCTTCAAGACTCTAGACTGACCTAAATGAGCCCCCTTCCCCTCCTGTCCGTTGAGAATTTTAATCATGTGTTTAGCCTCAAGATAATCTAATACCACCCGATCCTTAGGATCCCTCCAGGCTCCCTCAGAAAATGTTACTTTATCTCCACAATTTGGTATCAGATCATTCTTTTCTTTGTTGGGTCGAGTGGGTTGGACTGGTGCTCCAGATAATCTGGATAGACCATCGGCATATGGTATGTAATTTACCCGGTCGATGCCTAATTTCAAAGGAATATTCCTCCAGAATCCCCTTCCACCTAACAAACAATCCATCTGTCTTCATTTTTCTGAGCCATTGTAAACTATGGTGATCCGTGATTAGGCTACTTCGAAATGAACTCCGGCTAAATAAGAACGAAAATATTGTACAGTCCAGACTAAAGCTAGACATTCATTTTTAGTAACGCTGTAATTCTTTTCCCCTTTATTCAGGGTCCGGCTGTCGCATGCCACTATGCCTTCTTTCCCATCCACCTTCTGGGCCAAGACTGCCCCTAGCCCTTCATCAAAATCATCGGTGTACAATTGGAACGGCTTGGTAAAATCAGGATGACAAACAATGGGGTTAGAGGTTAGCTTTTGTTTCAGGTGATCAAAAGCTATTTGACAGCTCTGGTCCCAGTCAAATTTCCTCCCTTTTTCAAGTCTCTTAGTCATAGGTCGAGCAATTTTTGAAAAATTTGGTATAATCCTCCGATAATAGGAAGCCATTTGCAGAAATTCTCTGATTCCTTTGACAGTGGTGGGGGATGACATTTCTGCGATAGCTTTTACTTTAAGGGGGTCAGGTTGAATACCTCTCTTGGAAACCACATGTCCTAAGTATGCTACTAATTGGCACTTGGAAGGTTTCAATTTAAGTCCTGCCCTCCTGATTCTCTCTAACACTTCTCGTAGTCGGTTGATATGTTCCTCCCAACTGTTCGAAGAGATTATGATATCGTCCAGGTAAGCTAGGCAAGTTCTCCATGTCAATCCCCTCAGTACTTCATCCATGACTCTAGTAAAACTGGCTGGTCCATTACAAACTCCGAAGGGTAAAACCGTGAACTGGTAGAATTTACCTTCGCTCGTGACAAACGCGGTTTTCTCCTGGTCCTCTGACCTAACTGGTACCCAGTACTCACTTTGTAGATCTAGGGTAGAAAACCACGTTGACCCATTTAGTGATTCTAGCGAGTCATCAATACGAGGTAGGGGTTGAGCATCTTTGATTCAGTGTAAAGTCGGTGAAAATAGGTTAGCCTAAACAGACCCAGATGCGGAAATTACTTGAGCCAACCATGCCAAGTGAGATATCTTTCTTGGTGTCACTGGTAGAGTGTTCGCCTCTTAGCCCAAGGGTCCCGAGTTCAATCCCAGGCCCTGGCATATTTTTGTGAGGCTATATCAGCACCTAACGAAGTTTAGGTGTGTTGGTAAAATTGTTAAGATGGTTGAGAGTAAGATCGGAGCTCCATAAATCCTCTTTCGGGTATGGTGTAAAAACCTATTCCTACAGGGCAAGAAAGGGGATAGGAGAGAACAGGGAGTGTAGTGAGACGCAAATTAGGCTTTGGTTGTTGAGTTGCCAGCCGCTCCAGCGAGTTGCCAACTGGGCCGTTAGTGTGCCTGTGTAGCACAAAGGTGCCTTGTGTGTGCGCGGCTCAGTGAAGTTGACTCACCATTCCCGTTCGTCTCTCTGACGGACTCACGGTAGTTTCGGCTCAGGCTTGTTCCTCTCTGTTCGTTCCTCTCTGTTCGGAGCCTTCGCTTCCCGGACGGTGAAGTAGTGTAAAGTCAGTGAAAATAGGTTAGCCTAAACAGACCCAGATGCGGAAATAACTTGAGCCGACCTTGCCAAGTGAGATATCTTTCTTGGTGTCACTGGTAGAGTGTTCGCCTCATAGCCCAAGGGTCCCGGGTTCAATCCCAGGCCCTGGCATATTTTCGTGAGGCTATTTCAGCATCTAACGAAGTTTAGGTGTGTTGGTAAAATTGTTAAGATGGTTGAGAGTAAGATCGGAGCTCCATAAATCCTCTTTCAGGTATGGTGTAAAAACCTATTCCTACATCAGTTTTCTGTAATCCACACAGAACCGAGTGGACCCATATTTTTTTTTTACTAGGACTACCGTAGATGACCACGGACTGTAGGATTCCACTACTATTCCTTGCTTAACCCGGCAGCTAAGGGGAGACTCTTAAGAGGTTTTACTGGGCAACTGCGGGGAGACTCTTAAGATCCTAGGCCTAAAAGAAAACATTTAAAACACCCCAGTAGCACTTGATTTTTTTTTTTTTTTTTTTTTTGCCCCTCGGCCATGCCACATATCACTCCTCCACATCCCCCCCTCCCCCCCCTCTTCAATTATCACCTATTTTCCCTGTTATTCCCTTATTCTTTGGTATATTTTCGTGCTAACATTAGCGAGTCGAGTCGCTTTCAGGGCGTGGTCATATGTGTGTCTATGCGTGGGAAAGAGAGAGAGATAGAGAATTAGAGATAGTGGACTCAGTCTCTCTCCAGGCCTCGTGAGAGGAGGGTGTGACGGCGGCTGGCTCACACTTGATGAATGAAACTCTCTCTTTCAATTCGCGATTTTGACCATCCAAACACTTCTCCCACTTGTTTTATTGTTGTAACATGTTACTATCTTCATATTAAACGTAAAATAGGCGCATATGGATAAGTATTAATGATATTTATGGTAAAATAACGATTTTAGTGAGGAAAGAGTGCAAATACCTACGCACAGGGTCATGGTGTATATTACAGGGGCTGCGCATCTGCCGAGTTAAGCATATCATCTACCTGTTCCTTCTCCTTCTGTCTCATAATGGGATTTTGTCGTCTATAGGGTTGTCTAATAGGGGGTCCTTGAGTATGTATCTCGTGTGTGTGTCAGGTTCGGGCCGATCCGTGGTCCCCTTCATCTTGGGCAAATACGTCTCTGTAAGCCCAGAGTAATTCATGTAAAGTAGCAGCTTGGTCTGACGTCAATTGTTTTGGGATCTCAGGTAAGTTAATTGGTCCGTTAGTCCCAACAGTGGTGGGTTGCGTGGGTGTAACTTGTCCTAACAGTCTTCCTTTTTGGTAATTGTTTGTATTCTCTCCAAAGTTAGCAAGAACTAATTTCTTCTGATCGGTAGTAATAAAGGTGGGAGATTTTCGAGCTTCATTTTGTGCATCTGGTTCAAAAATCCCGGCAGTCATTCCCTGATATCTGGGAATTTCTATCATTCTCCATGTTTTAGGGGGGATAGAAATGTTTCCCATGGTAGCTACTATTTGGGGTCGTAGTGTGGTCGTCGTGTCTTTCGGGCCGCACTGTATGGTTACCCCCAATTGACTCATAAGATCTATTTCCAGATATGCATCTACTCCGCTGTTGGATTATCCCGGTAGAACACAAAAATCTGTGGTGAATTTAATTCCTTTCCATTGTACCACCAAGGTGTTAGTTCTCCCTAAAATCGTCAATGGTTGACCTCCGGCTCCTGACAACTGAATACTAGTTTGGTTTAGTGGTCCTATTTCTTTCTGACTATTTTTCACAAAATTTTCCAAAAGAAAAATTCTATTTGCCCCTGTATCTATTAACATGTTTGTGACTTTCCCATTTATTACTATTGTTTCGCAAGGCATTTGTCTCTCTAATATATTAACCTCGCCATATCGCCTTTCTATGAGAGGTTTAGGGGAAAGTTTTCTCCCCCTTCTGGCATTGTGTTTTTTGGTTGGGTCTCTGTTTCTCTGTACTCTACTGGAAGCATTCCTCCCTGGTTTGGATTTGTCACCATTGGCAGGGGTCTATCATTTGGAGGTGTTGGTCTCGAGTTAAATCTGTGTGTCGGGGTTTGGGGACGGTTTGAACAGTTCCTAGCTAGGTGTCTGGTTTGTCTGCATACAGTATACAGCATCGGATCATTGTTCTCTGATACCCTTTGTTTGGGTTCTCCTCCTCCCCTTTCTTTTTCTCCTCCTTTAGCTCTCTGGCTTCCATTACTTTCTTGATTACATCCATGAGTTCCTTTGTGGTAGTCACTTCATGTATAATACAGTGCTTTCTAACTTCCACAGGACATGCTTGAATCATAATCTCTCTTATTTCTGTCTCTTGATTCTCTTGGTTCATGTGAGGATAAGCAGTTTTGACATTTTTCGCGATCTCCCTCCTCAGGGTTCTCACATTTTGTCCATCTAATTTCATACTTTTTAGTTTGTCTCTGGCCTTCCTTGTGGAGGTTTCTCGGCCAAATTCTTCTATCAGAGCATTCCTAACTTCTGCCCATGGCACTAGTCCCTCTAGACGTACCCTTACATCGTTCAGGGCCTTGCCTAAGTGTGCCTTTCCATAGGCTATCTTCTTTTCATCTTCTCTCACATCAAGTAGAGTGAATTGACTTTCTAATTGTTCAATCCATAGCTCGATTTCTTCTTTCCCCTCTTCCCATAATCTAAACGGTAGTAATGTCGTCATTATATGTCTGGTTCGTTAGATAAATATACTCAATCCAAACAATTTGTTGAATCCCACCGCTTGCCACCAAAATGTAGTACTTATTTTCTAATTCTCAGTATACTACTAAGGTGGGAATAATTCGACAGTTGTTCAGAAGTTCGTATCCTTTATTTAACAAACTCCCTAATAGTTTTATGTTTCCCTAGCAATTGATTCTCTGTTCGGGCCGAAATGAGTTCAACACTCAGATTGAATATTATCGTCGACCCACAATAGATTTTACGTTGGAACTCACAAGTTCCCGTTACCACCTATTTGGATACCCGCTATTCAGGTATTGACTCACTCCGACTTCGATCCAAAGGCACATTACTAGTCTCCAAAATAATATATCAACTTTACCGGGCCTCAATATGTCTAATCCAAAAACCAAGGCTTTAATGAATTTGACCTCTATTTCCCTATCTTTAACACTCTTACACTATATATATTCTTATCTTTAACACAAATAAATTCGTACCCGTAGGCACCTACATTAATATAACCCTTTGTTTGGAGTATCTCCACTTTGCGCAGTGGCAGTATCGTAACCAATGAGGTTTAGAGGTCCTGTCATCTGCGTACGGTAAACGGTATTGGTTAAAGTATTATTAAAAACCCACCTCTATGGCTTACCGTGAGCAATTACGGTAAGCAAGTCCTAACCCCTCTTCTCGAGGTATCCTTGTTATTACAGCGTCGACGGTGGAACCAAAGGGGAGGGCAAGTGTGCTGTTTCTCCTACAGTACACTTTGTTTTTAATCTTAAATCCTGTTTTAATTTAAAGTTTTTACTGTTGTTAGTACCAGTATTTTGTTTTTACATTTTCAAAGTACTTTTTAGCCGAGACTTTTAACAATCTGGCGCCCTGTTTGGAGGCATTATGTCCAGACCCCAAGTCCTCCTGGGAAATAACTGTGCTCGGTATGACTACCTGGCCGGGCTGCTCCACCTAGAGAGAGACTACCTGGCCGGGCTGCTGCGGCGTCACCGCTGAACGGGTCCCTGTCGTGGTTTTAACACACAAATCTTTAGGCGATCTTCTGGTGTCCAACGTGAGTTGGTGGAATTTGAGTTGGTGGTGAACCTTTTTTCAGGAGGGTCTAAATTTTTGTGGGTGAAAGATGTGTAAAAATTACAAGCAATCTTTTTTCGAGAAAGCTACTTAAAACAATATGAGGGCGGTGTACAAATAAAAACTGTTTATAATTTATATTTTATTATATCCTTTGTGGGGGTTATATATTGGTTGTTTGCTATGTAGTCACCTATATCCTCCACTTCATTAACTTTAGGATCGAGTGACCTAAATCTTACTAAAAAATTCAGGTTAGTAAGGCACGCAAGGCACTATATGAATCGCCTATTCTCTTACTAAGAAATTCAGGTTAGTAAGGCACTATATGGATAGCCTATTCTCTTACTAAGAACGAAGTGGCTACGGGACACCTCCGCCCTTCTGCCTCGTGTGTCCTGCCCAGATACGAGTCACAGCCATCGCCGCACTATACGACTACGGGACACCACAGTGAGGCTGGGCTACGGGACACCACTGGTCATAGGAGCACCCTGCACCGTCTAGAGCTCCGCTTCTCCTGTGTGGTCCGCCCTTCTGCCTCGTGTGTTCTGCCCAGATACGAGTCACAGCCATCGCCGCGCTATACGACGCATTACCTAGGCTATACGACGCATTATACGAAGCATGACCTAGGCTATACGACGCATTATACGAAGCATGACCTAGGCTATACGACGCATTATACGAAGCATGACCTAGGCTATACGACGCATTATACGAAGCATGACCTAGGCTATACGACGCATTATACGAAGCATGACCTAGGCTATACGACGCATTATACGAAGCATGACCTAGGCTATACGACGCATTATACGAAGCATGACCTAGGCTATACGACGCATTATACGAAGCATGACCTAGGCTATACGACGCATTATACGAAGCATTACCTAGGCTATACGACGCATTATACGAAGCATGACCTAGGCTATACGACGCATTATACGAAGCATGACAGAGAGAGAGAGAGTGTGTAACTCTCTCTCTCACACACACACTGTGTCTGTCTCACTCTCTTTCTCTGAGTCAAAGATTTTTTAGCTAACGTCTTGCCCATAATCAGCAGCAATGAGCGCGCTCACGCTGTCCTGTTAAAGAAATAGAGTTGTCAATTATTTTTCCACGACATCATTCACCCACAAAAATTTAGGAGAAGAGAACTACCTGGCCGGGCTGCTCCACCCAGAGAGAGACTACCTGGCCGGGCTGCTCCACCCAGAGAGAGACTACCTGGCCGGGTTGCTCTACCCGGAGAGAGACTACCTGGCCGGGCTTCTCCACCTAGAGAGAGACTACCTGGCAGGGCTGCTGCGGCGTCGCCGCTGTACGGGTCCCTGTCGTGATTTTAACACACAAATCTTTAGGCGATCTTCTGCTGTCCAACGTGAGTTGATGGAATTTGAGTTGGTGGTGAACCTTTTTTCAGGAGGGTCTAAATTTTTGTGGGTGAAAGATGTCGTGGAAAAATTACAAGCAATCTTTTTTCGAGAAAGCTACAAAATAATATGAGGGCGGTGTACAAATAAAAACTGTTTATAATTTATATTTTATTATATCCTTTTTGGGGGTTATATATTGGTTGTTTGCTATGTAGTCACCTATATCCTCCACTTTATTAACTTTAGGATCGAGTGACCTAAATGTTACTAAAAAAATCATCTTAGTAAGGCACATAAGGCATTATATGAATAGCCTATTCTCTTACTAAGAAATTCAGGTTAGTAAGGCACTATATGGATAGCCTATTCTCTTACTAAGAATGAAGTGGCTACGGGACACCTCCGCCCTTCTGCCTTGTGTGTCCTGCCCAGATACGAGTCACAGCCATCGCCGCGCTATACGACGCATTATACGAAGCATTACCTAGGCTATACGACGCATTATACGAAGCATTACCTAGGCTATACGACGCATTATACGAAGCATTACCTAGGCTATACGACGCATTATACAAAGCATGACCTAGGCTATACGACGCATTATACAAAGCATGACAGAGAGAGAGTGTGTAACTCTCTCTCTCTCACACACACACACACACACACACACACACACACACACACTCTGTGTCTGTCTCTCTCTGAGTCAAAGTTTTTTTAGCTAACGTCTTGCCTATAATCAGCAGCAATGAGCGCGCTCACGCTGTCCTGTTAAAGAAATCGAGTTGTCAATTATTTTTCCACGACATCTTTCACCCACAAAAATTTAGGAGAGAACTACCTGGCCAGGCTGCTCCACCCAGAAAGAGACTACCTGGTCGGGCTGCTCCACCCAGAGAGAGACTACCTGGCCGGGTTGCTCTACCCAGAGAGAGACTACCTGGCCGGGCTGCTCCACCTAGAGAGAGACTACCTGGCCGGGTTGCTGCGGCGTCGCCGCTGTACGGGTCCCCGTCGTGATTTTAACACACAAATCTTTAGGCGATCTTCTGCTGTCCAACGTGAGTTGGTGGAATTTGAGTTGGTGGTGAACCTTTTTCAGAAGGGTCTAAATTTGTGTGGGTGAAAGATGTCGTGGAAAAAATAACAAGCAATCTTTTTTCGAGAAAGCTAAATTTGTCGATACAATTGTAAAAACTAGGACAAATAAAAGAAAAATATGAAAAATTTCATTTTATTTTCCGATTTACATTATACGAAGCGTGACCTAGCTATACGACGAATTATAAGTACGAAGCACCACAGTACCAGTTACTCCCATTAATTTTAAGTCACTTGATCCTAAAGTTAAGAAAGTGGCGGATATACTGTAGGTGACTACATAGCAAATAATCAATATATAACCCCCAAAAAGGATATATAATAAAATATAAATTCTAAACAGTTTTTATTTGTACAAACACAAGGCAGAAGGGCAGAGCACACAGACGAAGCGGAGCTCTAAACGGTGCAGGGTGCTAGCTGGCCGGGCTGCTCCACCCAGAGAGAGACTACCTGGCCGGGCTGCTCCACCCCCCAGGCAGACGACTCACCAAAAATAAATTCTGCTATTCAACTTGTCTTGGTGGTGAACCTTTTTTCGACTTTATCATCCCTGTCAGAGACGCATTGAGGCAAGGAATAGTTCCCATGGAGGAGGCAGTGAAGTGGGGATATGTCCCTGAGGATGGGGAAAGCTGGCATGGAAGTGACCTTCTGGATGGGGCAGCCGGGCAAGGATCTGGTTCAACTGTGTACAAATAAAAACTGTTTAGAATTTATATTTTATTATATCCTTTTTGGGGCCATGGTCGATAACGATGATCTGATGGGAGGGGATTGAGAGGTGCTTAGTCGGCTGTTGTCAAAGATAGAGTGAGGCTAATACAAAACAAACTCACACTATCTAGTTGAAGTCTCTATTCACAACTATTATGGACAAGCCAGTTGCAAGATGATATTTCCTAAGGAATTATCCTATTCATAAAACAGGCAGAAATAGGCCAAGCTTTACCAAAATTATAGTTTAATTAGCTAATACGCATGCAAAGTTTTGGTTATGCTAGCCCTATTTCTGCCTTATTTACCTTGAGAGCCAACATCAAATTTTACTCCTGAAAGGTGATATTAATGTATCTGGGGCACAAATACACCATTTGGTAGCTTTAGTGTCAATCTGGAAAAACCTGGCCTGCTTTAGGTCTATAGGGAACATTTCTTGACTCAGGTCAGTCCGTACCTGGCATTCGGACAGGACAGTTTCCTAGGGAACATTATCTTGCAACTTGCCTGTCCGAAATACTAATATTAGGGAACATTGTGAATAGAGACTTCTTAGGGAACGTTATCTTGCAACAAGCCTGTCCGAGATACTAATATTAGGGAACATTGTGATGACTAGTACATATTTCAGTTATCTGAAGAAATAACAGCTTGAGATTGTAAGTAGTTTCTACAAAGGGCATTTTGCAATGGTTAACCTAAAAATATGTTTGGAATAATCATTAGAAAGTGGGGTTCTTGGTGGGGTGAGGTTAGGTTAGGTTCAAACACGTCACAGGAAGATAATTTTTGTTTGGCTGTGTCAGTGTTCACCAACATAATTATACTTAGGTTAACTAAATTGAATAGGTTACTAATAAATGATATCACACAAATATTCTCACAAAAGTATTGGCCAAAAATAAAAACTAGCCAAACATTTTAGTTCAGTATGAGAAAATACCCTTGTATACCAAAAATAGTTATATTTAACAGAAAAATACAGTTGTGAAGAGTCAAAACATGATTTCCCAAGTAAACCTATCCTGTCCGACATTTGGTCATTGCTCCCTAACAACCTGCCAAAGGCGTCCAATTTGAGCTTCCGAACAGGCCAGTTCCCTAAGAATTTTAAAATATTCCATTAGATGTCCATTTCCAAACATAGTGCTTTTACGACTATGCAGTTGAAAAGAACTCTGAAAGTAGCTTATACCATGTTATTTTCGTGAATCTAAGAGTATAAACAGTACCGGAATAAAGCCAGCAAAAAATCACCCATGACAAATGTGCTGTCCCGGTTCCGGAGTGGATAGGTCTATTATAACTGGATACAAGCTACGGACAGATCCCCGCTCATTGTTGCCTATGGCGGTCTGAAAAAAAGTGAGCGGGCATGATTGCATGGAAGCTTTTGATACATTATGGAATTTTATTACAGAAATTAATTTTGCAGCTCATTTTACCCCTTGTACCAGATGTGTAGGTTCGAACACTATCAGAAAATTGAGTTATATGGGATTGTTCATTTTCTTCCCTATGCAGTGGTGACTTTCAGTGGCCACTCAGTTTGTGTTGAATCACTATTTTTACCAAAAAAACACATTTATAATGAAACTGCCTCAAGAACACTTGGGGGAAATGTAGTATATGGGTCGACACACAACATATCCTATAATCAAGTTAAAAAGACCAATTTGAAGATGTTTTATGACCTCCCCAATATTTGGTGACTTGAGGCAAAATCTGGGGGGGCAGACGGTCTTGTTGACCTAGTATACCCTTCACATATCCCGAGCTCCCCGGGTCCCTGTTTATGCTAGAGATGATCGCTAGCGCAGCTGATAGAGCCAGGGTGTCCACATATTCACCCCTGTTTTTGGTGTCCTATGACATCGGGAAGTGGGTTAAAAAATGGACGCAAGTTGGGATCAGTAAGCAATCTGGCACTACCACGTTCCCTAAAAATGTTCAGACCCCCATATGACCCCCTAGGAGGTTTCTAAACAGGGAATGGAGTTGTTCTGACCACCTGAGTATGCAAAGATCTATACCCATGCAAAAGATGAACAAGCCAGTTCAATTATTTGCCTAAGATGAATTGGCAGGTCTTGTAGAAGGGTGACCTCTCTCATCTCTTTTATCTCTTTAAGTTTTTCAAACTAATCTTACTTCCAAATTTCTTCAACATCTCTCTTCTCCTAATCTACTCTCAGATCGCCAGTATGGTTTCCTTAACCCGGCAAGTGCCGGAAGACTCTTAAGAGTTTCCCCGGGCGACTGCGGGAAGACTCTTAAGATCCTGGGCCTAAAAAAATCCATTTAAAACACCCCCAAAAAACTTGAACCCTTTTATTTTTTTTATTTTTATTTTTTGCCCCTGGGCCATGCCAAATATCACTCCTCCACATCCCCTCCTTCCCCCCCCCCCCCTCTTTCAGTTATCACCTATTTTCCCTGTTATTCCCTTATTCTGTGGTCTATTTTTGTGCTAACATTAGCGAGTTGCAAGCAGGGCGTTGTTATCACTGTTACCAAGCGAGTGCAAGAGAGAGAGAGAGAGAGTATCGATCGACAATCTCTCTCCAGACGTGGGGAGGAGAGGAGGGGAGGGAGGTTGCCTCAGCCATAACTTATGTAACTCCTGGCCTGTATCGCCGATTGTGACCATCCAAACGCTGTTTCCACTTGTTTTATTGCTGTAACAGGTTAATACCTTTATAATCAACGTAAAATAGGCGCATATGGATAAGTATTAATGCTATTTATGGTAAAATAACGATGTTAGTGATGGGAACAGCTCAAATATGTGCCACAGGCGTGTGGTGTCTCATACCCCCCATGCGCACGTCTTAGGTTAGGGGTCGCTCTACTGGTGATCTTCTTTAATATCTTACGAACTCATGGTCATCCTCCTTTCAGAACTTCGGTGAGACCTTTTCGATTGCACTAGACACATCGAAGGCCTTCTATAGAGTCTGGCAGCCATTGTTCACTTCTTCATCCTATCAACTCCGATGTTCCTCAGGGTTCTGTCCTATCTCTAATATTCTTTCTAATTTTCATAAATGATCTTCTCAACTGTACCTCCAGTACTATCCATTCATACGCAGACAATTCTACCTTACACTATTCAATTAGTTTTCCTGAACGCCCCAGCAAGCAATCCCTCAAAAACAAACATACGAAGCCATACAACTACCTACTATTAACTACCATTTCCAATTAGGGCAGAGAAAACCTTGTTGCCTTTAACACCTTACGAGCGGCCTATGCGGTTTATTTATGTGTACCGCACAGCGGGGTGTTTTTAGCCAAAATAGGGCTGTTTACGTGATCATTTTCATGCCTAAATAAGACCCAGAACGTAAAACAAGTACCTATCCCTGAAAGGGCATAAACAGAGCTTTCGAATGACACCATAACGATCCTTGTATGATGGATAGTTTTCTTGCAATAACCGTGCAACGCGAGTGCAAAAAGCAGGTAATTCGGTACTTTCAGTACATAATTGAGTATGTAGCGAGTGAGAGAGGTAGGAGGGAGCTGAGATTTGTGTCAGTAGGTTCGCCGCGGTGGTCTGGAGCAGTCATACGCTCGCTAGTCTCCTGCCACCACTTGTCTCTCTCTCTCAGCCACATTACGTGCTGAAATTGCCACTCGAGTTATGTCGAGCGCCGCCACATAGTCCAGCTTTATTTAACTCGACTTATGTTGCTCGCCGCTAATTAAGGGTTAAGGCTTCCAAAACCCATTTCTCCATCTATCTACCCGTCGTGGACGGCCATCATTCACTTCCTCATCCTATTATCTCCGGTGTTCCTCAGGGTTCTGTCCTATCTCCAATTCTCTTTCTAATTTTCATAAATGATCTTCTCAACTGTACTTCCAGTCATATTCATTCATATGCTGACGACTCTACCTTACACTACTCAATTAGTTTTGCTGAACACCCCAGCAAGCAATCCCTCTAAAACAAATGTAATGAAGCCATACAACACTAGTCTTATCTTCTGATCAAACCACCATTTCCAATTGGGGCAGAGAAAACCTTGTTGCATTTAATGCTTCCAAAACCCAATTTCTCCATCTATCTACCCGTCATGAACTCCCAGAGGACTATCCCTAATATTGTACTTCAACAATACAAAAATCAGCCCTCTATCATCTTCTCTCTGTATTCTTGGTGTCTCTTTTTCTTCTGCTCTCTCTTGGAAGGACCATATTACCAGTCT
This sequence comes from Paralithodes platypus, assembly GCA_032716605.1. Classification (NCBI taxonomy): domain Eukaryota; kingdom Metazoa; phylum Arthropoda; class Malacostraca; order Decapoda; family Lithodidae; genus Paralithodes; species Paralithodes platypus. The sequence goes on from CM064560.1 coordinate 1,759,113, forward strand.
TGCTAAGGCAGCCTCCCAGAAGCTGGGTGTGCTCAACCGCCTCAAGGGGTTCTTTACCCCTGCACAGCTTCTTGCTCTGTACATGGGCACAGTACGTCCTTGTATTGAGTATTGTTCACATGTGTGGGGAGGATCCTCTCACACAGCAGTTCTAGACAAAGTAGAAAGGAAAGCCTTTCGTATCATTAACTCCTGTACATTCACCGACTCTCTGCAATCTCTCTCTTGCTCTCTTTGCCGCAATGTTACATATCTCTCGCTATTCTGTCGCTACTACAATAATCAGTGTTAGTGGGTGCGGTAGTACGTCCTAGCATTGTTTCACATGCTTGCACCCAGTCAGGGGACATCCTGACGACGTATACAGACTAAACACACATAACAAAGCCACTCCAACACCTTCCTCTCTCTCAACACTCTTCTCTGAGCTAGTGCCGATAAAAATGGCATGGTCAGTCCTGTAAAGAATCGTAAGATTCAGAGTTGTAAAGATTCCAGGACGAGCTCATTAGCGGTGGATCCCCAGATCGACCGTGGTGATTGTCACCTAAACATCTACAAAAGTAAGTAAGTAAGTTCGTCAGAGCTCTCCCAGTGTATACCACCTCCTCTACGTAAGGTATGTAGTACCTGTCTTGCATCACATCCCACCCCTACTCTGTGAACTCTCCAACTCAAGAGTGAAATAATACTCCTAATCTTTCTTCTATTCAACAGCTGAGCTCTGGAACTCTCTCACTAAATCCGTCTCTCCCTCTTCCTATGACTTAAGTTGCTTCAAACTTCGTGTGTCCAGGCATTTTGGCTCGAACATTCCTTGATTTTAGCCCTGTCACTTCTTCAACTCTGGGGGAGGCACTCGAGCATCACAGGCATATATATATATATATATATACTGTATATATATATATATATATATATATATATATATATATATAATAAATATAATAAATATAATATATAAATATATAAATACATAAATAAATACAAATATATTATAATAAAAATGCCTCCCAAGACCGCTATCTAAAAGAGATTGATGGAAGTCTGGGGGTTTCTTTAACTCCCAAAAAGCGGGCATGCTTGTTTACATCACTGTAGTGCTGGGCGGTTATATATTCTGAAAAAGTTTCATTCCATGCTTTTTCATGCATAAGCAAGAGCCAGAGCGTAATAAAATTATATATCCGTGAAAGGGCGATAATAAAGCTTTCCAATGACACCTGAATCATCCTTGTACGACCACGGGTTCTCTTGCAACGATCGTGTAACCGGAGGTGAAAATACCCTAAAATGAGGTATTTTTCCTGGTTTTTTTTCCTTATTGAGAGAAGTAGGGAGATGGTGATGAGACATAGTATGGGTCAGTGACAGCCACATGGTAGTGGCGAGTGGTCCAAGCCCGGCTATTGTCCCCCCAATGTGGGGATCGGTTTTTACACCATACCCGAAAGAGGATTTATGGAGCTCCGATCTTACTCTCAACCATCTGAACAATTTAACCAGCACACCTAAACTTCGTTAAATGCGGAAATAGCCTCACAAAAATATCAAGCCCTGGTGGGGGCACGAACTCTCGACCCTTGGGTGTGAGGCAGACACCTTACCAGTTAGACCAATAGAGATATCCCACTTGGCCTGTTCGGCTCAGGGTATTTCCGCATCCGAGGTCTGTTTAGGCTAGCCTATTTTCACTGACTTTACACCAACTCTCGGTCTCTCTCTCATAACTCATAATGTCCTCAAAATGGCACCTGTCATATGAAGAGCGCCACAGGGGTGGCCAATATTCTCTCTCCCGTCATATGACGGTCACCGTCGGTTGAGGGTTAAAAAATACAATAACATAAAATATAATAAAAAAAGTCTTCCATTAAATATTGATAAAAAACTTGCTAAGGGATTGAGTTTACGGGCCGGTGAAAACAAACAGACTATAGTCTTATGCATGTGATAATGGTCTACTTGCGAGTTTCAGGCGATAAGGAAGTTGGAGCCGTATGCATCCATATTTAGCAGAAATACACCACTGATATAAGTTTGTGATGGATGGAAAGTTTGCTGACTATGACTTTACTTATATATATATGCACCATAGTTGTATTTTAGCTGGTATTTTTACTAAATTGGGAGGTTTGACACTCTCCCAATACCAAAGAAGGAAAACCTTCTATTTGGTAGGTAGCCTTGGAGTATCCAACGTAGAGCTATATACTTATCGTATAATTCCGTTCCGCTCTGGAGCGGGCAATTATCGTAATCACTAGCGCGATTAAATTGATAACTTCTAGAGTAGCACCTTACTCTCTCTACTAGGTACGTTGTACACACTTTTGAGGCTACTATTTTAAAGGAAATGAAAATATTGATGAGAAAGAAAAGATAAAATTGCAGAACATTGTCCATCCTATCTGGCTCCTTAAGCCGTTGTCATGGGTCCACCGCACAACCCGACCGGGTTCATTAGATCATCCAGGTATCAAGTTAAATAGACAAGATTGGATGGGCAGGGGTACGGCGTGAGGGCGGGATACTATGACGTTGGATACTCCGAGGCTACCTACCAAATAGAAGGTTTTCCTTCTTTGGTATGGGAGAGTGTCAAACCTCCCAATTTAGTAGTAGCCTCTACGTCTCCAACGTAGAGCTAGAGTAACAAATTGGAGGCGGACATCCAAGCGAAAAAACACAAACTTAGCCCTTAGGAAATATCAGGACCATAGAAATACCGACATAAACAAGAGAGTTTATATAAAGAGTGTACAGACAGGTGCATATCAAGAGAGGTCAAGTACAGTCAAGTCTTATTCCATGAGATAACTTAGCCTAAGACAAAGAATTATGCATTTCATAATCATGAATATAAATTCCAGGATGCCCCCCCCCCCCCTCCTTCTGGAAGAAAGCAGGACGACCCATACCGTAACGAGTAAATACCGGCATACGCCGAATAGGAGTACCGTACAGGATGTGACGAGAAACTACATGAGCAGTGTCAGTGACGAGCACTAAAAGCCATATGAGAAAAGTTCAGTGGTATGAGGACAAGATATACCGAAAGAATGTAGTATACTTAAGACTAGAAAGTATATCAAAAGCTTAGCCCAGTTATTAATCTTTAACATAGGTGCAAGTATGGTTATAGTGCAATACCCTTCCCTCCCCCCCCCCCACCCCAACCCCCAATAAGGGAAGGACAGGACAGGAGAAGGACAAGAGACAGAAGGAACCCTGCAGGGAGACCCCGAGGGAACCTGCAGGCCCAACGCACTACAAGGATGCCCCGGTCTGTCGGTGGACCACGACAGAGAGGAGGAGACAAACGTGGTGGGGGAAGACCAAAGCCCTGTGTCGGCAAAGTCCGGGCGAGAAAAATCAAGTAAAACCTGAATGTAGCAGCGTACGAACGGACGGCATGAGCTGTGCCCTGAACGTACGGGTTACTGGCCCGAAGAACCCGACACAGGCGAAGTCCCACAGCACGGCGATCAAGCCTCCTATCGGACGTAGGCGCCACCCGTAATGTCAACCCCGACACTGGCCTGGCCGAGTACACATACGTATGCAGGGTTTAAACCGGGCATAACGGACGATGAACCCTACCACGTGTGGAAGCCGGTACCGGAAAGGCCTAAAAAAGGGAGTATCGCGTACGGTTGTAGCTACAAAACGAACAGACGGAGCCAAAGTAACTGACCCAAGGACGGGAGAAAACGTAAGCAATGCCGGTTCCTAGACACGGCAGCCATCTCCGAGACGCCGTCACCAGCCGCCAAAGCCAGAAGGAACAGTGTCATGGCATGGAAGTGTTCAGGCGCGGGGTAAATACCGGTAGTGTAAGAGGCAGACGAGAGCAGTGGGAGAGCCTCCACCAGAGACCACTGAGGAGGAATCTGACGCGGGGTAGGCCTAAGCCCAAAGCAGGGTCGCATGAGGAAATCCAATGCCCTGTGAGGAACGACCAACCCCGTGAATGACTCAAACAGTACCCAAATGGCCGACAGGCGGGTCCTAAGCGTGGTGCATATGTCGGGACGCACCTCAAAAATAACCAAATGAGGTAGGGAAACACGAACGCCACCGACAGGCGTGTCCGTGATGTGTTGGTCAGCCCAGAAGGAAAACCGTGCCAGTGAGAGACGGAAGTCTGCCACTGAGAATGTGTCCAGTGGAGAGAATTTGACAGTCAAAGAACGACTAAACTTCGGCAGCCACCCTGCCTCACAAACATCCACGATGTGAAGGCCAACGAGGTCCCTAGGTCACCAATCGATCCCAAGTGGAAATCGGGGAACGATAGGGGAACAGGACTCGGGCGCCACCGCCACAGCTGAGCGGACCAGGCGTGTGCCGGCCAGATGGAAGTGAACAACCAAACAAAGTCCATGTACCCACTCAGCCTGTGGAGGACTTTGCACATCAAAAAGGGCGTCGGGTGGCGGAAACACATCGAATATGGTGTGTTGGAAAGACCAAACTACCCGGGTGCTCTGTCCCATCGACAGAGCAACCGCCCATAGGTTGGCAGTCCCGGGTAGGTAGGTTACACGCAGTGTGACGGTATAAAGGAGTGCGTGGTAAACAGGTACCCCGCCAGGTCCTGAAGAACGAAAAGACTACACAGTCACCAGACTCAGGGTGACAGGCGTGCTCGGCCTGTCCTAGTCGAGGCCCGCCCACGGCACATCGTACGACGGTGGAAGGCAGGACCCGGGAACGGCGACTAGGAAACCGAACCGAGGAACGAGAAGGAACAAGGAGAGCGTCGTGTACACAGTGTGTAGGAGAGTTCGCGGAGAAGATCCCACCCACCAAGGAAAAAGAGGAGCGGAAGACCCCGAGTGAGCAGGGGAGGCAAGGCCAGTCCGACGAGGGTCGTAAAGACACGAGGGGCGACATGGAGACCGAAGGGGAAACCGCCGAACGTGACATAATTAGAGTCATCAATACGAGGCACGACAGGTAGACCACCGGTCACAACACCTCGCTGTCCCCGGGGACCAGAAAGACATGCGACAGGAAACCCCGCTGGTGAGGCGAGACTACCCGAATAATCCCATCCACGTGCATGGTCAGAAGAACTTAGGCGAAGTCTGGGGAGACAGGCCGATGTCACGCAGGTCGCCGGAGTGGAAACGTGGACCGGCACCTCGAGGACAGACCCCGCCGTATTACCCGGCGTGCCCACGAACGACGAAGTTAAACCGAGAGTGGGGACGCAAGAGCCGGTAGGAGCCCCGAGTCTGGCGGCCTCGTTACGAGCCGGTCTGCCGACCTCAACGAAGAGCAAGCGGTTGAGGAGGGTCGTGACATCCCAGGCGGACGGGAAGCGAAGAGCCCCGCAGCAGCAAAGAGGGAAGACCCCTGCCATGCAGGGGCAGAGAAGAGCCCCTCCGGAGGGAGCACAGAATGCAACAGCGACGTGCAGACCTCAGCCGGCGCCAGTGTACAAAAGGAAAACCACAGAGACTGGCGACAACGCGCAGCCTCAAGGAAGGGACACTGAATGAAGCCGACGGAGGCGACGGCGAGCTGCAGTCGCACTCGCCCGAATTGGGGGCCACCCTTCCCGAGCACCCTAGTCGGTGGGGCTACAATAAGCCTGAGGGGAAGCCGAGCTAGGTACAGCCGCTCGAAGAGGATGGAGAGCATGCGAGCGGTGCGCCGCCAGGGCTTGTGAACTTGTTCCAGGGCACTCTTCTCTGGTGGCGTGAAGGAACGTGGCATACGTTCAGAAAGATAACGTAGGGGCAAAGAACCAGGCCCAAAATGGAGGTGAAACCCCGGATGAAGGCAAGACGAGGCTCGACATGGAGGAGCAGCCGACAGGAAGGAGTGGTGAAGAACCCATCTCCGACTGAACCCCGAAGTCGACGCCCTCCGTCAGCCACAAGGAACAGTAAAAGATAAACTATGGAATGACACTACTGAAACTCATATGAGGCCAACAGAGTGGGCGCGTCGACATGTACGTCGTGTCGAGCAAAGGCTTCGAACTGTACCTGCCAACTCGCAGGCACCAGGCGCACCCCTTGTGCATGTGTAAGAGCTCGTTCCGGGCGGGATGCCGCCACGTTCCCCCACGATGACGGCTTCCCGTAAAGGGAAGGGAAGCGACGTCCGTTAGGGACCTGAAACAGCCCGAGGGACGGTACGTAAACAGGCCGACCAACCAGCCCCAGGCTACCCGCAGGGAGCATGACTAAAGAAGTCGATGCCGCCTGGAAGCGAGTGGGAGGATGGACAACCGGAGCAGCAACCACAGGTAGAGCAGGTTACGTAGGCAAGAACACCGCCCAGTACGGAAGCACGTCCGGAGATCGTACAGAGGAAGAGACAGGGCGGCGTGGAGCCGGAGACCGTCGGCGATGTGGTGAAGTAGAGCGGCGTCTCCCCTACGACCTGGCGTCCTCGGAAACAGTAGGGACGTCCGAACGAGGCACCGGGGGAAAAGCGTTCAGGCGCCAGGGAGACAGCAGAGGGAAGGGGAAGCATGGCACGCACCCCTACGTCTAGGAAGCGCGGAAACCGTCGGAGGTGGTCCTTGACAGAGAGAGCGAAATCCCGATCATGTAGCTCAGAGGCGAGACCTTGCCTCTACAGCGTCCGGGAAAGGAGGACGAGACCCAAAGGTCAATATCGACGAGACACGGTCTACACCTCCGAGGGTTAAACCCATCGCGGTTGGAGCACGAGACATGGGTAGGACTCTCCATGTCCCAACGGGCATGGCAGGACGGGAACCCCCATGGCGTGCGCAGGGAGGAAAGGATATCCTCACTGCAACCGGAAAGGAAAAATATACCAATGGCCCATGTATGAAGCGCCCCAGGCAGAGCAGGGCAAGAAGGCAGGCGGGCCACAAAGAGTTACCACAGGTAAATAGGAGGGATAGTAGTAGAGCGTTCCATAGGAGAGTACCCCCGTCCCCTGTTGAGGAAGGGAAGGATGAAAAAGGGGGGCCCTTCGAAACAGGCACGAGGGCAGAAAAGCGCACAAAAGTGGTCACTACACCCTGCAAATGGAGCACCTTTCATGAAAGTGAGTATCCTGTCCCCCCCCCCCCCTTGTGTGTGGTGAGGGGTGAAGAGGGACCCCCCATGCGGAGGGTCAGGGAGAGGCCAGGCGAACCAGCAAGTGCAAAGAACCCTGTGCAAGTCCCGAGAAGGAAGGCATGAAAAGCCTTATAATGGAAGAGGATAATAATAATACCCAAAGGTTGAAGGTACTGAAGAGAAGAAGATGCCCAAGGGTACCATCAGAGTAGAGTGGGAGCACAATCTGATGAAAAGGAGAAGTCCGTGAACTACTGCAACCGAGTCCCTATACAGAGGCAAAGCAAAGCACCCAAGCACCGACCCAGAGAGGAGTGGACCAGAACGGGCCGCTCCGCTCGGGGGCGGATATCCGCTCTGGAGGATGTAGGATGTAGGACGAATGTAGGATGGGTGGAGCTCACAACCCGGTGAGGAACCCGTGGCGAGAGCAGAACGAAGTAGACATACTACACTGGAACCAGAAGAAATGAAGACCCCGTGTAGGCCATAGTAAGGCATGCATGTATTTCATCGACAGTAACAAGAATAAAGCCTGTTGGTAAGCACCATGAAAATAAAGGCCATGGCAATGCACGCATGTATGTCATTGGCAGAGACAAGACAAAAGCCTGTTCGGAAGCACCACGAAAAAACCACTGAAAGTCGATGAATCCTTAAGAAGAAGGCCCCCGAAATGGGAGGCCAGGCAGAAGTAAGAGTCATGAGGTCATGCACAAAATAAAGATCAGAGACCCCAGAATAGGCTACAGGCACCAGGTCAGGGAGTAGCCGAAAAGCTCTCACTAGGCCTGGAGACTGGACTCCCGTCCAATGAAGGAGAGTGCCCCCCCCCCCCCCCCCCCTATATCCCCCTGGAAGTTAAAGCTGAAGAGAACTCTCCAAAAGGAGGATCAGGCAGTCCATAGGGGAACCAGCAACATCCCAAAGAGCCCCAAACCCAAGGTCAGAAAAAACCAAGGGGTAGGCTCAACCCTCTGAAGAACTGAAGGAAACCCCACCCCAAAATATGAGGGAGACTAATACCTTAAGGCCGGTATCAGTTAAGAGGTCCTGTAGGTCAGAAAGTACAGCCTGGTAAAAAGGAGCATTAAAATACGTCTTAATGGAAGTGCAGGACTACCAGCCTAAAATACAAGAGGCAAAGCCTAAATGAACGAGTGTCGCCCAAGCGGCGACGCATGCGCAGATGGCAAAAAATGAAGTAACCTCCAGTTTCGACGCTACACTCCAAGAAAAACACATTTGAGCCCATTTTTTAGTGTGCCTACAGCACGTATCATCTGTCTAGAATCACAGGTACCTTAAATAAGGCCCACAACTCCCCCAAAGGGGAGGTGACAGGTATGGTAGGCACAAAAACAGAGCACCAGAAAAAGTGTGTCATCATAGAGTGTAGCGCGAAAACTCCGAAAAGGAATGATCTAATGAACCCGGTCGGGTTGTGCAGTGGACCCGTGACATCGGCTTAAGGAGCCAGATAGGATGGACAATGTTCTGTAATTTTCTTTTTCTTTCTCATCAATATTTTCATTTCCTTTAAAATAGTAGTCTCAAAAGTGTGTACAACGTACCTAGTAGAGAGAGTAAGGTGCTACTCTAGATGCTATCGATTTAATCGCGCTAGTGGTTACGATAATTGCCCGCTCCAGAGCGGAACGGAATTATATGATAAGTATATAGCTCTACGTTGGAGACGTAGAGGCTATTACTAAATAACAATGTTTACAGCTCTAACTTCCTTATAGCCTGAAATTAGTAACTGGTCAATTATGTACCATGCCTGTCGTCGTGTCATTGGCTATACTGTTAGTGTAGTACTTATTTTATAATTCCAAGTCTACTACTAAGGTGGGAATAATTCGACAATTGTTCAGAAGTTCGCATATTTATTTAACAAACTCCCTAATATCTTATGTTCCCCTAGCAATTGATTCTCTGTTTGGGCCGAAATGAGTTCAACACAAAGATTGAATATTATCCTCAACCCACAGTAGATTGCGCTTTGGATTCCCTCTATTCAGGCATTGACTCACCCCGACTTCGATCCAAATGCACATCACTAGTCTCCAAAATAATATGTCAAACTTTACGGAGCCTCAATATCTCAAATCATAAGACCAAGGCTTTAATAAATTTAATCTCTATTTCCCTATACTTCACGCATTTACATATATATATATATATATGTTAGTAAAGCCAGGTAATAAATTTTCTTTAATACATACGAGGTTGAAAGAAATGGCAATTTCTGCGTTGGAAATTTTATTATTCAAAGTTTCCAGGTCTCTGATGAGTTTTCGCTGGGTGGCAGGAAGTAGATGAAGGAGATGAGCAAAATTCATGGTGGTACAGGGTTACATAAATGTAAATGATGATACAGGATATACGACGCGTTTCACTGGACAACCAGCATTATCAAGTAAGGAAGGAATGATATAAAAGGTAAACAGGAAGGGTATATATAGAGGATGGAGGATCAGAGGAGGCGAAAAACAAGGGGCAAAAATCTACTATTGGTGGAAGGGGATTCTGGAAAAGAGAAAGGGGGGAACCGCTTCACGCATGCGCACTGGATGCGGGATCATCACCGCCATCAACGCCAAACAAGGAGGGATCCACCTTAAAAAACTCGTCGGAGAATACACCCCTGGTTATGCGTACGGAACCATCAAAACACACAAACCTGGGAACCCCCTCCGCCCCATCATCTCCCAGATCCCCACTGCCACCTACCAGATCGCCAAGGCCCTGAACAACCTCCTCACCCCTACGTGCCCAGCCAATTCAACCTTAACTCAGCCCACGATTTCTTGGAAATTTAACGAGACGCCCCCCGTAACAACAACCACACAATCGCCTCTCTCGACGTAGAAAGCCTGTTCACCAACGTGCCAGTGGATAGGACCATTGACATGATTCTACGTCGAATTTATCATTGCCCTGATACACCAACACTGGACATCCCGGAGAAGGCCCTGAAAACACTACTGGAGCTATGTACCAAGGAGGCCCCCTTCCTTTGCCCCCGGGGCAACATGTACAAGCAGATAGACGGTGTGGCGATGGGCAGCCCTCTAGGAGTTCTTTTTGCGAACTTTTTCATGGGTACCATCGAGGAAGAGCTCCTAGCTGCCCAACGACCCGCCGTCTACTGTAGATACGTGGATGACATCTTCGTGCAAATCAAGGACCTCCACGAACTTCAGGAACTCCAGCGTCGCTTCATGACCTCCTCCGGACTTAACTTCACCTTTGAAAAATCTAACAATGGACAACTCCCCTTCCTCGACATCCTCGTAGCTCTGAACGACCATGGGTTCAAAACCACCGTCTACATTAAACCAACTAACACAGGACAATGCCTCAACGGCGATAGTGAATGCCCCCGCCGTTATCTTCTATCCTCCATCTCCGCCTATGTTAGGAGAGCCCTCACGCACTGCTCTACCTGGGCCGACACCCACCAGGAACTAGAAAGACTATCCCAAGTTTTAGTAAATAACGGATACTCCAACTCCGACATCTCCAGCACCATCAACCACCATCTTGAAAAATGGTACACCCAAAGCCCTCCCAACATTGACCCCCCCAATGAAATTAAGATCTTCTACCGCAATTACATGTCCTCTGAACACAAAAATTATGAGGTCGTCTTAAAAGAAATAATCTCCAAACATGTCCACCCAACCAACCCGGAAAACAAAATCAAATTAATAATTTACTACAAATCCCCCAAGACCTCCAACCTCGTTCTCCGCAACAAACCTGCCTCCACCAAGATAAAGAGCCCGATGACCGACGATCACGTCATTTACCAACATACCTGTAATTATGAGGACTGTGGACCTCATTCCTATATTGGTATGACGCAGACTCGTCTTTCACGTCGGCTAACTCTTCACCTTCAGGCTGGAGCCATCAAAGACCACTATCTCACCCCTAACCACCCTCACCTCACACGCAACGAGTTAGAGAAACACACCACCATACTCGATAAAGAAAGTGACCCAAGGAGATTACCTATACTCGAAGCTTTATATATCCAAGCCTTACATCCCAACATCAACAACCAAACTCTGGACCTTCAGATCCTTCCTTCTGCCAAAAGGCACTTTCCTACAGGACCTAACACCCCCCCTCGCCCCCCGGTGCCCTTGATGCAGCCCCCCGCGCTACCTCCTTCAGCTCCGTCTTCCGCAGGCGCCACACAACTTAGGCCACGCCCCTCGACACGCAGCCAATCAGCTTCGACCCCTCCAACCAACCACCATCCCGCATCCAGTGCGCATGCGTGAAGTGGTTCCCCCCTTTCTCTTTTCCAGAATCCCCTTCCACCAATAGTAGATTTTTGCCCCTTGTTTTTCGCCTCTTCTGATCCTCCACCCTCTATATATACCCTTCCTGTTTACCTTTTATATCATTCCTTACTTGATAATGCTGGTTGTCCAGTGAAACGCGTCGTATATCCTGTATCATCATTTACATTTATGTAACCCTGTACCACCATGAATTTTGCTCATCTCCTTCATCTACTTCCTGCCACCCAGCGAAAACTCATCAGAGACCTGGAAACTTTGAATAATAAAATTTCCAACGCAGAAATTGCCATTTCTTTCAACCTCGTATGTATTAAAGAAAAAAATATATATATATATATATATATATATATATCGTTTATCGTTATTAACAAATAGATCTGTACCCGTAGGTGCTTACGTTAATAAAACTCTATTATGGAGTATCTACACTCTGACTTCCTATTTAATATAATAAGTAAACTCAATAATTAATCATGACACCACTTACAAAATATCTCATTACATGGTCCAATATAATCAATATTCCATAAACACCTATATTACCATTACAATGTTCAACACTTGATTACTTTATATATATCATGATTACAGTATTAGTGTATTAATGTTTAATTTGATTAATACTATATTTATCAACTCACTAACTACTATCTCAGGAGTACAATGTTTCTTCACAACAGTCGACTCGACTTGTTACTTATATCATGATCACAAATCTTATTACTATATCGGAGGACTATTCTTCTTAATTTAAATGCTACAAATGACAATGTTTCCTTTATGACAAAAAGTATTTTTCATCATATGGACTAGTGTCCGTCCTCACTATTTCTCAAGCTAAATCTAATCTATCTGCAACTATTATTTATCCCTACTTCATTCCTATAGTTGCTTCTAGCTTTAATATCTTATTGAATTCTTCCCCTTATCTTTATTGTTTACATTTATCTACTAACCTAGAAGATCCTATACTATTTATAGCTTAGTGGCATGGAACCTTTTCTATCAATAACAGCTATATTCTCTCAACATTTAATCTTTTTATTTAATTCATGAGTCTAATCTATTTATCTTTATTTTGTTCTATAAGAACACATCAACTTATTTAATGGTTGGAACCAATGAGGTTGTCAAACATTGTTCTCTCTTTGAATGAATCTATTTCGGGCCCATAAGGGTCCTGTAAAAAGTATTGGGTATCTCTGGAACACTCTTCACCACCTCAAGGCCGGCCAATATTTCTTCTGGAATTCTTCAGTCCCATCTACTACTTGTCGCCCCTCTTGAATCGCTTGGCTATAAGTGTGTAAGCTAGCAATGTGATGACAAGCACCAGGATACTTGTGGCGTATCTGGTCAGCAGACGAAAGCTGTATTGGGCCAGAGGTGGACTTTATTGGCTGGTGGTAAGCGAGCTGGTAGGCTGGAGCAGGTTTGGCCAAGTTCCCATCACTGTTCAGGTGAGGGAGAGGTAGAGATTGCTGGCAGGTGAGCCCAGTGGATTCCGTGACGGGAGCGACGTCTGCGGCCCCACCCCCTCCCTATATAGCCCCGCCTCATGATTTGCCGCGCTGTGATTGGTCAAGCCGGCCACCCGGGCAGTGCTTCCTCTATCCCCATAACTTGAACAGTTCTTTCTCTCTCCTCCGGGCTTATCTCATCATAATATGTCCTTGGGAGATGGTTGCAAAGGTCTTGTAGTGGCTTACGGGAGTATAAGGATTGCACTGATTTCATAGAACTATTGCAACTAGGAGAAACGTCCTGTGGAGGGAGCGAGAGCGATGTGAAAGGTGGATATGTGTGCACGGCTGGCCTAGCTTTTGCTTGCTCCGACAACGGGGTCCCGTGATTGGCTGAGAGGGAGGGTGTGGCAAAGTTGTGGGAAACGTCAGGAATGTCAAACACAGCTGGTTTAAAGGGACGGTCTAATGCAGCATGTTGATTGGCTGGATGGATTCTTACTTTAGTTAGTACCAGCCATTACAATACCCTGTCCATTATAGGTAGGCCAGAAATCCCGACCCATGTGTATTTGTTTTTGTTTTACTGCGCCTTAGCTCTTTCTGATATATTAGTTAGGAGGCTACTATATCCGCAGGAATATGCTTCAGGCCGTCGATATGAGGCAGTTGCATTTATTATTTGTTAGCAGATGCGCTAGTTCAAGGGTTGCCACACGTGGTGCGGAACCCTCTAGCGTCCGAATCTGCGCGTGGGCCCCTTTCGTGGGCCTCTTCTCCATGTGAGCTGTTGCTGCTGCTGGTTCTTCAGAGGTAAGGTAGCTTCCAAGATGATGTCTCTACAAGCCTCATGGCCAGCCTCAGTAGGGGTCTCCAGTATAGGCTAGGGGTTATTTATTTTATGAATAAAATTACTCAATATTATGTTTAAGCCTATGTTATCTCCTGTTTGTTGCATGTGTGCTTTACATGTCTTCAGGGGCTTTTGGGAGACGTCTCGTTTTGTATGTGGGTTTTTTGGGGGTGTTGACTTTCACAGATAAGTCAACACCTGAAAATTTTTGGTTCGTTTTTTACGGCGGCTTTCTCAGCAAGGCCACCTTTTTCTCGTCTGCAGACGAGTAAGGAACTAACCAAATGTCCTGGCGTGGTGTGCTGTACCACAAACCTCCCGGCGGAAATGCTAATTCCTAAGGGAACCAACTCAGCCCGCCGAGTGAGCTCGCCCTGACCGATAGCCTCACGCGGCAACAGAGTACGCCCGGCGCACCAAGTAAAGTAGGTTATATTGATCCGGCTAGTACAACTAGTCAAGGATAAAGTAGCGTGGGAACTTCTATCTAACTAGTCCAAATAGTCATTGATAGGAGACAAACTTAAAGGTTCATAGGGCCAGTGACACTTTGTCACAGGTAAGCAGTTCTAAATTAGAAAAACCAAAGGTTTTTCTTAGTCGAGTCCAGCGGAAGGCTAGAGTAGCAGTGGCTATAGCTAACTTTCCGGCGGACTTGAGGTAGGATGTGTTAACACGTCTTGGGTTATCCTTATGAGCATTGATTCCTGGAAATTTTCTATTTCCAGAATCTCAACACTTCAGTAGTAAGCATTACAGGCAGTATGAGAAGGAGCCGATTACGGCGGGGGAGGGGGGAGTCCCTAGCTCCATCATGCCTCGGTTCGACCTATGCGCTACTCCTACCTGCTCTCTTTTACCAGTTTTTGCACACAAATTATGTATAAAATGTGTAAAGTGCCTTAATCGTTCACGGGGCCTTTGGGTGTCGAGAAAATGCGCTGTATGTTCAGAGCTAAGAACGGTGGTGTTCAACAAGAGAGACCTTTCATGCTTAGCTGCCCTCAAGGAGATTAAGAATATATTTAACGTTTACGCCAAAGACTGCCCAAAAGGCATTACATTGTGATGACGAGGCCCTGTGGGAGCATCTCGTCATTAAGTCTCCGTTAGTTAAGTCAACTCCGGCCAAGTCAACTAAACCTAAAACGAAAACTAAAGTACTTTCAAAGGAGCTAGTGTGTAGTAGTAGTGACAACAAAAGCACCGAGGCGACCCCCCCCCGCCCCCCCCCGACCAGTCGAAGAGGAGACGGTCGCCTTCCCCTAGATGCAAGTCTAAATCTAGGTCGAGGTCTCCCCAGAAACAGTCCCGGCATTCTTCCGTCGAGTCGTCTAGGTCGACTAAACGCCGGAGGGAGGACTCAGTTTCTTCGACACCATCTAGTTCAGGACATAGAAGTGCCCGTACGGACAACACGCAACCGCGTCACCAGCCTTCGCCGGGGTCGCGGCCACTTCCCTCCACCCCTATCTCCACAGCGCCTAATGTCCAATCTGGCGGCTCAGAGGTAGGGATGGAGGGAATGGAGTCGAGTCCCAGGGATGTGTCAGGACAATCTTTAAGTGAATCACAAGATTTTACCTTTGCTATACCTAAGTTAAAGTATGTAACACGTATGGGTCCTCCAGTTATATCTAACAGGGTTTTAGCTGAACAATATAGGGGTTCACCGTCTTGCTCACGACAGTCGTACGATAAATCTCAGGTGATACCAGACTCTCAGCCACCTGCGGCCCAAGGTCGTGGGGTCTGGAGACAATCAGAACCCTCACAGGTAAATCTTTTAAGTTCTAACCGGGAGATGGCTAGGGAACGTAGCAATAGGCCTACAGACAATATACCCTCGTCAGTCCCGGATTTAGCTTGGCCACTGACTAAACAGGTACCTGAGCCCCGGCCACCAACGCCGGAAGTGATAGAACTACCAGGGGAGCCGGAGGACATAGATCTATCCTCGGCTCAACCAGTGAACAATGGGGAAGAGTCGGAAGAGAGTTCTCAGTCCTCTAGAGCAGGGGTGTCAAACATGAGGCCCCCTTTCCTCTAGTATGCGGCCCGCGAACCAGTTTGGCCAATTTGTGTAAAATATTGCATTTTCTTCTAGACATAATTAGTATTTCTTAATATATTATATGTTGGTACTTTTTTAACTTAATGTCTAATTATAGGAAGTATTTGTGAGAGTAAGAAGCTTAAGTTAAAGTAGATTATATACTCTTTCACCCTTACACATTCTAAGCTGAATAAAATCGTCAACGGGTTTATGATATGCTCAATTCGGGGACAGTTCTTGCAGTCCTGCTCAGTATGTGGCCCAAGGCTACGGGGATAAAACACAACTAGTGCCACCATTGCCGTATATTCATATTTAAATAATATATGTTTATGTTTTGTTTTAATATTTTCTGAAATTGTTATATCTGGATAATATGAAGTATTTATTTGTATTTATATTAGGACGGGTGGAGGCATTACCGGTATATTATATTTGGCCTGCTACATTAACCCCTTCTGTACCGGCAACGTCTTTTTTACTTTTATCTGTCTACTATTTGACGATTTTGTTCAGTTTCAAAAAGGCCTTCAGCAATTGATAGGCTTCAAATCATCACACTTATTCCTTTTTACTACCACAAATCATTCTTAACCCCTTACGGACGGGGATGTTTGTATCTTCTACTACCTGCCTGGCAGGCATATTTACCCTAAACGAGCTTCATTCCATGCTCTTTTTCATGCATAAACAAGAGCCAGAGCGTAATAAAATTATGCATCCGTGAAAGGGCGATAATAGAGCTTTCCAATGACACCTGAATCATCCTTGTATGACCATGGGTTCTCTTGCAACTATGTTGCAACACGAGGGCAAAAACCCCAAAATACGGTAATATCTTGAGATTTTCCTTGTTCTCGCAAGGCCAGGGGTGTGGAGGGTTGTGGTGGGGAGCTCAGTCACCTCGCTCGGTCCATGCCGAGCGGTCAGAGCCCGCCTATCGTCCTCCCAACGCGTGGACTCTCTCTCAGAGCCCCTAATGTGCTCAGAATGCTGCCCGTCATATGTCGGGACCCGCTGTGATGGCCATGGTTCTCTCGCCCGACATATGTTGGGCCCCGCGGCTGGGGTGTTAATCTGCACAAAATCCTCTAAACATAAATTTTTATAACTACAATAAAATATAAAAGACACCGCCGGTACAGAAGGGGTTAATGCGGCCCTACAATATTGTACCGTGTCAAATTTGGCCCGCTAGAGCAAATGAGTTTGACACCCCTGTTCTAGAGGGTCTCACAGTAAGTGTGTTAATACTGATGAACTAAGTGATATTCTTCATAGAGTTATGCGCCAATATCATGTACCTACTTCCCAAGCCCCTTCCACTAGTAGCCCGGTAGCTCCCCCGATTGACTCTACGGTACAGCAACTAGAACCAACAGGTATTAATCCTCCTAAGATCCCTTTGCCACCTTTTAATGTAACTCCGGCGACTACCATGGCAAGGAGCACGACAGTGCCTGCCTCCTTGATTCAATATTCGTGTGATCACCGACATTAACCCTCCCCCCCTTGATAAACTCCCACAGAGGAAAGGCCCTATGCCTCTCCTATACGGGCCAGACTGTTCATGGGTTCCAGCGATAGCACTGAAACCACATTTGGCACAGCCTACCGTGTCGGGGGAGCTCCCGGTCCCTAGTGAATGGACCATTAGTAAGAGCAAAAAGCTTAGGGCCAAGGATGTGGAGGGGAGGTTATTAGATGTTACGATTAAGGCAATACCCAATGTATACAGCTCTGATTTGTTTGTGTACTCGGCTGCTCCGGCATTGCCTCCTGCCTCAGCTGCAAGACTCTTTGCAGACTGGTCACGATCTGACGGCGTAAATGACATCAAGTCTCTAAACTCGCTGACGCCGGAACCGGATACAGTCCCGGTGCTAAACCAGATCAACAACCCAGTCCTGCAGATGGAGCAGGTAGGTGTAGGTCCTTGGGTTGACTGGGAACTGGAGGCACAGCTATTCGCAGCTACCATTACTTCTAAAACATCTCATCAGATCCCTCAAGAAACTCACTCATGGTTCTCTTTACCAATTAATAAGGCTGGAGGAGTATCTTCCGTTTTGTTTGATTTCTTAGCAGCCCCAAACTATCACTGTATGAGTTACAAGATCCCTTTTCTACTCCTCCTCCAGCTCACTTAGACAGAGATTTTAAGTTACGCAATAAAGCTTATAGACTGTTCTCTCAATATCTCGTAAGTCGCCAGGTTGCCCAGTCACTCAGAAGGACCATAACAGCTATCTCTGATCAAACTATGCGGAAGGCCACGGAGTTGTCACGAAGTATTCTATTGCAAAATTCCATACAATCCCTGGGTGATATAAGAATAGCTATCATGGAGGCGGTCAGAGCACGCCAGGATCTGAGGGTATACATGGTAAAGAAGTTACCGGAAGACATTGGTCGCCGGGTAACACTTTCCCCGGTATTAACTGCCTCTTTACTTAATATAGAAACATGGAGTGCAGTGTTTAACCCTTCTTTAGCGGCACGCATCATATGTCGAGTTAAAGAAATTTGGACTATGTGGCGGCTCACAACATAAGTCGTGTGGCATTTTCAGCACGTAATATTGCTGAGAGAGAGAGACAAGTGGTGGCAGGAGAGTAGCGAGCGTATGACTGCTCCAGACCACCGCGGAGGACCAACTGACATGAATATCCCACCCTCCTCCACCCTCTCACACTCGCTACACAGTGAATTGTTTAGGGAAAGTACCGAATTACATGGTTTTTGCACTCGTGTTGCGCGATTGTTGCAAGAGAACTAGCGGTCATACAAGGATCGTTGGGGTGTCATTGGAAAGCTCTGTTTATGCCCTTTCAGGGATAGATACTTGTTTTACGCTCTGGGTCTTATTTATGCATGAAAATGATCACGTAAACAGCCCTATTTTGGGTAAAAACACCCCGCTGGTGGCTACATATTATTTACCGCCTAGGCCGCTCGTTAGGTGTTAACATGGTGGACAGCTTGAAGCAGGGTACCTCCCAGCCTAAGAAGGAGTCGTTCAAGAAACCGTGCTCTAAACCAAAAGGCGGAAATAAGCCCCAACCCTCTAGTGCTAAACAGTCCTTTCGGGACCCTAGGTCTCCCCAACAGCAGGGAGGTACCCAACACAAGCCAAAACAGGGTAAATATTCAGGCACTAGAGGTAAGTCACACAAGCCTCAACAAGGGACGACACCAGCCAAACCTAGCCAACCGTCTAACCCCACTCCACCACCACCAAAAAACTAGTCAGTCACACTCTCTCTCTCCTGGGGCCTACCGCAGGCGAGTTGGATTCGAGAGCAGTCCTGCCGAACAGACCAAGTCTAATGACCGGGTCGTTCTAGGCATGTCGAAGGGCCTGGCCCCGGCGAACGTGGGCCCGGACAGTGGTAAGCAAGGGCATAACTTGGCGATGGCTTCGGCGACTCATTTACGTCAAACTTTAGAATTCAACACAGTTTCTTTAGAGGTGGAGTCTCTCGTTCAAGAAATGATCACCAAGCATGTCATTAATAATAATAATAATAATAATAATACTTTATTTCAGACTCACACAGTACAGAGGGGACCATACTGGGGTCCATATATACCTTACAGTAACATAAATATATATAAGCTACTGTACAAAGGCTACATAAAATAAAAAGAAATTAAATAATACCCAGCTTGCTATCATGTAGTTCACAGCACTGCCTCAACCAAAAACAGTGGTCATCAAACTACTGTGTTACCAAAACCACTGTCCTAATTGTGTACAGTACCATGCCTCACATCATTTAGCTTCCGGTACAGTATGTTGCTACAGTACAGTATAGGAATATTGGTACTGTACTGCACTATGAGGTTCAGTACCGGTATGCTAATTCTGTAGAGTAGCAGACCTGAAATCATTACCCAAGGTTAAATATAGAGCAACTTCCTCCAGTGTGCCTGGATCCTGGAGGTGTACACTATGCTTGGAGTTTGTAGCATTTTAATGATACTGTTCTCAGAAGTGTTAAGGCGCTGAATGAATTTATATGTTAGCTTTCTAATGAGTGATTGGTAACAGTGTAAGTTCATATAGGCACATAGTGTACTTGTACTCTCATATTTTGAGAGCCCCAGAAACATTTTCATGATATTGTGATATGAGATAC
The DNA here is from genome assembly GCA_032716605.1 of Paralithodes platypus. Lineage (NCBI taxonomy): Eukaryota > Metazoa > Arthropoda > Malacostraca > Decapoda > Lithodidae > Paralithodes > Paralithodes platypus. The sequence goes on from CM064560.1 coordinate 1,779,004, forward strand.
TTAGTCTATTCACTGTTATTTTCTTATAGTTCCACCATAGTTGTGCTGTATACATTGGTGAGCAGTAGGAGTTGAACAATGTTATTTTTGTATCCGATGTGCACATATGAAATTTTCTTAATATTGAATTTCCCTGCATGTAAAGTTGCCTTCGCTGACGACCCATATCCTCATCATCTGAGCGATCACTTGAAATATAGTGTCCTAGATACTTTACTTTACTTACTTCTTCTATAATTTCTTCATACAAATGGAATTTAGGTAGCTTTGATTTCAATAGAAGGTTAGATTTAAATATTATGATATTGCTCTTTATAGGATTAAATTTGACTGAATGTTCGATTCCAAATTTTTCACATACTCTTAATAATTTATCCAGTCCTGCTCCAGAGGGCGCGATTAAGGCTAGGTCATCAGCATACATGAGATGATTTACAATGGTGCTGCCAATGCAGCACCCAGTGCGAGTCTTGTTCAGCTCCAGACTAAGATCATCCATGTAGACGTTGAAAAGATACGGAGACAATATCCCCCCCTGCCTAACACCATTGGTTACGGCGAAAGAGCCTGACAGGATGTTGCCCCATCTTACACACATTTTTTGATTAGCATACCAGAAAATAAGTATCCTAACAATATAGCTAGGCACTCCCCTGTTAACTAATTTTTCAAATAAGGTTTTGTGACACACCCTATCAAAAGCCTTACTTGCATCATCAAGAAAACAAGAGAAAATTGACCTATTTAGCTTGTTGTATGTATCAATCACTTCTTTCAGCACATATATGCATTGGTCTGTGCCGTGATTTTTCTTAAAGCCAAACTGATTGCTGCTGGTGACAATATATGCAGACATTCTTTCTAGCAATATCATTTCAACTACCTTACTCACCACACTAGCAAGTGCTACTGGGCGGTAGTTGTCTTTAGCTGTAATTTTACCTGATTTATCTTTAATGACAGGAACAAGTATTACGGATATCATAGACTCCGGCAGGACACCATGCGCAAATAGACTGGTGATGCAAGAACTAAGTTTATCTATTAACAACTTATCTGCATATTTAAGATGTTCTGCATATATACCATCCAGCCCACAAGCTTTGTTTAGGTTAAGTTTTCTTATGGCATTCTCAAGATCACTTTCAGTCACTTTAATGTCTTCATAATTACTATCTTTCACATATTGAATTGCACCATTAGTAGACCTTTGGTTTACACTGTTAAGTAGTTCCTTAAAATGAGTTTCCATAAGTCAGCAATGTTCTCTTCACCCGTAACCCCCTCAACACTGACAGGTAATGGTGTGTTACAATTTTGCATGGATCTGATGTCCTTCCAAAAACAGTTAGTATCCTTTTCTGCCAGACTCTTTGCAAGGGCTTCCTTCCTTAATTGGTTTTCATTTTGCTTAATAAATCTAATGGCATATTTGGTCCTAGCCTTTGCTCTTTTGTGAAGTTCAAATATAGGCCCCTGTCTGGGCTGACCTACCTCAAGCCAATGAGACCTAGCATCTCTGGAGGCCTGATACAGGTCAGCCACATAGTCTTGCCAACCTGGCTTATTGAATGAGGACTTATATTTATGGCTATTAAAAATACTTTCCCCCGCTTTTGATAAAGAATCTATTATACTATTGTAAAATTTAATAATGTCCTTTCTGTGTTGTGCATCACTACATTTTGGATCCCTGCATTTTGCTACACCATTACCATCATATTGCACCCTATTTAATAAGTCTTTGGTTTTATCACATTACATTTGGCACTCTTCATTTGAGATTACATTCCATGGAACTTTTGCCTTGATGCTATTGCTAGTTTCTGTTATTTCCGGTGCCATATTAATTTAGATTGTTAATTCTATAGGTATGTGGTCGTCATCCGTAATGTCGTATCTTATGGCCATTTCTGAGATAGAGTCATGAAAGTCAGAGCTAGAGATTGCATGATCAAGCCACGACCTGGTCTCCCATGCTTCACTAACATAATTATGTATAGCTATTTTCTGGAAGCAGGTTTTTGGAGGACAAAATTAAACCTTGCTCATCACAAAACCTTAACATATGTTTAGCAAACATGGAACCACCCAACTCGTGAGGGGTAGCATTCCAATCACCTACCACTGAGAAACACGTTATCTCTAATTCAGAAATTAGGCCACCAAGCTCGCCTAACTTTTCCAAATAAAGTTCTTCATTTTCTGCACACTGATACGGTAAGTAAACACAAAATATTGCAAATTTTCTGTGTCCCACTTCCAGCTGTATTCCCGCACACCAGCTTAAATTTGTCTCAATGGTTTTAATTACACTATCTAGGCACGATCTCCACATTATTGCAACTCCCCCTGGGGGGTGACCTGCCACAATACCATCACATGTGTCCGTAGTGGAGACCCCGTACCCATGGAAATCTTTATCTAATATGTTCAAATTACCTAAGTCCTGTTTTGTGTACCAGGTTTCCTGAAGGCAGACTATGTCACTGGTCCTTAATGTAGATACGATGTCAGGTCGCAACAGTAGATTCCTCTTTGTTTTGGGGAGTCCTCTGCAATTGTATGAAGTTACTTTTATACTTGCTGCTGTTGTTGGTATCTCCTCCATTACTGCGGGTTCCCAGTAGATCCAACTTGCCATGTATTCACTTCCAGACTTTTTCTAGTGCCAAAGAGGGACAGTGTGCAGATGCGACCAGTAGTAGATCTCTCGTATATGAACACACATATTCACAACTCACCCTTCAGGATGCTCACAGTGAATCCAATCAAGCTCACACTTCCGCCACAAGGGTTTATGTGCTCGCTAGACCTGAAAGACGCCTATTGACATGTCCCCATAAACAAAAGGTTCCAAAAATTCCTCGCCTTGAGGATCCGGCAAGAGACTTACGTCTTTCAGAGATTGCCGTTCGGCTTGAATCTGGCACCAAGAATTTTCACGAAGTTAGTCCAGCAGGCCCTAATGCCGTTGTTAGCTCAAGGTATAAAAGTGTTGTGGTATCTAGACGACTGGCTAGTGGTGGTGGAGTCAGAGAGTTTATGTCATATCCATGTAAACCAAGTGATGGATCATGTACAGACCCTAGGGTTCAAGGTCAACTTGGCAAAGTCGCTCCTTGTTCCCACACGGGAAATTCAGTGGATAGGGCTGGTCTGGGACACAGCCAATCTGACTCTCATTCAGAGTGTGGACAACTGCAACAGATTTCGCAGGAAGCTGTTTCGGTTTCTCCACAGTCTGAATATGACGAGGAGAACGTGGGAGTCCCTGGTCGGTTCCCTCAACTGGGTTCAATTAACTGTGAAGTTGGGCCGGCTGAAAGTAAAGATATTAATCATGGAAGGCAACAGATGTTTCCCACTCTTGCCGGAGGGAAAACTTTGGACCATTCCTCCATTAATTCACAACTTACTGTCGGTCTGGGCAAAGCACGAAACATTGCACTCTATAATGACATGGGTTTCTCCTCCACCTACGGTATGACACAGATGCTTCAGGGACAATAGGCTGGGGTTATCAGTCCAATCTAGGCCATCAGGGTCAAGGTCTTTGGTCCCAAGACGAGAACTTTCATATCAACAAACAGAGCTTCTAGTCCCTTTGTTTTTCCTTCAAACTCACGGCTCTTCATTGCAGGGGAAGTCAATAGCTTTTCGAATGGACAACTTGAATGCAGTGCACTGCATTCAAAAGCAAGAGTCAACGAGGTCTCGAAAGTTACTGGAATTGTCGGAAAAGATTTTTGCTCTGGCTGAATCGCTGAGCATTCATCTTACATGCATCTTACCTCCCGGGCATAGCGAACGTCTGGGCGGACGCACTGTCACAGAGACAGAGCACCTTGGTAGAATGGGCACTCCAGCACAACATCTTCAACGAGATGATTGCAGAGCCATACCGTCCACAAGTGGATCTCTTTGCGTCCGAGGGAAACCACAGACTCCCTCTCTATCTAACCCGCCAGGAAGTGACCGCGGCGGGGGGTCCCAACGCTTTATTAGAAGACTGGAACAAGTGGAATTCAATTTATCTTTTTCTGCCTCCAGACGCTTCACTCATGTGTCAAGTAGTTCACAAACTACGGGGTTATCGGGGCGTAGTCTCGCTGATTGCGCCACTATGGCCGGCTCAGGTGTGGTACCACCAGTTGAAAACGTGGTGCGAGAACCCGGTGTCACTCCCGATCTCTTCCTTCCACTTGGAGACAATTGGCAACCTAGAGACCTCGCTGACTTTTGCCTTTTGGACATTTAGAATGCCAAATGGCTAACTCAGTATGGAGAAAGTGTCACAAGTACATTTCTTAATCAGTACACTCTGTCCACCAGGAGACAGTAGCCTACCAATCACATTGGAAAACGTTCACGTCCTGGATAGTGGAAACAGAGCAGACAGACTCCTCAGTTGCTTTGATTTTTAAGTACTTAGGTTATTTGTTTGAACAGAAGCGCTTTTCAGTAGTTACACTTAAGAATCACTTGTCTGCCATTAGAAACCCCTTTTTACGACCTTACTGGTCTATCCATACCACAGGCAGAAGAGAAAGGTTTCATGAGGGCATGTTTCAAACTTCGCCCACCACCAAGCAGTGGCGTCACCAGGGGGGGGCTTGGGGGGGCTTAGCCCCCCCAAATCAAGGACTCAGCCCCCCAAAAAATGCAAACCCCAAAACTGCCAAAAGTAATTAAAATAAATAAATAAAAATTAAATAATAAATAATGCATAACCAGTTCACCACATTCACCAGCCCTGCATCCAACCCCCCCCCCCCCCCCATCTACTTTTTATTAATTGATCCATATAGGTTAAATACGAATTGTTTATGTAATGTGAATATTTATTCACAATTTACATAAACCTATGGCTATGACTCAAATCATAATAGTAATATTAGTAAGTTTCCCCTATATTTTCACCAAGCTTGGTTTTCTTTGAAGCTTGAGCCGTTATATTTATTGAAATTATTGGAAATATAAATGCAATATGTATTGATTTTATGAGACTTATTATATGTTTACAATATAATATATTATTTATATTAATCGCAGGGCATCAACAGTTATAATGAACTAATCATAATTAATCATAAAACGTTTACATTGATTGAAAAGTGAAATTGTGAAATAAAACACATATTCACATACCATTAGGTCATGTCACTATATGAAACTTTGAAAGGATATCAGTTTTATAGAATAACAATTGTTTGTAATCTTGTAGTTTATCAATAGGCTTATCTAAAGTAATTGCTTTATGATTTGGAGTTAATAAATTATACTTTTTTGTTTTAAGTGAACTGTTTTGTTTTTCTATCACAGTAATGGAAGAAAAATCTTGCCAATTAAATCTATATAATGGTACAATAATAAAAGTTCTTCAAATTATCCAATTTAATATGCTAAGAAATCGTTACAAACTATAGTATATTCATTATAAGTAGGCGAAACATCTAGACCACTTACCTCTATACCTAAGGAAAGACTGGAGTAATCAAGCTAATATTTCTACCTTTGGGAAGGGTCAGCCAGGCAATAAGTATGGACATTTACAACCCATTTGCTCTAGCCATTTAGCGAATTACAAAGGTTAGGGGTCACAATTTCTGGCCTACCTATAATGAATGGACTATAGTATAATAGTATATGAAGAAAAAACTATTCTCTGCACATAGGCTTTATACCCTACAATTACCATTGCGCCACCCACCCACCTATCTATGCCAGGGCTACAGCTCCCCCAAAATTTTACCCCTGGTGACGCCACTGCCACCAAGCCAGCTCATGCCTACCTGGTCGTTAGACAAAGCTTTGTCATTGCTTCATTCGCGCAAGTATAACCATGTGCCGGACTTTGATTCAGTTTTAAAGCAGGCTGTGTTCCTTATAGCTTTGGCATCAGGGAACAGAGTTTCTGAGCTGGCGGCGATGAGCAACGAACCTAACTGCCTCAGGTTCGGGAAACTGAACGAACACTTACAAATCGTTCCGTCTCCCACATTTATCGTCGAGGTAATTAAAGAAAGTAATCCCGGCGTAGTGGACAAAGCCCATGATATAAGAAAGTGGGCTGTCTCTCTCAGATTTTTGCAAAACTAATCTATTGACGACATAGCTAACACTAAGCTGTGGGCTTCCAATCACACATTCTTGACGCGATACCTGTCGGTGGCTCTGGATAAACCAAAGTTGACCTGTGTAGCATTGCGGCAATGGGTCTCTTAGTCCATGTGCTATTATCATTAAGTCTTAATTTTAAGGCAAAAAAAGAGGGGGGGGGGTGCTAAGTAGCCCTAGGACTCCTAGAGCCCCTCCGCCGGATGTTGTGATAAGATCACGAGCTGTGATACTTAATGAATCGAGCTGGTTCTACAGCTCAGTTTTTTACTTTTATATTGAAGATATCTATCATAGTTGCAACTATATAGTATAAGCAAAATGTACAAACTTATATAAAATGTACAAATATTTTAAGGCCAGAATATAATCCAAAGAATTATGGGTCTATTTTTCAGTTGAATGGGTATGCAAGTATATTTCCATACAACGGCTGATGGATCTCAATTGGAGAGCCCATCTAGCTCAAGCAGATCTTCTTCGAAGTAACGCACTGCTTCCTCTTTTCTATGTTTTATATTATTGTATGTAAACAATAAAATACTTAAAATGTTATACGGATTCTTTGTCTCTACCTATGGTATTTTTGTTAGTGGTTTTGATATTGTCACGAATGTCCCCCTCCAGTCTTAAGATATCAGGCATGTCGTCAATGATGGAGGGGCCACTAATAAATTATAGGTTTGATTCCCGGAGAGAAGTAATGAAAACCTAATATTTAGTAGGGGCCCCGTAATCATTGATGATGTAGGGCCCTCCCATCCATCCCCTTCCCATTCGCTTGATGTCTTGAAGTTTAATCTTGATATGTCAGTGAAGAAGGAATGGCGGATGGGGTAGCAACGTCATGAATCCGCACGCAAGAAAGCCACGCGATGGAAAGCTTTAGTATAACAAGTTTTAAGGTCTTTTTTCTTTTTTCTTTTTTATGACGGTTTTTTCCGTAGTGAGTACCCGATCATAAGACGATTCCATAAGAGAATTGCATTACATTTATGAGGTTAGTACTCTGTTCCTCCCGCGGAGGTTAATTCAAACTGGCTACCGCGGGTGCTTGAATGGAGAATATTATACTAATAGGCATATCGTCAATGATTACGGGGCCCCTGCTAAATATTAGGTTTTCATTACTTCCCTCCGGGAATCAAACCTATAATATAGACTTGGACCTTCCTGAACTGTCCTACTTGCCTAAGAATAGTGAAGGAGGAATTGTATAATAAAGTCAAGTTGCCAGTACACTGGTCTGTGCAATTTTAGTTATTGTTCATATCCTGGGTAATGACTTGCTGCCAATACACTGGTCCGAGTAGTCTACCGAGCCTGGTTCCTGAGCTTTAGTTTGCTGCCAGTACACTGGTACAGTACGTGTAATCTGGGTATTGACCCAAACTCTACCAAGAAATTGTTAGGTCGACAGTACACTGGTACAAGCTGCCCAATAGATTCTCTGGCCCTTTCTAACTTGGGTATCGGTAATTGTCCAGGCCAAAGGACATCTCCCTTGCTCGACAGGTGCTAGGTGGACAGTACACTGGTCCGTGCTACCTAGTAAGTTTTCTAACCCTCCAGGCTTGGGTAAAGGTTCCCAACAGTACACTGGTCCGTGTTGCTAGACTGCCAGTACACTGGCCCGTAAGTTCTAGTAACTTCTCTAGCCCCTCCCCCTTACCCCTCAACATCTGGACGGAAAGGAGCCAACTCAGCACCGTTTCGAGACCTGCTGGAGGACGTTGCGGAGTACCACCCATGACCAACCCAGACATTGAAGCCACTACAAGGACAAGCCAGAGGACGATCCATTGATGTTGGACCACAGTACCAGAGCAAAGACTTAGCTTGTTGGGCTGAATAACTGACTTCTCTTCTCACTTGTTAGGCCTCTATAGACGAGGATACAAACCACACATATCTATCGTTATAAATTAGAATAGTTTGTACATGAACTCCTAGTGAGATCATTTATGGTAGTATTTGACTTTATAGCCGCACACACCCACACAGTGATACACGTAAAATCAACCCCAGTGACACTATCTTTCCACGCAAGTGACCAAGTGATGACTTGTGATTATTCTTGTTGTGTTATGTTTCATCTTATACAAAATTCGTTTGAGAAGATAGTGTTTTCATGAGTCGTCTAAATCTATGTGCAAAGACTCATAAAGTTCTTTTTCTACGATGCTAATATATCTGTGATAAACTCTGATATTCAAGAGACACTCAGTGCATTATTAATATATATATTTTGTGTGTAATTTCTATTGCTATTTCAAAGGAGCAGAACCCCCATGTTTAATATATTTGCGATTCATACTTGCTCCGGGGTATATATTTTATTGTCCTTTATTTTGTGTATTGTATTTATGCCATTATATGTGTGAACTATTAGCATAGTAAACCAATCCATGTTATCTTTACTGAATATAATTGAAATACCCCAGGAACGAAATTCCCGGGAGTGAAACCCCCATCCCCAACGAGATCCTCAGGGACGAAGGGACCGGACTCCGCAGGGAAGGATAACTAATTATCCCCGACTTTGTTTCTTCATCTCTCTTCAACTTAATTCCACATGTTATAAGTCTCTTCAATCACAGTCTTCTAGTATACAAACCACATTACTTTATCTTGTTCGCACCCCATACTGCCTTTATTGTGTATGTGTTCATTGTGTGTGACTGTTGTAATTAGGTATTATTATTTTTTATTTTTATTTGTTTTTCTATGTGATTGAGGGAGGCAAAAGGCATAACTGCCTATAGCGAGTTCCTCCCCCATAGTTGAAAGAGTGACAGGGCCAAAATCAAGGGACGTTCGAGCCAAAATGCCTGGACACACGGAGTTTGAAGCAATTTAAGTCATAGGGAGCGGGAAAAACTGATTCTGGGAGAGAGTTCCAGAGCTCAGCTGTTGAGTAGAAGAAAGTTTGAGAGTAACGTTTCACTCTTGGGTTGGAGAGTTGCACAGAGTAGGGGTGGGATTGAGTTGCAAGACGGGTACCACGTGCCCTACGTAAAGGAGGTGGTATGCACTGGGATAGCTCTGAGGAACACTGATTATTATAGTAGCGATAGAATAGCGAGAGACAATCCCCATTTCGTTGTGCAGGCTGTGCTTAGGTAAAGGTCATGCCAGGCAACATTGTTGTATTGATTTCGCGTGCGTTTGACTACGGCCCAAACTCAGTACAACCGCCTTCGAGAGGTGCTGGGCAACCTATGAACAACATACCTGAAAAAACATTATTATTATTATTTGTTAAAACACCTCTGCTAGTTTTCCCATACACCATCCCTCACCGATGATTAATTGTTACCCCATGATAATCCGTTTTTCTATGTATCCCACGCTCCGCAGAAAACTAACATTTCCGCCCACACTATTCTAATATCAGATATACTTATAGTTTAAGAATGTGAGTAGGTCCCCAGCTATGAATAATAAGGCCTCGAATACCCATACCGAGATCTGATCCCTTAAGACTATAATTCACCCTGTATCCCCCTCCCCCAGAAACCACCCTTCTACCCCCTAACCCGACCAAGCAATTTAACCACGACTCTATACACCCGATAACCCTATGCCAATTATTGTATTGATTTATGCCTGTTAATTCGGATAAGTTCATTATGACCAATCTGCGTATACGATCATCAAGAGAGATGCAGGAAAGATACCTAGTATCTCTCTCCATTACGAGTAGCCTATAGATATATGTAGCCCCATGCTCAGTTGTTCCCCTTCTAGTAACTAAGTGTATAATTATGTAGTTGAACCAGAATTATTCAACCAGGTTCCATCATCTTATTATGACGACGGCTATAATACCGTCATTCATGCATGTATTCAATTCTTGGGATAACTATCTGTTATCCACGATGTTGTTCCTCTCTTCCATTTCCTTTCCACATCTATTATACGTCTTATCAATCACCACCTTCTAGTCCACAATCCACACTACTCTGCTTCGTGACCCCATGCCCAGTCGTAACCTTTTGAGTCACCCTGTCACTTTCTCCTTCAAACACCACCCTACCTGTTTTTATCGTAGGGCACTGCCACCCATATGTCCAGCGCGTTAAGGGTCACTGTTCAAGTTCACGAGCGACGCAGCGACCTAGCCTTACACCACAACCCTCACAATTCACAACCCTCTACCTGTAAAGACGCCCATAAGAATGTTATAACATGCCGATTCAGTTCATTCCCCAGCCCCAGTAAATAGAAGGTATAAAGACCTATCTTGTACCCCCATTAACTATATATGGCGGGAGGAGGATTGAAGGGGGTGGGCATAGCTCTCTCCCTATGTATCATCCTTCTCAACATCCAGAGGGGCTGTGCCGATATACAGGTGCAGAGGGGACCGGTAGTGTACCAGGTCAACACTAAGCAAGTATTGAGGGACCTCGTCACACAGAAAACACATACAAAGGAAATTTCGGTCACCATTCCTGCCTGGTCAATTTCATACATCGGGAAGGCACCGCGTCTTGGCAAGTACTCTGGCACGACCTCGCTACAACACCTGCTGTGCTATACTCTAATTAGCTGCGGAGATGTAGAGACCAACCCAGGCCCTAGTTCAACATTGAAGAAACCTCACCACCAAACAAGTAAGGCAGACACCGACATTTCAATAGCGCCTAGCAGTAAAATTTGTTACAACAAGCGGGCACCCCTCAAGCTCACACACACACGGTCCACGGCCGCCGGGCAGCCACCTCCTCAGTGCCACCACCCTATCAACACAACACTATCCTCAACTCGACCCTCACTACCACAGATATCGACGACCCAAGTAGCTCAACATGCAACCAGAACAACTAAAAAAGCAGCAACAACGGACAAGAACAAGGACATCAAACAACAAATACAGGTAGGGGTGGGAGGGGGGCAAGGGGGAGCCACAACCTGTCCCCATCTCACGCGGTCACACCCCAGCAGCCGCTCACGGCGCTCAGCTGATCACCACACCACACCACCAGACGTACGATGAACAGTAACAGGTAAATATGTATGGTGTGCGATATTGGATTCAACAAAAGGAGTACAACTTCACAATGTAGTAGTTGTAATGAAACAGTACACGATCGATGTACTATCATACAAAAAAGTATCTTTACTCTCGTGAACGCTGAGTTTCATAAAGTGGGGTACGATTCGAGCAGTTTCGGTATAGTTGGCAAGCCTGGCTGTCTGAAATGTCACAAAACATCTGTTCCTTATCATATTGTATCAATCAATGCTATACATCGTAATATCAGGAATAATTCCATCAGTGGTATTCTCGTATTTATTTTCACAAAGGCATCACGTGTCACCATTTGATAATACACTTATATCTAGAGCACCGCTTAGCCCTATAATCCAGGGGGCGGAGCCACAAAACTTTACGACGTCGGTAAGCTAAGATTTCGTTCGGAAACGTTTCTTCATGGCAAGGAATAAGACTTGGCACTGCTGCGAAATCTCAATACAGGTTCATATTTCAGGAGGAAGAAAATGTTCCACTGCGCTCGCAATGAGCCTGATACACTTCGGCGAGATCAGTAATTCAAAGATACGAACAAGGTCGAAATCGTTAAATGCTTTGTGGATCCGCCCCCTGGGCTACCAACCCATCCTACGCTCAAACAATATTTTCCATATTACTTCGTCCATTGAGTCTAAATGGTGCGTGTCATTTTAGCAAGGATACTTTTTTGTATGATAGTACTTACGTTACTAGCAGAAAAGAAGTGGAATGCGATAAATGTAGGGAAGTAGCTATTAAAGGTCCTAAAATCATTTGTGAAATATGTGAATCACTCATAACAAGAAAACAAAGGATCCTAAACTGTGTTAAGTGTAAAACTGTAGCTCACATGAAGTGCATCTCTAAGAAGACCAACAGTGAAGAATGGGAATTCCTATGCAACATGTGTGCCTTGCATTCATTACCGAATATTAATGTAAATGAACCAATTAGTATTAACAACTCAGAATCCAGCCAGGACACATTCAAAATCAAAGATGAATACAGAGTGTTCACCAACAAAGGCCTCCATCTTATCCATATTAACGCCAGATCAATGTACCATAAATTGTCAGTGTGACGTCTACCAGCGTTGGCAGAATCGCCTCTCGTTAGCCATTAGCGCTCGCCAGGGACATCGAAATGGGCTACAGTTATCAGAGAAGGTTGTTCTTTCTTTCCTAGTACTCGTATTGTCACAGACAGTCCAGTGGTGGTCTTTGTTTTCGTCTGTGACAAAGGGTTGTATTTTATATCAATAGTAGTGATGAAAGTACCAGCGTGGGAAGAGAGAGACTTTTTAGAGCGAGATGGTAGTGAGTGTCTGTAGGTGCGGGCGCTGTGTCACGTGATACCTGCTGTCTTGTGACGTCTCGGCTCGTGATTGGCCGACCATCGTGCCGTTGCGGGCTCCTGTGTAACTAACCTCCTGCACGAGGGTCCACGGGAGCTGTCCTCCTCAGGACAGGCTAGGCGCGCGTGCATCTAACATCCCTTTGCTTACTCTCCCCCGATCACCACCTTTAGAACTGTTTCTCTCTCTGAACTTCTTCTTTTCCATTACTTCTCACCTTTATTCAATTACTTATCCCCTTGGGTTCTGCATACGGTTTCCATAGCCGGCCCATTGTATTGCATGCGCCATCCTCTGAGATATTTACATGTACTTAGAATAGGTTTTGAGGGTTCTTAGTTAGTATAGGTTATGAACTCTGTGTGTTTCCATTATTGATTTAGTGTTTCTGCTCTTTTATTTAATGCTAGACTGGGATAAGGTAACTGTAGTCGCTGTCTTCGATGTGTGTATGGTTTGCTTATACCTACACGACTTCGACCAGTTCTGTGGTAGCCTGTGTTGTCTTTTCGGTTGCGTCCTTTGCGAGTGCAGCTTTGTGTTGACTGAGGGTTTTGGCCTGTACCAGTTCCTCACTTTGCTGCCTCTTTGCTTGTCTTTTGAGGGTCGCCAGGATAGAACCAGATACTTGTGATCTGGATCTACCTAGTCAATTAACGTAACTTAAAGGATGCAGTCTTAAGGACATCGCTAGGCTACGAGCCAGTCTTGCTCAACCCCAGTTCCTTACCTAGAGTATCCCAGCTAGACATTATTAATTGAGTAGACACTTATTAGTATTTAATATAAGCTCTTTGATATGTACGCATAATTCTTCACAGCATTTATTAGTCTAGGTTGTTGTTGAGCCACACAACCATAGTAGACTGTTTCGTTGAGGAGGAAGTACTTCTTTTAGTGTCGAGCATTACTACCGTTGCGCATTTATAGTATTCTCGTGTCAGTTAACATTATATGTCCTATCTTTTGGTGTATTCCATTTACACGTGTGGTGTCCTGCCTCCTGCCTTTATATAGTTTAAGATACGAGCATCTTATGAGCATCAGACTTTCTTCAGAAGTGTCCAGGTCTATGCTGTAGGACTATACTTCACTTTCTTTCAGATAGGAGTGAAGAGTTTATTGATGTTTAAAGTAACTGTATTGAAGCATCTTTTTATTGTATTAAATCTTGCAGTGATTTAAATGATCTTTCCATAGATTCCTTTTTATGCATTTTAACACTAGATTAGCGGGCTAGCGGTTTATTTATATGTACCGCCCAGCGGGGTGTTTTTAGCCAAAATAGGGCTGTTTACGTGATCATTTTCATGCCTAAATAAGACCCAGAGCGTAAAACAAGTATCTATCCCTGAAAGGGCATAAACAGAGCTTTCCAATGACACCATAACGATCCTTTTATGATGGCTAGTTTTCTTGCAACAACCGTACAACGCGAGTGCAAAAAGCATGTAATTCGGCACTTTCCCCATACAATTCCGTATATAGAGAGGGAGGGAGGAGGTGGGATTCGTGTCAGTAGGTTCGCCGCGGTGGTCTGGAGCAGTCATACGCTCGCTACTCTCCTGCCACCACTTGTCTCTCTCTCTCAGCAACATTACGTGCTGAAATTGCCACACGACCTATGTCGAGCACCGCCAGATAGTCCAGATTTATTATACTCGACTTATGTTGCGCCCCGACAGTTAGGGGTTAACGTAACTTGCATCTTGTTTGTTATCAGGCTATACCAGTGTGGGTTAGCCTGAAGTAGAGTACATTTATGCCCAGTTAAGGATACCCCGTTATCGTAGATTAACTCTGGAGGGTATAGGTGTTTTGTTCGCCGGCATATAAGTTCGAGGGTTTGGATCTAGCGTACCATTGTTGCATAGTGCCCTATTACTAGTCCAATCATTAAGTGCCCTTGTTTTATTCGTAGCCCCGGTCGTAACAAATGGCGACCTTGCCTAGTATCTTATCTTAGTCGTCATTTAGTGAACTAAGAAATAATTGCAGGATTTTTGGACATTTGTTTTTTGAGGAATATTTTGGACACGTGGGAATTTTTTTGGCAACGTAGTATAGCACTTGAGTTGTCTTCAAGCATTTTTGAGTGAATAGTGCTACATGAGAGTTTAGGTACTTTTTGTTTATAAACGTTGAGGATTTCCGGTGGACACTATGTCGAACGACGGATCAATACATAGTGAGGGCACAGGCGAGGAGGTGGAGAAGGTGGAGTTGTCTGGCGGCGCTCGGGTGGTGAACAGTGAGGAGGATGCTCGGATATTTTTGGAGGAGCCTGTGTCAGCGGATCGTGTGTCGGGGCTAGACTGGTACGGACTGCAGTGCGTAGCCACGGTCTTAGGGTTTCCCGGTACTAGCGGTTTGTCGAGAGGTGAGCTGGTTACCTGTGTGCTCGATGGGGTGCGTGGGGCTTCGGGTGGAGCGGGAGCTGGGGCACCTTCTGCCCAGCCCCCATTCCATGGTGGTTGGGTATGCCTCTAGGTGATTCACGGTGTGGGTCCCCAATAGTAGCACCCCCTCCTCAGGGTTTGTCTGCCGAGATGTTGTTTTGGCTCGACCTCGCCAAACTTGAGCTCGAGCAGCGGCAGCGAGAGGCCTGAGCTCAAGTATAAGTGTGAGAATGAGCTCAAGCAGAGAGAGGCTGAGCTTCAGGTCGAGGCTACGAAGTACTGTGCAGACCGCAGGCCAAGCTTGAGAAGTCTCGGGTGGAGTCGACAGGGCAGCGTCTCGGTTCTGGGAATCGAGGTCTTGATCAGTCTTTATTGCACCTTCTTAAGTTAGTCCCTGCATTTGACGAGTCGGGTGTCACCGAGTTTTTCCTGCGTTTTGAGAAGAAGTGCCGGGAGCACCAATGGCCCGAGGTTAAGTGGGCAGCCCTTGTTTCCTCTAGGTTGGTTGGCAAAGGACTCAAGGCATATGATGCGTTGCCCTTGGAGTCTTGCATCGATTATGAGGTATTAAAGGAAGCTGTTCTGCGGGCGTACGAGTTACAACCAGAGACATATAGGTTGAAGTTTCAGGGTGTTACGAAGGGTCGTGAGTGCACTTTTCTAGAACATGCCCGGGAACTGTCTGATGCTTTGAGAAATTGGCTGAGGTCAGAGAAGGTGACGACGTTCGAGGAGATTGAGCAGTTAGTCCTTCTAGAGCAATTTTTTAAATGCACAGGCGGCGACCTGACTTTGAACCTCAAAGAGAAACGACCTAAAACTCTACAAGAGGCAGCTGAGATGGCTGACCTGAGAGTATCGCTGATTCGTGGGTGCGGGTCTGCACAACGGACCGATGCAGTTAACAAGGGGCGCAACACTCCACCCCCCCGAATCAGTGATGCAATATTTAATAACAAAAACAAGAGCAATGATACTAATTTTGATCACAAACCCAAAACCATCCCGTTTAAGAAAGGTCAGGGCCTTTCCCCACCTCAGGGGAAGTCCAAGGGTGAAGTAGAGTGTTTTAAATGTCATAAAAAGGGGCATTTTGCACGTTCCTGCCCTAGTAACCAATCTGCAGCAGTTGTGTCTTTGGCTAGCAACATTGGGGTGTCTCTGAGGTCTTCTGCATTTACCCGGGGTGATATGTCAGATGCGGGGGCACAGCCAGTGAAGGAGTGTCCGGAAGGCTCGAAACCTGTCCGAGATGCTTTTTGCGACCATAGAGGGCGTGGCTGCGTGAGTTGGGCTGGTTGCAAGCATGGGTTGGAGTTGTTGCAAGATACAGGTGCATCCCAGACTCTGATGAAAAACTTTACAGGCCAACCTATAAACGCGGCACGGGTAGTTGTGGTGCAGGGTATTAATGCTACACGGTCATACCCGTTGGTTCGAGTGGAGCTGGAGGTTGATGGTGTGACACGAGAGATTGATGTTGGAATCGTAGAGAAACTGCCAGTAGAGGGCGTCAACCTTCTTCTCGGCAACGACTTTGAGGTGCCTACTTCTGAGGTTCCACCCTTAGTCGTTGCCGAGAGGGCGGCCGACGTGAGTAGGGAGGGACAGGAGTTGGTCGAGAGGTGTCAATTATAGCAGATGGCGTGTGTTGTCACCCGATCTCGTGCATCTAAAGTGTCACAGCCTATTCCTCAGTCTCTAGACCAGCGGAGGAACGGTCGGAAGGAGAAAGCTAAAGTTGGGGAAAAATTTGTGAGTTTTGATCCAGCGGCTCTTCTTGGCGACTCAGTATTAGCACCAATGTTTAGGTCCGGAGTGGCCCCCAGAACCTGTCACACTTGGTGAGGAGGTAGGGCGTGAGAAAACTCCGAGACAGCACCGTTACACACTTAAACAAGAGAGGATCGAACAGCCCAGTATCGGGGGAGGCCATAAGTTGCTCCGGGAGCACTTTGATAAATTGGCTCCTTCGGATATCTGTAAGTTACAGCTAGATGATCCTGAGCTTCAGAAGTGTAGTAACGGTGCAATTGAGCTTGAGGAGGACGGGGATGCAAAGCCGGGGGACTTCTTTCGTGTGGAGGGTATCTTGTACAGGCGTTTTCTAGATCCCAGACGGAGTTGGAAGGGTGTGTCGAGAGTGGTTGACCAGTTGGTAGTGCCTAGTGTGTGCCGTGATAGCCTACTGAGGTTGGCGCATGATGTACCGTTGGCAGGGCATTTGGGTGTACGTAAGACGGTAGCAGCATTGGCGGAATTGTTTTGGTGGCCAGGTATGAAGGCACATGTGGCATCATGGGTGACAATGTGCAGTACCTGCCAGACAGTAGGTAAACCAAACCAGTGTATTCCCAAGGCTCTGTTACACCCTATTCCTGTAATCGGGCCACCATTCAGTAAGGTTATAATCGACATGGTTGGCCCTCTACCCCCTACTAGTGCAGGCAACAAGTACCTCCTCACAATCATGGACGTTGCCACTCGTTATCCGGATGCATACCCCCTGCGAAATGGTACTGCTAAGACTGTTGTTCGTAACTTGCTATTGTACTGTTCTAGGTACGGGTACCCGCAGGAATTGCAGTCAGACCAAGGGTCCAACTTTACTTCTAACCTTTTCAAACAGACCATGCAGCAGCACGGTATCAGTACAGTTGTCTCTTCAGCCTACCATCCAGAGAGTCAGGGGGTGTTGGAGAGGTGGCACTCGACTCTGAAGAGCATGCTGCGTTGTTACTGTGTTGAGAATGGTAAGGATTGGGATCTTGGGTTGCCCTATGCATTATTCGCTGCTCGGGAGGTACCTGGTGAAAGCCTAGGGTTCAGTCCCAATGAGCTAGTCTTTGGACATCAGGTCAGAGGCCCCCTCAACATGGTTAGAGAAATCTGGGAGGGCACAGCAAAACCATGTTCCATGTTAAAGTACGTCCTCGAGAGCCGAGAAAGAATGCTGAGAAGCCTAGAGTTGGCAGGTAGGAATTTGGTAGGGTCGCAAGCACTGATGAAGGACAGGTACGATGAGAAGACAAAACTCCGGGAGTTTAAGGTGGGGCAGGAGATGTTGATTCTGTTACCTCTGCCCGGTCATCCGTTGTCTGCTAAGTACGCTGGTCCTTATAAAAAGATCTCTGACCTAGACTATCTTGTGGCTACTCCAGATAGGCGTAAACAGAATCAGCTGTGCCATGTGAATCTGGTGAAAGAGTTTGTGAGGCGCCCCCCTGAGCCTCTCACTGTCCCTGTGTTGACCTGCAGCGGTCATGGAGGAGAAGGAGTGAGGGACAGTGAAGCTCAGGTGGAAGATAACTGGGAGTGTCATGTCTCTGCTGATCAGTGGGCGGGGAACTCCAGACAGGTGGCTGACGATGCTCTAGTGCACCTGCCTGAGCAACAGCGTGTAGCCGTGCAGCGCCTGTTTGATTTATACCCCACTGTGTTTGCAGAGCATCCAGGCCTCACAACTCGAGTAGTGCATGACGTGGACGTGGGAGATCACCCCCCCTTTAAATCAGTACCCTACAGAATTCCACCCATTAAACTCCCAGCCCTCAGAGCGGAGTTAGAGTATATGTTAGAACGGGGGTTGATTGAGAAGGGGGCAGTTAGGTGGACATCTCCGGTCACTCTGCAGCCCAAGCCTGACGGGAAGGTTCGCTTCTGCATTGACTTTCGGAGATTGAACGAGTTGACTCCCACCAATGCTTATCCCCTTCCCCGTGTTGACGATGGTGTAGACAAGATTGGTAAGGCACGGTTTCTAACTAAAGTAGACCTAGTGAAAGGCTACTGGCAGGTGCCCTTGTCTGAGCGGGCGAAGGGGGTATGCGGGTTTGTGGTGATGGGAACACCTACTGTTGCAATGTGATGCCGTATGGCCTTAAGAATGCCCCAGCAACCTTCCAGAGTCTTATGAATGAGTTAGTAGCTGACATCCCTAACTGCACTGTCTACCTAGATGACGTTATAATCTACGATGACAACTTTGAAAGTCACTGTGAGCACATAGAAGCCTTGTTTCGGAAGCTCAGTGAGGCCAGCTTGGTGGTCAATCTGGGCAAGT
Organism: Paralithodes platypus; assembly: GCA_032716605.1. NCBI lineage: Eukaryota > Metazoa > Arthropoda > Malacostraca > Decapoda > Lithodidae > Paralithodes > Paralithodes platypus. Next base: position 1,797,960 of record CM064560.1, read on the forward strand.
GCGACTTTGTCCGGGCAACTGTACAGTATCTTGGGTTTGTGGTCGGGTTAGGCCAGGTGTGTGGGCCCCCCCCCCCCCCCCAAAAAAAAAAGATACAGGCTATTAACCAGTTCCCCAGGCCGTCCACCAAGCGGCAAATCATGAGATTTTTGGGCATGATCGGTTACTATCGCCGTTTCATTAAGGGTTATTCTACTATCTTAGCTCCTCTGACAGATTTACTAGCAAAAGAGAAAAAAACTTCAAGTGGTCACCTGAGTGTGAAAGGGCTTTTTCGCTGGTCAAGCACCTACTATGCACTCACCCAATCCTCAGGGCCCCTGACTTTGAAAGACCATTCCAGCTGGCAACAGATGCCAGCGGTGTAGGGGCTGGTGCCGTCTTAATGCAAACAGACGAGGAAGGTTTGGAGCATCCAGTCAGTTTCTTTTCCAAGAAGTTTAATTCCGCTCAGAAAAACTACTCTGTGGTGGAGAAAGAACTGCTGGCAATAGTGTTGGCGCTCAGGCACTTTCAAGTATATGTTCCTGCCTACGGGCCAGTCGTGGTGATTTACACCGACCACCACCCTCTTAAATTTTGAACCAATTCCATAAGCGGAATATGAGGCTGACACACTGGTCACTCATGTTGCAAGAATACAATCTAGACATTCGCCATATTGCCGGTTGTGAGAATGTGATTGCAGACTGTTTGTCGAGGGTGGAGGATCCGGCGTAGATCACCACAGGTGTGTGGGTTTGAGTGGAGAAAAACCAGTTTTGCCCCTATAGAGCAGCCGTCAAAAACAACATTAAAATTAAATAAAAATAAATCACATAAAAACTCTTTCTTTTTTATAGTTAATTGTAAGTTGCCAATGTTATAGCTAAAGTCCTAAGCTGAACCTGTCTTTCACTTAGTAGGCTGGGCTCTGTGAAGCTCGCTCAGGGAGCATAGCAGGCTAAATTATACTATTGTGTTTGGGAGGGGTTATATGATTTTCTTTATGCTAATATGTTGTTTTTATTTAAGATTGAGCTTTGCATTTCATTTCTGGTGGAGTGGCTAGGTGTGGCGGGTCTTGTCGGCATTCTGCCTTGTCAGATATGGTGCTCGCCTAATGTTGAGCGTCCCATATCTTGGGCGGGGTGTGACGTCTACCAGCGTTGGCAGAATCGCCTCTCGTTAGCCATTAGCGCTCGCCAGGGACATCGAAATGGGATACAGTTATCAGAGAAGGTTGTTCTTTCTTTCCTAGTACTCGTATTGTCACAGACAGTCCAGTGGTGGTCTTTGTTTTCGTCTGTGACAATGGGTTGTATTTTATATCAATAGTAGTGATGAAAGTACCAGCGTGGGAAGAGAGAGACTTTTTAGAGCGAGATGGTAGTGAGTGTCTGTAGGTGCGGGTGCTGTGTCACGTGACACCTGCTGTCTTGTGACGTCTCGGCTCGTGATTGGCCGACCATCGCGCCGTTGCGGGCTCCTGTGTAACTAACCTACTGCACGAGGGTCCACGGGAGCTGTCCTCCTCAGGACAGGCTAGGCGCGCGTGCATCTAACATCCCTTTGCTTACTCTCCCCCGATCACCACCTTTAGAACTGTTTCTCTCTCTGAACTTCTTCTTTTCCATTACTTCTCACCTTTATTCAATTACTTATCCCCTTGGGTTCTGCATACGGTTTCCATAGCCGGCCCATTGTATTGCATGCGCCGTCCTCTGAGATATTTACATGTACTTAGAATAGGTTTTGAGGGTTCTTAGTTAGTATAGGTTATGAATTCTGTGTGTTTCCATTATTGATTTAGTGTTTCTGCTCTTTTATTTAATGCTAGACTGGGATAAGGTAACTGTAGTCGCTGTCTTCGATGTGTGTATGGTTTGCTTATACCTACACGACTTCGACCGGTCCTGTGGTAGCCTGTGTTGTCTTTTCGGTTGCGTCCTTTGCGAGTGCAGCTTTGTGTTGACTGAGGGTTTTGGCCTGTACCAGTTCCTCACTTTGCTGCCTCTTTGCTTGTCTTTTGAGGGTCGCCAGGATAGAACCAGATACTTGTGATCTGGATCTATCAAGAGAGCACCCTAGTCAATTAACGTAACTTAAAGGATGCAGTCTTAAGGACATCGCTAGGCTACGAGCCAGTCTTGCTCAACCCCAGTTCCTTACCTAGAGTATCCCAGCTAGACATTATTAATTGAGTAGACACTTATTAGTATTTAAGATAAGCTCTTTGATATGTACGCATTATTCTTCACAGCATTTATTAGTCTAGGTTGTTGTTGAGCCACACAACCATAGTAGACTGTTTCGTTGAGGAGGAAGTACTTCTTTTAGTGTCGAGCATTACTACCGTTGCGCACTTATATTATTCTCGTGTCATTTAACATTATATGTCCTATCTTTTGGTGTATTCCATTTACACGTGTGGTGTCCTGCCTCCTGCCTTTATATAGTTTAAGATACGAGCATCTTATGAGCATCAGACTTTCTTCAGAAGTGTCCAGGTCTATGCTGTAGGACTATACTTCACTTTCTTTCAGATAGGAGTGAAGAGTTAATTGTTGTTTAAAGTAACTGTATTGAAGCATCTTTTTATTGTATTAAATCTTGCAGTGATTTAATTGATCTTTCCATAGATTCTTTTTTATGCATTTTAACGTAACTTGCATCTTGTTTGTTATCAGGCTATACCAGTGTGGATTAGCCTGAAGTAGAGTACATTTATGCCCAGTTAAGGATACCCCGTTATCGCAGATTAACTCTGGAGGGTATAGGTGTTTTGTTCGCCGGCATATAAGTTCGAGGGTTTGGATCTAGCGTACCGTTGTTGCATAGTGCCCTATTACTAGTCCAATCATTAAGTGCCCTTGTTTTATTCGTAGCCCCGGTCGTAACATCAGAAATAAACTTGTTAGCTAATAAGGCCAAAGCTTCAATAATTGCAATCACAGAAACCTGGCTGGATTCAAGTATAAACGATGGTGAAATAAACATTCAAGGTTTCAATATGGTTAGGAATGATCGCAATAGGCATGGGGGAGGAGTATGTCTGTATGTAAAAAACAACCTCACACACACAACTAGGACCGACCTCCATGTAGAAAATCACGAAGCTCTGTGGATCGACCTACACCTGCCGAGGACAAGACCCATCACAATTGGGGTATGCTATAGGCCACCAGACAACACACAATTCTTGACCAAATTTGAACGAACTTTGTCATCGCTAGACCCTCGGAATTAATCCATCATACTAGGGGATTTTAACCTGTGTTACAAACAACGAAATAATAGGCTTGTACGAGAATATAGGCATATACTGACAATGCACAATCACAAACAACTCATCACAACCCCCACACGTATCTCTGAGAACACTGCCACAATATTAGACCACATAAACTGTAACAGAGAGGACAAAATATCCCAATCAGGGGTTATACAGACTGGGATAAGTGATCACTTCGTCACATATTGCACACGGAAAACCACAAAAATTACCCTAGAGAATCACAAGGTTATCAAAACAAGGTCACTCAGAAACTACAATAAAGAAACATTTCTGGACATTTTATGGAATACAGATTGGTCTCCAGTGTTTGGAAGTACAAACGTTAATGACGCATGGGTTGGCTTCAGAACCATCATCACAAACATCCTAGACGAAATAGCTCCTCTGAAAGACATACGAATTAAAGCAAGGTCAGACCCATGGATCAACAATGACATACTACACCATCTGGAACACAGAGACAATCTGTTAAAAAGGCTAGTGAAACATAGACAGGATCAAGGTCTGAAACATGAGTTCAACAGGGCCAGGAATAAACTAAGTAGGAAAATAAAATCAGCGAAAACTAATTATTTTCACAATAAGGCAGAGGAATATCAGAATAACCCAAAGAAACTATGGAGGCACCTAAAAACAGCAGGCTACAGCAACAAGACAAGGGATTCATCTAACACTAATATTGCTCTCACCATTAATGATCAGGTTTGCCACGATAAACGACAAATTTCAACCTACTTCAACCCCTTCTTCACCTCCATAGCAAACACACTTGCACTGAACCTACCTCAACCTCTCAATAAATACACGACAACAACGGCCACCTTTCGAAATTTCTACAGAGATAAAGACATACACCCGAACACATTTGGATTGCAAAATGTTACACCAAAATACACTTTTGACGAGCTGTCTAACCTAAATGTACATAAAAGCACAGGACCAGACAAAATTCCTGCCAAATTTCTACGAGATGGAGCCATTGGTATAGCAGGCCCCCTAACCCACATCATCAACTTGTCAATTAACACCAACACTGTACCTGCTGAACTGAAGGAAGCTATTGTAACCCCTCTATTCAAGAAAGGAAATAAACTAGAAGTTGGCAACTACAGACCAGTTAGCATATTATGTATTGTATCTAAAATCCTTGAAAGAGCGGTATACACCCAAATTGAACACTACCTCAAACAAAATGATCTATTCTATAAGTTTCAATCAGGTTTCAGATGCATGTACTCGACAGACTCCTGTCTCATCCACTTAACGGATCACATTCGTAAAGAAATTTCTAAAGGTAACTACACCGGTATGGTTCTTCTTAATCTACAAAAAGTGTTTGACACAGTAGACCATGATATCCTATGTAATAAACTACAAGCAATGGGCATAGGGTCTGTGAAATGGTTTAAATCTTATCTTAGTGGTAGTACCCAAAGAGTCAAAATTGATGATAATATATCTGATCCTATGCCAATTAACTGTGGGGTCCCGCAGGGAAGCATCCTTGGTCCCTTACTCTTTCTCTGTTATGTGAACGATATGGAACTGAGCGTCTCATGTAAATTATTACTGTATGCAGACGACAGCGTGCTTCTGGTTTCAGGAAAAGACCCAATAAGTATTGCCGCTTCACTTTCCAAAGAACTAGAATCATGTAGTGAATGGCTAGTGGACAATAGACTATTTATTAGTGGCCCCTCCATCATTGACGAACATGCCTATTACATAAGGCATCCTCTTCAAACACTAATCCGCCGTAGTTTGAATCTACCGCGCAGAGCATTTAAAAACTGAGGAGCCTTCATCATGAGCGCACGCGACCTCACTCATGGCTTCAGTCATTATGAATTGGGTTCTCACTACGAAAAAACTTCGTAAAAAATAAAAACAAAAAGAAAATAAGAATAACTATCCAATAAGCTTTCCATCATATCGTGGATGTACTTGTGTGGATTTCTGACCAGACGCTGAATCAGGCGTCATTCCTCCTTCTTTGCTCTGCGCTCAGCCTGCCCGGACGTACCTTTCAGGCTCCGCTGGTTCCGCATTCGTTGCGTCCCTAGTGAGTTTTTTTCTCATTTGTTTACTCTAGGATGTATCGAGTAAGGTTAGGATAGGCGTAGCAGGAGTGTCCTGGGCTGGTTGCCCGCAGTGCAGTGTATTTTGGGTCGTATGTATGGGGCATCTATTTCGGATGTACCCTCGTGGTCCTGTTGTGGACACGTGAACTTTTCACAGTTGTGTTAGTTGGTGATGCAGGCGGCTTTCATTACGCGTTAATTATTGCTGCCTTTTATCCTTCTGATGAGGTAAGCTGTGTGTTTGCTGACGTTCCCAGCGTATTTTTCTTCACTTAGTGAAGTTTTTTCTGGGTCCGTGTCAGGCTTCCCGGGGTGGGAAGTTTTCGCTTCGGTGGTGTGTTGGCGGTGGTTCCTGTTGTGATATTCCAGTGTGTGTTTATATTTCAACTATTTTCATGCCGTCTACCTAGGCCTAGCCAGCCGCTCGTAGCTTTGCCACATGTCTAGTGTTATTATTTATTTTATAAATATGCCCTACTGTGTCATGTGTATCCGGGTTTTAGTTGTGTATTGGCTAATTCCTCGGACTATATTTGTTTCCTGGTTTAGTTGTGTATTGGCTAATTCCACGGATTATGTTGTGACCTTGGTTAGTCGTGCGTGTCTCTCCTCGTGTCGTATTGTTCAGATGGTGTCTGTTCAGGGTGGGGTTTGCCTTCCGGCGGGTTTTTTCTCGGTTTCACCATGAAAAATCCTGACCGATGAGCAGTGTTGGGCCACACGTGGTTTTTAACTCTGGCTGGTTCCCCGACGTGGGGAGGTGTCTGTGGCTCTCCAGGACTGCGTCTCTGTGGGTGCCTGGTTTCAGGCCTCCTTTAAATTCCCGGCGGGATGGCTGTACCCATCCTTACATATATATATAAATATATATAAAGAAACGACGTTCTTGAGAACACTCGTTTTTTATAGGTTTTTCTACCTGGTTTACGACAACCACATGGAAAACCTAGCTGTTGTTTAGGCGTTCCTCCCCGGCGATCTTTTACAAAGAAGTGGGGTCAGGAACTTGTGGGGTTAACTTTTAGACTTCTCACCCGGCGGGTGCACCTGAGCAGGGTGGGATAAACGACTTAGGTCTCATATAGTTAACCAATCCATTTGAGTGATACTCTGTGTATCGCTGCCTTTACTCTTACGGCAATTGAAGGTTCAGTGAGGTTTAACCAAATCGATTCCCACACCCGGCGGGTGCCCCTAAGTGGAGGAACTAAGGAATTTATAAACAAATTCAATTTCGATTAACCTTAATTGGGTGATACTTTCAGTATCGCCGCCTTCTATTTTTACGACGATCGTTTGGGACAATTCGTTAAAAAATCAGATCTCGTATATTCCTGCCCTGGGCTATTCTACTAAAATATTTCAAGGGCCGGCGTCTTTATGAGGGGGGGCTTTGTTACAAAATTGAATCTTGAGACAGTCACCACCTCCTACAGACTATAAGTGCCATACTGGACCATTATATCAGAGGGTATTCTTCATGTTCTTTAGCTAAGAAGATTTGTTTAGCCTCTTTACACCCAGCCGCGTAGCGAGATGTGTTAGCTGTGTCTTTGCATCCCGTTACCCGGCGGGTTATTAACACTTGTATGCGAACACGTGGGTTAACCTTATGAGCATTAATTCCTGGAAATTTTTCTTTATTTTTCCAGAGCTGAGCTCCGGCGGACCAATACAGACCCGGCGGTAGTTTCCTCACACCAGTCTCTGTCATGGCTACTGTGGCCCCAGTTTTTGCCCTGTGCATTACCCCTACTTGCGCGGGTATCCCAATTTTTGCGCATACCCTTTGCATAAGGTGTGTTAGATGTCTAGACCGTTCAAGGGGTCTCTGGGTTACACTTAATTGTTCCTTTTGCTCCCAATTAGCCAATAAAGTCCTGTGTGACAATGACAAGACCGCGGCGGTAGCGTTGAGAGAGGTCAGACAACAAATGTCGGCCTACACTACCATTGTCGCACATAAGTCACTTCAATGTGACAACGTCCCACTTTGGGATAAGTTGCTGTCAGAGCACCCTCCCCCTAAACGTACCTCTAGAGTAACGGGTTTTAAGCCGACAGAGACTAGCCAGGGTTCTATATCGTCTGTGGATACGTTTAAACGCCCGAGAGAGCCTACTCCCCCGGCAGCCACCTCCTCGTCGCAGGCGAGATCGAGGTCAAAGTCACCCCTCAGACAGCGGTCTTCAAGTCGGGCCTCTTCCCCGGCTAGTAAGAAGTGTAAGACTGAAGCTTCCCCCAGTGGCCATGGTGGTGATTCTTCCAAACCTAGGTCTAGTTCGCGGTCACACCGTAGCCACAAATCCTCCAAAAAGGATTCCCATAAGAAGTCCTCTCGACATTCTACTAAGTCTAGTGCATCTCATCGTACCTCTACACCTGAAAATGTTTCTGTTACAGCCTCAGAGTATAGTGAAGCGCCTGTCCCTAAACAAGATTTACCTATTGATATTTTAACCCTAGAAACGGAAAGTTCAGGAAATTCAATAATTGAGAATGTTTCAGACTCTCAAGAGAGCGTAGGCCAGAGCCTCGGTGTTTGGCGGTTTGCTCAGCCAGGGTCTGACCATCCACGTCCGACTCATACGAGTCACACAGTAGCCGATGTCCACAGGGACGCGGCGACCCCATCCTCTATCCCTGACTTATCTTGGAAACAAGGTGCCCCTGCCTCGGCGGGGTCTTCTCAGGAGGATCGGGAGGAACAAGATGAAGTGTCATTAATTTCAGATAGGGAGGGACAAGGGTCAGGCTCAGGCCTGGACGCCGCCCATGATAATACTGATTCACCTGAAAGTTCTGCATCTAACCAGTTTGTTACAGCACAAGAAATTGATGGGTTACTTACTCATGCTCTATCAAAATTCTTTAATCAACAACGAGAAAACCCCACAATGGACTTGGGGGCTCCCTTGACAAGTTCTGCGGTACGGCCTCTGATAACGTCAATCGATTTATCTAAGATTCCTAACCCTCCTACTCTGTCACCGGCAGGGAGCTCTAAGCCAGCTACGGCGGCATTCACTACGTCAAATGTCAGGGTCATTACGGATGTTAATCCACCCCCTCTAGACAAAGCGCCTCTTAGAAAGGTAGCTATGCCCCTGCTTTATGGGCCAGACGAGTCATGGGTCCCTTTGAACCCCTCTAAGCCAGAGCTTGCCCAGCCTACCTTGTCAGGGGAACTCCCGGTACCACGTGAGTGGTTTATCCAGGGAAATAAGTCAAAGAAATTAAGGGCATTGGATGCCTTGGGTAATGTTTTGGACGTAAATATCAAGGCTATACCTAGTTATTATCATCAGGATTATTTTGTTTATGCATCTAAGCCTGCTTTACCCCCTGCCTCACCTTCAAAACTTTTTTCAGACTGGTCTAAGCTGGATGGGTTTAATGATATTAAGGCTCTGTCGGCTCTTACTCCTGAACTAGATTTACAGACCGTCACAGACGAGACAGCTAATCCAGTGTTGAAGGTGGGACAGTTGGGACCAGGACCTTGGGTGGATTGGGAGGTAGAGGCTCAAAACTTTGCAACCACTTTCACTTCTAAATCTTCCCACCAGATCCCTCAGGATACACATTCATGGTTCTCCATGCCGGTAGGTTCTGCCGGCGGAGTTCCGTCAGCTTTATTTTCTTTTCTAGCTGCCCCTAAGATTAATCTTTGTGAACTAAAGGAACCATTCACTACCCCTACCCCTTCTCACCTAGACAGAGAATTTAGGCTAAGGGGAAAAGCTTTCCGCCTGTTTTCACAGTACATAGTTTCTCAACAGGTGGCTAAGTCTTTACTCAGGTCTACTCAGGCAATCGCAGACGCGGATGCTCGAAGATCAGTTGAGTTATCCCGGCGTCTGATTCTTCAGTCGTCGATTCAATCCTTAGGTGACATACGCACAGCCTTACTTGAGGCGGTGCGAGCACGACAGGATCTTAGGATGTCATTAGTTCGCAAGCTGCCTGATCGCATTGCTAACCAGGTGGTAATGTCCCCAGTACTTACACCTTCTTTAATGTCCCCTGATGTATGGCGAACAGTGTTTAACATGGCACAGGCCGTGAAGCACAGTCCCGCACAGGCTAAGAAACCTGCATTTAACTTCCCCAAACCTAAGCCTCCTACTAAAGCTCAGCCAGGGGGTTCTAAGCCGTTTCTTCCGCCTAAGTCCTCCCAATCCCCCCTGGGTCAGTTCAGGCATAGACAGAGAGGGTTTTCAGGACAGAGGGGACGCGGCCAGTATAAGCCGGGGCAGGGCCAGTCTTCGGCCCACACCAGCCAGCCGGCGAAGCGTCCAACACCACCAAACCCACCATCAAAAAACTAAAGTCTTTCTCACTCCCAGTGCCTATCTTAGAGCCGGAGGAACCGAGGGAAGTACAGCCGGCGAACCCTTGTCTGCTAACTGGGTCGTTCCGAACGTGTCACCAAGCATGGCCGTTAAAAACCTGGGCACGGATGGTGGCACGCAAAGGCATCACTTGGCAGTGGCTCCGGCGACCTCGCTTACGTCAGCCGACAACGGCAAATTGTGTTTCATTAGAGGTGGAGTCGCTGGTCCAGGAGATGATTGCCAAGAATGTCATCATCCCGGTCCCTCCAGATTACCCTGTATTCACGTCAAAACTGTTTTTGGTTCCCAAACGGGACAGTGTTCAGATGAGGCCGGTCGTAGACCTGTCTTATCTGAATCTTCACATTTACAACGAGTCTTTCAGAATGTTAACAGTTCATCAAATCAGGCTAACACTTCCGCCGGGAGGCTGGATGTGTTCCCTAGACCTGACAGACGCCTATTGGCACGTGTCGGTCAACAAAAGATTTCAAAGGTTTCTGGCCTTGAGGATCAGGCACCAAAATTTTGTTTTTCAGAGGATGCCGTTCGGTTTGAACCTAGCACCTCGATTATTCACGAAACTAGTCCGGCAAGCCCTGATGCCGTTGTTAAAACAGGGAATCAGAGTGTTGTGGTATCTAGACGACTGGCTGGTGGTGGCAGAGACACAACAATTATGCATAAAACATGTCAATATCATTTTAAATCATGTCAAAACTCTAGGCTTCAAGGTAAATCTGGTAAAGTCAAACCTTGTTCCCTCAAGAGTAATTCAGTGGATAGGGCTGGTCTGGGACACCGCCGCTCTCACTCTGAGTCAGAGTGTGGACAATCGCAACAGGTTTCGCAGGAAACTGTTCAGGTTTCTTCACAGTCTGACTACGACACGAAGAGTCTGGGAGTCTCTGGTCGGCTCTCTCAACTGGATTCAGCTAACTGTCAAGTTGGGCCGGTTGAAAGTAAAACGATTAATATTGGAAGGCAACAAATATTTCCCACTCTTACCGGCGGGAAAATTATGGCCCATACCAAAATTAATCCACACCTTACTACCGGTCTGGGCGAGGAGGGAAACATTGCACTCAATCATGTCATGGACCTCTCCTCCTCCAACGGTATGGGTAGACACGGATGCGTCAGGCACCATAGGGTGGGGATTTCAGTCAAATCAGGGGCACCAGGGTCAGGGACTTTGGTCCCACTTAGAAATCTCTCACATAAATGTCAAAGAGTTACTAGTCCCCTTGTATTTCCTTCAGGCTCACGGCCCGGCGTTACGGGGCAAGTCAGTGGCCTTCAGAATGGACAATCTGAATGCAGTTCACTGTATTCAGAAACAAGGGTCAACGAGGTCAAGGAAGTTGCTACTCGTGTCGGAAGAGATTTTTGTTCTAGCCACCAGTCTAGATATTTATCTTCACGCATCTTATCTCCCAGGCGTAGCGAACGTCTGGGCAGACGCTCTGTCCCGGAGACAGAGCACGACAGTAGAATGGGAGCTCAAGCAACCCATTTTCGACCTAATGATTGCGGAGCTCTCCCATCCACAAGTGGATCTTTTTGCGTCCGAGAAGACTCACAAGCTCCCTCTATACCTCACCCGCCGGGCGATAACGCCGGCAGGGGGGCCAGACGCCCTAGTGACAGACTGGAACAGATGGAGCTCCATCTATCTGTTTCCACCGCCAGATGCGTCACTAATGTGCCACGTAGTGAACAAACTACGAGTTTATCGAGGCTTAGTCTCGCTAATCGCGCCACTGTGGCCGGCGCAGGTGTGGTACCAGCAATTAATAATGTGGTGCCCGGACCCGGTATCGCTCCCGGTCGGGTACTTCCACTTAGACACGATTGGCAACCTAGAGACCTCGCTGACTTTTGCATTATGGACATTCAAGAGGCCAAGTGGCTAGCACCATACGGTAGGGATGTGACCAATAAATTGCTCAATCAATATACTCAGTCTACTAAGCGACAATATCAATCTCATTGGAAAGCTTTTACTTCTTGGATTGTTAGAACGGAACAAACTGTACCCTCAGTGGCATTGGTTTTTAATTACTTGAACTATCTGTTTGAGCAGAAACGTTTATCTGTGGTTACTTTGAAGAATCACTTAACTGCGATTAGAGTGCCCTTTTTCGACCTTACAGGTCTATCCATACCGGTGGCGGAGGAAACAGGATTTATGAGAGCGTGTTTTAAACTCCGCCCACCTCCCCGTCAGCTCATGCCTACTTGGTCTCTGGACAAAGCTTTGTCTTTACTTCATTCTCGTCTGTATCAAAATACTGCAGACTTTGCTTTAATCTTAAAGAAGGCAGTTTTCCTTTTGGCTTTGGCCACCGGAAACAGAGTGTCTGAGCTGGCGGCGATGAGCAACACACCTAATTGTCTTAGGTTTGGTAGACTTAATGATTCAATTTCCATTGCACCCTCCCCGGCGTTTGTAGCCAAGAATGAGCATAGTGCACACGTGTTTTCTGAGTTCACGGTGCCGGCGTTAAAAAGGGGAAAGGTGCATCATAATTTATGTCCAGTGCAAGCTCTAACCAAATATTTGAGAATAGCTCCTCATAACCCCCAAGGTGCTTTATGGGTAGCGAGTACGGGTAAACGCTTACTTAAACGGCGATTAGCCTCTCTTCTGGTAGAAGTCATTAAAGAGAGTAATCCCGGCGTTGTGGGTAGGGCCCACGATTTACGCAAGTGGGCGGCCTCTTTACGTTTCCTGAAAAACTTTTCAGTTGAAGATATTGCGTCCACACAGTTGTGGGCGTCTAATCATACGTTTCTCTCTAGATACTTGTCAGTTGCTCTAGACAAACCTTCCTTACCATGTATAGCTTTAAGGCAGAGGGTCTAGGTGGCCCTGCAGTCACTTATGTTTATTTTCACGGAAGGGGGGGGGGTGCAGTCAGTTGACATAGGACACCCTAGACCCCGCCGGAGTATGAGAGCTGTGATACAATTTAAGGTTAAAATGTGATATGAAAATTTCTCTGCGAGAATTTGTGCTAGTACAAAGTTTAGTACAAAACAACGGTGTTGTTATAGTAGTTTTAGCTGCGAAAGCAATGTAACATTAGTTCAATGGAGTTCATTAGCAATTGATCTCCACATGTATTTTGGGGTTTATGATGTGCACATATAAACTTATAACTTATTATTTTTGTCACCACTCGTTGAGTGGGGTGCCTTTTGTAACTACAGATCTGTGTTCAGAATCTTCAGGGTTACCTATTTTTGTCGGGCAGGCTTCTTTGAAGCACGCACCTGCCTGAACCCCTTTTTCTTGTATATTTCCGGCCTACGCCGTATTAAATAAATTTTTCAAAAAGTAAGAATACTATGTGGTTGTTTTTATTATCTGCTTTTCTAGAGTTATGATATGATTACGAATGTCCCCCTCCAGTCTTAGATATCAGGCATGTTCGTCAATGATGGAGGGGCCACTAATAAATTATAGGTTTGACTCCTGTAAGGAGATAAAGAAAACCTAATATTTAGTAGTGGCCCCATAATCATTGACGACTGGGGCCCTCCCGACCGTCCCCTTCCCATTCGTTGATGTATTAAGGATTTTGGTTTACTTGATATGTCAGTGAAGGAGGAATGACGCCTGATTCAGCGTCTGGTCAGAAATCCACACAAGTACATCCACGATATGATGGAAAGCTTATTGGATAGTTATTCTTATTTTCTTTTTGTTTTTATTTTTTACGAAGTTTTTTCGTAGTGAGAACCCAATTCATAATGACTGAAGCCATGAGTGAGGTCGCGTGCGCTCATGATGAAGGCTCCTCAGATTTTAAATGCTCTGCGCGGTAGATTCAAACTATGGCGGATTAGTGTTTGAAGAGGATGCCTTATGTAATAGGCATGTTCGTCAATGATTACGGGGCCACTACTAAATATTAGGTTTTCTTTATCTCCTTACAGGAGTCAAACCTATAATCTCTTCACCTGGGCAAGACGGAAGCCATCTTATATGGAACAAAACGCAAACTGAAAGACATTATGGGCTTCTCGGTCAACTGTAATGATATTCCTATAACAACAGTGTCACAAGTTAAATATCTCGGACTAAAACTGGACGCGAGTTTGTCAGGTGAAACAATTTTGGAATCTATCCTGAGTAAGTGTAGAGCACGTATAAAATACCTGTATAGACAGGGGGGATGCTTGCCCGTGGCGACCAAAAAGACCCTCTGCCAAGCGCTTGTTCAATGTCATTTTGACTATTCTGTGTCATCCTGGTACTCTGCATCATCTAAATCAGCACAGCACAAACTTCAGGTCACTCAAAATAAAATGGTTAGGTTCATGCTGAACCCAGATCACATGTTGGCCAGGAACAACTTCAGTCACTAGGTATGCTCAATGTCTCTGACAGGGCCAAACAAATTAGGCTCACTAATGCCTTCAAAATTTTCTATGACAGAGCTCCAGAGTATCTAAAGAATGATTTTGTTAAAGCAAATGAGAGGAGTGGACATAATACAAGAAACAGGATGTTTAATTTTAAGGCCCCGAGAATCCAAGGACAGGGTAAGCAAACATTCTTCTTCACTGCCATCAAAGACTGGAACGACCTACCCGAGTCAGTCCGTGAAAAGAGAACACTGTATTCCTTCAGACATAGCCTGAAGGAACACCTGAACCGGACAGCTGCGAGAAGGGAGCACCAAGCTTATGTCTACTACTAAATACGACATAAGAGATAGACAAACCAAACTGAAATGATTACTGATATTTACTATAGGATGTAAGGTATCTTAAAATAACCACCTAGAAATACTTTCTCTAAAGTATCTATTTCTTTATCCTCCCCATTTCCCCAGCTAACCTAATCCCACAAGGACCCCAATGGAAATACGCCTAACAGCCTTATTGGGCTAACCTTAGTTGGAATTATGCAAGGCTGGTACATGTCATATTTGTAACATACTATGTGGTACCAACTCTGTAAATTGCTAACTGAATAAATATTATTATTATTATTATAATTATTATCCTCTAATTGACTAGCCCACCTCACAACCTGACCCAGGACGATGGACGGTGAGAGACTAGGACAGCCACCGCTTGCCCCTTAAGAGTGTATTTTTCCCCCTGACTTGCACTTTCACAAAACCACTATTCATAACCCCCACGAGTGATCCTAGTAGGTGAAAACTAGATTCAATGATCAACCATAACTAGGAGTATATCTCATGACAACCTAAAATCATATATCAACCCAATTAACGTAAAGAACTCCATGTCGCCGTATCCCCCCCCCCCCCCCCCGACCCCACGGGGACCCCACCAACCCCTGTGGAGGAACACCATGACCCGGACGGGCCAGCCAAATTCCTATCCAAATACCATCCTACCCCATCCTTAACCAACACCAAAATCCCCCTTAAACCATCCTAGATTCCGAATAGCGTGTCAGCTAGACCAGAGAAGGATACTTATGTGAATTGATGAATAATGCCTTCCAGCCTGTGCCCGTGTGGCGCCAAATAAAGTAGTACCCCCCCTTGACCAAATCCTGCTCTAACCAACTCTAATAGTAATTAACTTATACTAAACTAAAGATGTCCACAATAACCAATCATATTATGAGCTACATACTGCCGAAATAAAGACCCCTCGCACTACCCCCCTAAGTTAACCAGAATAAATTAACTACTTCATAGCCCAGACATCCAGTACTTCTAGAATATTCTTGAAGTTCCCTTGACCAAGACTATAAATACGCCACAGAGGCACCATTCGGGCAGTTCAATATTAGAGATCAAAGCAACGGCTCAGCCGCTCTGTTTGAAGTCTAGTGAGAAGTCTCAAGTCTTGAAGTCTCAAGATTCCTGATAACTCGGCCCCCCCCCCGTAGTCTGTGAATATCTGTGAGAAAGTGAATTAACCCTTTGTGAATATTTTATTGCACCCGGACCCCCGAAGGCAATATTATATCTACAAACAACCAATTTACCAATTATTGATTGTCTTATAAACGCATTGTAGTGTGCCCTCTTCTACTTGGGTTTATAAACAATCAATAGAATACAATAGTGACTCCACGTGAATAACCTATATGATTCTGGATTCCCAGATTAAATAAGTTATCCATCCGAGCACGTTTTCTATATTATAATAATAATAATAATAATAATAATAATTCTTTATTCCAGACACATAAGATAGATACAGTATAAATACAGTACGACCTAATGGTCCATATCACATACACTTCTCGTGAGAGCACAGATAATAATTATACACAAAGATATATTAATAAAGAAACAATAAAATAAAATATACAGTAAGCCTATTTACAGAATAGAGCACATATCACATTTTGTCACAATATAACACAGATAGGCTAACTAAGGCTATTGCTCAATGTTGGTTAACACCTATTGCACAGATCATTGCTCAGAGTATGTGAAAAATTTGGAATCGAACATTCAGTCAAATTTAATCCTATAAAGAGCAATATCATAATATTTAAATCTAACCTTCTATTGAAATCAAAGCTACCTAAATTCCATTTGTATGAAGAAATTATAGAAGAAGTAAGTAAAGTAAAGTATCTAGGACACTATATTTCAAGTGATCGCTCAGATGATGAGGATATGGGTCGTCAGCGAAGGCAACTTTACATGCAGGGATATTCAATATTAAGAAAATTTCATATGTGCACATGGGATACAAAAATAACATTGTTCAACTCCTACTGCTCACCAATGTATACAGCACAACTATGGTGGAACTATAAGAAAATTACAGTGAATAGACTAAGTATCTCATATCACAATATCATGAAAATGTTTCTGGGGCTCTCAAAATATGAGAGTACAAGTACGCTATGTGCCTATATGAACTTACACTGTTACCAATCACTCATTAGAAAGCTAACATATAAATTCATTCAGCGCCTTAACACTTCTGAGAACAGTATCATTAAAATGTTACAAACTCCAAGCATAGTGTACACCTCTAGGATCCAGACACACTGGAGGAAGTTGCTCTATATTTAACCTTAAGTAATAATAATAATAATAATAATTCTTTATTCCAGACACATAAGATAGATACAGTATAAATACAGTACGACCTAATGGTCCATATCACATACACTTCTCGTCAGAGCACAGATAATAATTATACACAAAGATATATTAATAAAGACACAATAAAATAAAAAATACAGTAGGCCTATTTACAGAATAGAGCACATATCACATTTTGTCACAATATAACACAGATAGGCTAACTAAGGCTATTGCTCAATGTTGGTTAACACCTATTGCACAGATCATTGCTCATAGTTCAATTAGACCTATATATTACATTACAGTACATACTATGTGTGCAGCAGCTTCTGCCAGTGAGATATAATACGGGATTCATAGATATGATCACTAGACCAAAGAGCTACAATCAGCGTGTTACTGGAGGATTGCAGTCGCTGCGAAAAGCTGTACACCAGTCTCCTGATGACAGCCCGACAGCACTGCACATCCAACAGTGTGCACACCATACTAGTGCTTTCATATTTAGAGAGACCAATGAACATCTTGAGTATATTATGATAGGATGTACACAGACCATTTATGGTGGCTCTCTTATACTTCCACCACAAATGGGCCGTGTACATAGAGGAACAATATGTCCGGAACAAAGTGACTTTAGTTTCCCAATTACACATGTGGAATTTTCTCAAGATGGTGTTACCACGTAAATATAGCTGTCTGCGCTGACGGCCGATATCTGCATCAACTGAGCAATCGTTGCTGAGCAATCGTGGGCGGGTGCCCAACCCCGAAAGGGGTTGAAATAGGGGAGCTATCCCCCCGCCAAAGGCGGCTTTCTAGGGCCTTTCCTAGCTGATGCTGAGAGGATTGGGTTCTAGTCATATGGTGATGGGCTGGTCTATCAGAGTGAGAACTGAGCGATCTCTGCCATACCCATAGCTTACTCCGACTGTTCCTTTTACTTATGTCTTTCCTAGATCTCAAGTGACGGCGTCTCATCCGTGGATTGACCTCCCAATCTACCAAGATTGGAAGCCAAAGCGTCACATTTTTCCTTTGCCCCTCAACTTTCTCTTCATAATTGCTGAGGGGCACAGGGCCCTGGGTGGGGCTTTGGTTTCCCGGGCATTTCCGCACCCTCCTCCGCTCCCCGCCATGGAGTGGCTTCGGTCACCCAGGCTTTATTGTGGTAGGCAGGGAGGGTTCTGTGGGGGCGCTCGGTTATGGCCTTGCTCGGGGCCTTGGGGCTGTTCGGCCAGGCAGCTTGGGGAACAACAACAACAACAACAACTGAGCAATCGTTTGAGATAATGTGTCCCAGGTATTTTATTTTGTTTACTTCTTGAATAATTTGATTATTGAGTGAGAAATTTGGCAGTTTACTTTGATACAGTAATTTTGATCTAAATATAAGTACAGCACTTTTCAGTGGGTTGAATTTAACACAATGTTTACTACCAAAAGATTCACATATATCAAGAAGTTTGCTCAGACCCGCAGAAGACGGTGCAATAATGACCAGATCATCAGCATACATGAGATGGTTGATGATTTTATTCCCACCATAATATCCAATCTGCTCTTTATTCAATTTATCACTTAATTCATCCATATATACATTGAATAAGTAAGGTGAGAGAATACTACCCTGTCTCACTCCATTGGTTTACTGTAAAGGAATCCGAAATAATGTTACCCCATCTTACATTAAATGTTTGATTGGCGTACCAGTACTTCAAGATTCTCAGTATATAGGATGGCACTCCCCTTGTTGCTAATTTATCAAACAGGATATTGTGGCAGACTCTGTCAAATGCCTTACTAGCATCAAGAAAGCATGCAAAAATAGAGCTGTTCATTTTGATGTACCCATCCACTAGCTCCTTCAGAGTGTAGATGCACTGGTCCGTACCATGATTCTTTTTAAAACCAAATTGATTACTATTAGTTGAGATATACACTGAGATTCTGTCTAAAATGATTAACTCTAGTATCTTACTTACAATACTGGCAAGGGCAATAGGTCTATAGTTGTCTGTTGATGTAATTTTGCCAGCCTTTTCTTTAATTACTGGTATCAAGTTAACGGACATCATAGATTCTGGTAGGAAACCATGGATTAGAAAGCTGGTAAAGCAACTGCTGAGTTTCTCCAAGAGGAGAGTGGAGGAGTACTTCAAATGTTCAGCATATATACCATCAAAACCACAGGATTTGTTAGCATCTAGCCTACTTATTGCAGCCTTGATTTCTTCACTTGTAACTTTAATTGTGTCATATTTTTCTTCTTTGTTACACTCTGTTGTAGCAGCAATGGTATTTCCTTGGTGCCCAACAGAGTTAAACATAGTTTGGTAATGTGTTTTCCAAAGATTGGCTATGTTATTAGTACCAGAGATCCCATCTACACTAACGGGTAGAGGTGTGCAGCTATTATGCATTTTTTTAATATCCTTCCAGAAGGCCAATGTGTCTTTGCTAGCAAAGTTTTTGGCCAATGCTTCTCTTCTTAATACATTTTCATTGTTTTTTATATATCTGATTGCATACTTGCATCTAGCCTTTAGTCTGGTGAACATGTCAAAAATGGGTCCCTGTCTTGGTTTGTTATGATCCAGCCATACACTACGAGCATCTCGGGATGCCTGGTATAGTTCTGAAACATGGTCATTCCACCCAGGTTTGTTAAAAGAGTAATTTTTGTTATGCTTGTGAAATACTATGTCACTAGCCTTAGTAAGACAAGATATAATATTATTGTACAGCTTGCTGACCTCTTCTCGATGACTAGCATTAACACAATTGGGGTCTTCACAGGTAATGGCATCCTCACTGCCAGGATCAAGCTCAGAAAGGAGAGTGTGTGTTAAAGTGCAAAATTGCTCACACTCCTCCTCGTCAAGCCCGCCCCATGGCAGTTTTGGATTTACACTATTGTTTGACTGGGTAAATTCTGGCGCTCTTTCCAAACTAGCTGTTAAGGTCAATGGGATATGATCTTCATCTGTATATGTATACTGAATTTCCATATTTGTTATCATATCATGGAAATCAGCACTAGCTACGGTATGATCTAGCCAAGACGTTGAGCCCCATGCTGCACTGACACATGTGTAACTACTATGAGGGAGCATGAGCTGAGAAGAGATAATTAGATCATGCTCACCACAGAAGTTAGTCATATGACTAGCAAACAGAGAGTTACTCATGTCCTTCAGATTAGCATTCCAGTCCCCTATTACAGAGTAGCAGGTGGTATTTAGTTCTTGTAAAAGATCACTTAGCTCTCCAAGGCATTCCAGGTATTGTTCTTCATTTTCATTACATTGGTAGGGCAAGTACACACTAAGAATAACTACTTTCCGTTGGTTATCTTCTATTTCTATACCTGTACACCATGGTAAATTTGTTACAAGTGGTTTAACCCGGCAGTCTAAAGAGTCCCTCCACAAAATAGCTACTCCTCCCGGTGGGTGACCTGCTACTAGACCAGCATTTCCCAACCTGGGGGAAATTTCCCCCTGGGGGGAAATTTGAAGCTACCAGGGGGGAAATAATTACATGATTACACTGCCTACTACTACTACTACTACTACTAGCAATAAAAAAAAAAAATCTCGGAGATGGATTTTCTCATGCCCGAGAGAGAGAGAGAGAGAGAGTGTAGTCACAGTGTGTTTCGACTACTCTTTCCCTGGTCCACATGAAGGGCGAAATCTGGATGGTTGAACTGGTTGGAGGGGGAAATGACAGAAAAAAGGTTGGGAATCGCTGTACTAGACCATCCATAGCATCGGTTGTCGAGACCCCAAACCCATGAAAATTATCACAGATAGTACTGAGGTTACCCAAATCCTGTTTAAAATACCAAGTCTCCTGCAGGCACACAATATCACTAGTATTAAACACGTCTACCACATCAGGGCGTAGGAGAAGCCCTCTGTTGGTTTTAGGGAGCCCCCTACAGTTATAAGTAGCAATATGCAATACGCAATACTAAATTAATTTAGTTGCTATTACAACAGGAAATACGCCTCCCAGTAGTGACTAAATTAAAATAGTAGACACTAGTATATTCAACTCATAGCCTAACTGGTCTAGGACAGAAAGATCTTGTTATGTTAGAAGGGATTATGCGAGAAACCCTTAATTGAGGACTCTGCAAGAATAACTCCTTGGTAACAATTGGCTGTGGACTCCCATCAAAATTGTTAACTTAAAGGTGCGAAACTGCCCGAGCCCCTTGAACCTTTTTTAAAGACCAGTGATAGATAAGAAAGTCGCTTCTCCCGACTGTCTTACGTTCATCCGATACCTTGTTAATTCGGCCTGTGCCTGAGACACTGTATTTAAGGTCCCCAGTAAGAGTAACATATCGGGGCTTCATCACCGGTTAAGCAAGTGACCCATCTGTAACCTTCTCTACACTACCGGACAACTTGGACGGCCCCAGAGCAGCTGTTAGCCCCCGACATCACCAACTCAAGATAACCAGGAAATTCTATTACAGTGATAATTCTCGAAGTATCAGTGTTACGGTACTATTAACTCGATCATCCAGTGTATTCAGTTATGTTTTGATTTTCTCTGATGTTAAGAAGAAAGTGATTACTATGCTAGTGTGCGCTAAAATATATCAGTGAAGTTTAAACTAGGCGAACTAACTCCCGTAATTATTCTTGCTATCAGTTTTAACCTCGCCGAAGAAATAAGTCTTAATAAATTGGACTATGGCTCGAGTGAAAGCAATTCTGAAACAAGTTATTGTGATTGTCAACCAGAAACCTGAATCGCCCTCACTGATATTCTGTCTTAAGTATTACCTAGACAAGTGAACATACTAGACCAGTGAACCTAGCTACGGTTATTCCCTTTACGTTAATTCTTGGGAAATAACTATATTACATATATTTTCATCTTTGATTACGAGTCACATTACCAGAGAGTTAATTAACGAGATACCTAGCCTATGTGATTCGTGTACCCTACGTATCGTTGAAGTAATGTGATCAGAAGAATAATACCTGAACGTTGGAAGTGGGAAGTGTGTCTCTATCCAAATCCGCAATAAGTGCTAGAGATTATAAAAGTCCAATAACCTATCTGAGTGCTCCAACATCTATTGTTCGTGTGAATTCTGTTACGTAGATTATACCGAAGTGTTATTTAGAATAAAGCTGTATTACAAACCATTTCTACGAGATTATCTTATGTCTTCTATTGATTCCCTTTATGTATTTTGCATGAAATCCAATAACCCAGTCTTGTAGAACTCACCTATACCAAGTTAATCCTGTATAAAATCAGGGCATAACAATATATATATATATATACAGTATATTGGTTAAAAAAAATACTGTTTAAACGTCAAAATCGTATTCCTAATAAAATACCCCCAAAAGGGAATTCCCCCACCAACCTCCCGACCAACAACCCAGTAGCAATTCCGCAAAAACCAGAGCGAAAGCCAGCCGGGACGAAAGGACCCAACAGCCAGAGGAGAAAGTGGGACGCACCCGCAAGATCAAAGGGAGCCGCCAACCCTGTCAGTCACCGGAGGATCGCACGACTGGACCAGGGGACCGACCCCAACACGGCCGGAAAGAAAAAGGCCCCAAAGGCACGTCGGCCAAAAGTGGGGGATCCCCAACCTTTTTAACATCCACGACACCCACATACCACACACATCACTATACTAAGGAAATCATATAATTCTAACAGTGTCAGATATTCCCAACCCTTTTAACCTCCACGACACCCACATACCACACCCATAACTATACTAAGGTAAAATTATATAATTCTAATAGTGTCAAGTATGACCCCCCCAGTTGGGCTACCGACAAACCAGCTAACCACGACTCTACTGTATACACCCAAGAACCCTATGCCAGTTACTGTAGTAATTTATGCCTGTTAATTCGGATCAGTTCATTACAAGCAAATCTGCATACGATCATCAGGAGAGATGCAGGAAAGATACTTAGTATCCCTCCCCATGACGAGTATAGATATATTTATTAGTGGCCCCTTCATCATTGACGATGCGCCTTACGTTGGTAATGGCCAATCTTTGAACACCAAGCTTGCTGTTCAAACTTCCCGCCCAAGGAGAACTCAAAATACGATTGCCTTACATCGTGAGCGAAACGCTCTTAATAACCACTCACGGACTCGTCTTTATGATGTGGGTCCACTACTAGAAGAAACTAGTAAAATAAATTAATAAAAATAAAAATTTAAACTCGACCTATAGCTTGCGCTTCCCAGGCATCTGCTGTTGGGTACCGCTCGCCATCTTGTTCACCCCGAGCGCTCTTCCTTACAAACCTTGGGCCCGTATCGGTAACACGGGTATCCCCGACGCTCCTGCCTGCACCCCATTCGTCACTTCTCTTCATCATATAGTGAGTCCTTGCTCATTTGTCCATGACAGTGCTGAAGTTAGGTTAGATTATCGATCAGGTGTAGGCTGAGTGTTAAATACGGGCCCTGGAGTCTATTTTTCTGGGTCTAAGCATTAAATTAATTAAGGAGTGCTCTTGTTGTGATAAGGCAAGTCACCCTATTGCTTTGTTTTTCTTTATTCTAGCCCACTATTAGTTCGCATATTAGTCATGAGGCTTCTTTTAGGGTAAACTGGAGCCTATTGCTCGGTTCCTTCAGGGTGAGCAATACGTATGCTTCGGGGCTAGTGCCTTTGGATTTTCTCACTTAGTTGAGGGATCCGGCACGGAGCCATTCTACGCAGCAATCTACAGACAAGCGGGGTCGACGCAGGATCGCAGGTTTGAGCCATTGACGTCATCATCACCAAGGGCTCCCATCTAGTTGGCCTCATTAGGTTGCATATATAGATATGGTTAAAGGATCTTATAACTGATTAGTGATTATGTTCATAATATATAAACCATGCCATGTATGTACACGTCATTCATCCCTATATATATACAATGAAGGGTCATCCTTCCGATGGGATTTTTATAGTTCAGTACTACTGAACATTAAAACTACGACGTATCTCAGGGTGTTCCGTGGGGTCCCCGCCGGAAACACTCAGAACGAGATAAAAAACATTAAGACACATTGTTCATCACTGTATATATATATACTGTACAATGAAGGGTCACCCTTCCGATGGGATTTTTTATGGTTCGGTACTACTGAACATTAAAACAACAAAGTATCTCAGGGTGTTTCCGTGGGATCCCCGCCGGGAAACACTTAGAATGAGATACAAAACATTCAGTATTCACCGCCGCGTACGGGTCTACTTTGAATTTAAGTTGGGTTATTTGAGGCATCTAGTATAGCTCCGGCGGGTCCGGCTGTCTACTAAAAATAAGGAATTAAAATTTAGAATGGCAAGGGCGACGCCCCCCCCCCCTCATAATCACTTATTCCGCCGCCAATAAAATAAACAACAATGCGTTCTTCTGGCCTAAAACAGACAAATTCAATATCCCACGACTGACACAGTTGACAAATTAATTTGATTTGGGTATGTAGTGCCAACATGTCACTAACAAATAATTCGAGTTTCAAAGGACAACGGCGACGCCCCCCCCCCCCCCCGTAATCACGTTTTATGCCACCCACAATTAACATATTTTAGCCTTAAGACCATTCCGCCGGCCGATTTCAAACAAGTGGAGAACCACAAATCGCCGCGCAAATCAAGGCGAAACATTCGCCGCACAAATCACGGCGACGCCGGGAAATAAACTCACCCTTTTCGATCTTGTAGCTAGCAGTTCGACTGCTTTGCTTTATCATGGGCGAATTACCCACCGGATATAGAATACAAAAACTCCGTGTTAGAGCTTGAAGATCGCCGGGGTTGATTCATATATCACAAGACGAATGAGGTCGGTGTTTTTGTTTAGCACTAGGGTAAGAAGTTTATTAATTAGTAGCACATAATACGCTACACAATACTCACTTACATTTCGGGGAAATGTTTAACGTAAAGGGAATTAAGATTGTTTAGGGATTACTCAAACTTGATTCTTTTAACATAGAGATTATAAATGAATATTAATTAGGCCAGCCTAGCGTGTCATTATGAGCATTGATTCTTGAAATTTCTTCTCACACAGGTTCGGCAGTGACGACACATAGGTGGTCCAATATCTCTGTAAGGTGAGGGGGTAGTCATGGAAAAGAAAAATTACCTTTTCTGTTCGGCTCGAGGCTGTCAGAGGTTAGCAATTATGGAACACTTACTCTGTGTAAAGTGTGTCACCTGCCTAGACCGTTCGAGAGGTCGTTGGCTATCAAAATCATGTTCCAAGTGTTCAGCCCTCCGCAATGCATTGATTAACGATGAAGATAGCCAATGTAAGGCTATTCTCCAAAATATTAAATTAGAATATGGAACATATTGTAAGACAATGACTCATAAATCCCTCCAGTTAGATGATCAAACTCTTGAGGATGCATTAAAGAGTCCAATGACTACCTCACCCCTTCCGAGATCTTCTTCGGGAGACTCGTCATCACGCCATCGAAAGAGACCTCGAGACAAAGATCCGCCAGAGGGAATAGCTTCTACCAGCCAGCGAGATAGGTCAAGATCGCCCTTGCCACAAACAAAGCCCCCGTCAGATGACCAGGAGGCTAAGAGGTCCCGCTCTGACTTTGACTCCGCATTAAAAGCCGGGGATAAACCAAAGTCGAGCCGGCATAAGTCGTCTTCCTCATCAAGAAGGAAGACAGCTAAGGAACCATCCAAGTCAAGACAGAAATCCTCAGCAAACAAAGAGACTATCCCCCGTACACCTACACCGGAACCTGTTTCGTTACCTGTGTTAGGGACAGAAAGAAAGGGCAGTGTAGTGTTTCACCGGCAGAGGCAAGAGAGCTCCTCAGACCAGCATACACCTGTCCAAGAATCCCTCATCTCTGAGGCCCCTGATTTAAATGTGTACGATCTCCCAGGTCAGGCTGATTACTATCAATCATATGAAACCGAGGCCTGGGTCGATGAGCCTGGGGGGGATACTGACCCAGCCCCATCGACCCGGTCAATGGGATCACTAAGTAGGGGGCCACTTCTTGAGATATACCAACAGGGGGGATATACTGAGGAAATAGATCCTAGCCAAACACCAGTCTCTCAACAATCTGAGACGCAAGGCTCAGAGGAGTCACACACGCCCCAATCTAATTAAGAAAGTGATGTTGCTATACCAAAGGACCAGTTGCAAGAACTATTTGATTTTATGAAAATGATGAAGAGTGAGAGACAGACAACTACCACAATACCTGTAACCCCGGCAGTGCGACCGCTGGGGCAAGTAGTGGTACATCCTAAAGTTACAGTAATCCCTCCTCCCACTGCCCCCATTGTCTGCCCTGGGGATGCAATCCCAGGCACCTCTGCTCTCTTGCAACCTAATATGAAATTGTTTTCCGGTCTATTAGCTCCTCCACTTGACAAGTCCATCCCCAACAAAAAGGGCCCTATGCCACTCTTGTATGGACCGGATACTTCTTGGTCAATACTTACACCACTAAACCCCGACCTTGCACACGCCATGGTTACAGGTGAGTTACCTGTCCCAGAACAATGGGTTATAGAGGGAAGTGAAAAGGGGAAATTAAGGGCCAAGAACCACTTGGGAGAGGTACTTGATGTTGTGATTAAGGCCATCCCACAATATAATCCCCAATTTTTTGTGTACACATCATCCCCCGCCTTGCCTCCTACTTCCGCCGGAAAACTGTTTTCGGACTGGACTAAAACTGATGGATTGAATGACTTAAAAGCCTTGCAGGGTTTGACCCCAGAACTAAATTCTATTCCTTTCAGGGACTCTCAAGGGACCTCATTAGTTCATATTAAAGGGGGGGAGCATGGGCACTGGGTTACCTAGCTGGGGACATGAGGCCCAGTTGTTTGCAAGCACCATCACCAACAAAGGTAGCCACCAAATTCCAGCAGAAGACAATCATTGGTTTTCTATGCCAGTAGGTAAGGTGGATGGGATTCCCCAACATATACTTGATTTTATGGGGGCCCCTAAATTATCTTTATGCCAACTACCTGAACTTTTTTTTCCACCCTCATAGGCTATGATTGACAAAGATTATAGGCTAAGACAGAAGGTCTGGAGACTGGCGTCCCCACACCTAATCAACCTGAAACTGGCAGCCTCTCTAGCTAGGACGGCTGAGTCGGTTACGGACGCCAGATCTCAGAAGGCCCTTTCTCTGACCAGACGTCTTCTCCTCCAAAACTCAGTTCAAGGTCTTGGCGATATCCGGACAGCTCTCTTTGAGGCGGTACGGGGGCACCAAGAGTTGAGAGTGCATTTGGTGAAGAAACTTCCGGCGGAGATCGGTAGGAAGTTAGTCCTATCAAATATCTTTACAGCTCTCTAGTCTCCCCAGAAGTATGGGGGATAGTCACACTCCTTCTAGACCATTCAACTGCCACCACTTCTAAAACCAAAAGTGACCAGGCAGCTAAACATACTTTCAGAACTAAGAGTTCCTTTCGTGGTCAATCGTCACAGTTCAAACAATCAGCCAAACCTTTCACAACCCCTGCACCTTCCGGAGCAACTAGAGGGCATGGTAACTTCATGAGTAGAGGAGGTAACTTCAGGGGTAGAGGGAGGGGCTTTCGGGGCCAGTACAGGGGTAAATCCAACAGCAATGGTAGCAACACCTCTCAACCCCCCAAACCAAAGTCAGAGTCACAGCCACCCTCCAATAACTGAGACACACCACAGGGCTCTCTCACTCCCAGTGCCAAGGCAAGGTGAGATGGATCAGAGAGAAGCTCTGTCAGGCAAGACCAGTCACATGACTGGCAACTTCCGAGATCATTTTCGAGAATGGCCCCGGCGGACATGGGCAAGGACAGTGGTCCGCAAAGGTCTCTCATGGCAGTGGTCCCGGCGACCCCGCCAACGTTTCCCCACAGAGTTCAATCGAGTTTCATTAGAGGTGGGAACCATTATCAAAGAGATGATACAAAATCAGATCATAATCCCCAGTCCTACGTCAGTGCCAGTGTTCATATCCCGGTTGTTTCTGGTGCCAAAACGGGACAGTGTTCAGATGAGGCCAGTCATCGACCTCTCATATCTCAACACCCATATTCACAATCAGTCATTCAGGATGCTAACAGTGAATCAGATCAGGTTGTCACTCCCGCCGCAGGGCTGGATGTGCTCAATAGATCTAAAAGACGCCTATTGGCATGTCCCCATCAACAAACGCTTTCAGAGGTTCCTATAGCCTTACGCAACGGGAATCAAACGTTTGTCTTCCAAAGAATGCCCTTTGGGTTAAATCTAGCACCCAGAGTTTTCACAAAATTAGTCCGACAGGCATTGCTACCATTGCTCAAACAGGGAATCATGATTTTATGGTACCTAAACGATTGGCTAGTGGTAGCCCAATCCAAGGTAATGTGCCTTCACCATGTTTAACTAGTATTAGACCATGTAGAAGGCTTAGGGTTCAGGGTAACCTTAGAAAAGTCATCTCTCATCCACACCAAACAAATCCAATGGGTGGGCCTTATCTGGGATACCGAGTTACTGACTCTGAGTCAGAGTGTAGACAATCGTCAGAGGTTTCGGAGGAAACTCTTCCGATTTCTGCACTCCCAGATGACAACGAGGAAGATCTGGGAATCTCTGGTAGGCTCACTCAACTGGATACAACTGACGGTACCGTTAGGTTGCCTGAAGGTCAAAAGAATTATCTTGGAAGGAAACAGGTGCTTTCCTCTTTTACCGGCAGAAATACTGAGGACAATTCAAACCTTAATCCACAACCTCCTGGCGGCCTGGGCGAAGCCAGAAGTTATTCACTCATCCTTGACTTGGACAGCTCCACCACCGACGGTTTGGGTGGATACAGACGCGTCAGGAACCCTGGGTTGGGGTTACCAATCAAACTTAGGCCACCAGAGCCAAGGTCGATGGTTAACTTCAAATCGCCTCCATATCAATGCCAAGGAGTTGCTAGTCCCACTATTCTTTTTACAGGAGCACGGCGCAAGCCAGGCGGGAAAGTCCCTAGCCTTCAGAATGGACAATATGACTGCAGTGACATGCATTCAAAAGCAAGGGTCAGTGAGATCAAGAGTGTTACAAGGGTTGTCGGAAAAGATATTTTGACTAGCCGTGAGGCTCGGGATTTATCTTCATGCAACATATCTGCCCGGAGTGGCGAATGTATGGGCGGATGCTTAGTCCCGGCGACAGAGCACGCAAGTAGAATGGGCTCTAAGACAAAACATCTTTTGAAAGTTTGGCCAACAACAGTCCTCAGTGGCTCTGGTGTTTAACTATTTAAATTACCTATTTGATGTTCAAAAGTTGTCAGTTGTCACATTAAGGAATCACCTCACAGCAATTAGGACACCATTTCTAGATTTAACTGGTTTGACTGTACCGGAAGCAGAAGAAAAGGGATTTATGAGGTCATGCTTCAAGCTCCGCCCTCCCCCTCGTCAACTCACACCCACCTGGTCTCTGGATCGAGCCCTTGAAATGCTTCAGTCCCGTAAATATTGCAAAGATCCTCCCTTTGATCTCTTACTAAAAAAGGCCATCTTTCTAATGGCACTGGCTACGGGTGACAGGGTGTCTGAGTTGGCGGCGATGAGTTCGGAGCCAAACCGTCTTAGATTTAAAAGGCGCAACATAGGGGTACATATTGCTCCTGCTCCTAACTTTATTGCTAAGAATGAACATTCTCATCATGTATTTACAGAGTTCGAAATTCCGGCTCTGAAACAGGGTGACAGGCACCATTTATTGTTCAGTGCAGTCACTTAGGTTACTTATGAGGGCTTCCCAACCATCACAGGTGGTAGCCCTCTGGGTTTCAAGGACAGGTGTTCGACTACAAAAACGCCGGCTAGCCGCGTTATTAGTAGAAGTCATTCGAGAGAGTAACCCGGGCGTGCTGGCAAGATCACACGATATCCGTAAATGGGCGGCATCACTTCGATTCCTCCATAATTACTCTCTAGACGACATTCAAAAGACCCAATTGTGGTCATCAAATCATACTTTTCTCACACGATACCTGTCCGTCAATCTCATGAAACCTTCTTGTACATGTGTAGCATTAAGGCAGAGAGTCTAGTGTTAAGCTGATTTTGTAAAAAAAAAAGGGGGGGGGGGAGTATCCTAGCTAAGGACTCCTCCTGCCTCTGAAGTGAGACAAAATGTAACGAGTATTAAAGTCATGTGATAATCGTTCCCTTGGCTAAAGTAAGCCTACCAGGAACATTCATTAATTTTTAAGAGGAAACACTATGAAGGCAATAAGGTTTCCAATATACTCAATAATCTCAGGGATTAGATCTAGAGTATAAATATTTTTTGGTAACATTACCTAAGGCCATGAATATGTAGGGCTACATATTAATAAATTTAGGTGATAATGAATATTTCATTTCCCCTGGAATATATAAACTGAATGGATAGTTTATTCCTGTGTTACACCAAAGGTTCTATGAATCTTAAAGGCGTAAACACCACAGGCTTCCTTTAAGAAACGCCGCCTGTAACCTTCTTTCATATTTTATTTTGATATTAAACTGACCTGATTAGTACATGTTCATTGGACCGTAACCGGTTTATTAAGTGATATGCGATGTTTATGATGAATGTCCCACCTCCAGTCTTGGGAATTTAGGCGCATCGTCAATGATGAAGGGGCCACTAATAAATTATAGGTTTGAGTCCCGAAGGGACGAAGGAAAACCTAATATTTAGTAGTGGCCCCGGAATCATTGACGATTTTTGCCCTCCCTGCCATCCCCTTCCTACATTTTGAGAGTCTCGATATGTCAGATTAAGGAAGAGCGCTCGGGGTGAACAAGATGGCGAGTGGTAACCCAACAGCAGACGCCTGGGAAGCACAAGCTAGGTCGAGTTTAAATTTTTATTTTTATTTATTTATTTTACTAGTTTCTTCTAGTAGTGGACCCACATCATAAGGACGAGTCCGTGAGTGGTTATTAAGAGCGTTTCGCTCACGATGTCAGGCAATCATATTTTGAGTTCTCCTTGGGCGGGAAGTTTGAACAGCAAGCTTGGTGTTCAAAGATTGGCCATTACCTACGTAAGGCGCATCGTCAATGATTCCGGGGCCACTACTAAATATTAGGTTTTCCTTCGTCCCTTCGGGACTCAAACCTATAATGTACCCCCATGCCCAGTTGTTCCTTTCTTTTCTTCTAGTAACTAAGTGTATATATAATATTAACCGGAGTATGCCAACCGATATTGATACGACTTAGCGGCACTGTCCTTTCGTCGGATTGTGCCACGTGCATACCAACCCGGTTCCATCATCTATTAGGACGACAGCTATAATGCCGTCATTCATGCATGTATTCAATCCTTGGGGTAACTATCTGTTATCCACAATGTTGCTTCTCTCTTCCACTTAACTCCACATGTTATACGCCTCTTAAATCACAGTCTTCTAGAATACAAACCACATTTCTTTCCTCCTGGACATTCTTGATGTACCAACTAAGTATGTATTTAATTAGATAACAACCATGCAGGCTATAATACAACCATGCAGGCTATAATACAACCATGCAGGCTATAATACAACCAAGCAGGCTATAATACAACCATGCAGGCTATAATACAACCATGCAGGCTATAATACAACCATGCAGGCTATAATACAACCATGCAGGCTATAATACAACCATGCAGGCTATAATACAACCATGCAGGCTATAATACAACCATGCAGGCTATAATACAACCATGCAGGCTATAATACAACCATGCAGGCTATAATACTTTCATTGTGTAGGTGCGAAG
The DNA here is from genome assembly GCA_032716605.1 of Paralithodes platypus. Taxonomy (NCBI): domain Eukaryota; kingdom Metazoa; phylum Arthropoda; class Malacostraca; order Decapoda; family Lithodidae; genus Paralithodes; species Paralithodes platypus. Next base: position 1,829,505 of record CM064560.1, read on the forward strand.
GCGATCTCAAGACACCTTCGCTCCAGTTCGCAACGAATTCGATTCGATTATGTCAGCCCTGTAATTAATTATGTAACCACCATCCCCCCCCCCCCCCCCTATTACACTATTCTAATACCGAGATCCGATTCCTTAGGACTATAATTCACCCTATATCCCCCTCCCCAGAAACCCCCCTTCTTCCCCTAACCTAACCTCTAAAACGTAATACTAACCCTATGCCCAGTTATTGTATTGATTCATATCTGTTGATTTATATATGTTTAATTATGACTAATCTGCACACGATCATCTCAAGAGAGATGCAGGAAAGATACCTAGTATCTCTCTCCATTATGAGTAGATATATGTGTAAAGTCAGTGAAAGTAGGCTAACCTAAACAGACCTCGGATGCAGAAATACCCTGAGCCGAACAGGCCAAGTGGGATATCTCTATTGGTCTAACTGGTAAGGTTTTCATTCACTGTCCCCCCCTTCACTCACTCAACCCCACAATTTGCCGGAGGATAACAGGTTTTTCACAATACGTAGACGGAGGTCTTTTAAAAAAAACAATTAAAAAAAATGGTAAGGTGTCTGCCTCACACCCAAGGGTCGAGAGTTCGTGCCCCCACCAGGGCATGTTATTTTCGTGAGGCTATTTCCGCATTTAACGAAGTTTAGGTGTGTTGGTAAAATTGTTCAGATGGTTGAAAGTAAGATCGGAGCTCCATAAATCCTCTTTCGGGTATGGTGTAAAAACCGATCCCCACAGGACAAGGAAGGGGAAAGGAGAGACCCCCAGGGAGTGTATGTGAGACGCGCTTGGGTTGGGTTGTGGAAGTTGCCAGCCGCCCAAGAGAGTTGCCAACTGGGCAGTTTGTAGGTGCGTGTATGCATCGCTCAGTGAAGTTGACTCACCATTCCCGTTCATCTCTCTGACGGACTCTCGGTCGATTCGGTTCAAGCTTGTTCCTCTCTGTTCATTCCTCTCTGTTCGGAGCTTTCGCTTCCCGGAAGGTGAAGTAGTGTAAAGTCAGTGAAAGTAGGCTAACCTAAACAGACCTCGGATGCGGAAATACCCTGAGCCGAACAGGCCAAGTGGGATATCTCTATTGGTCTAACTGGTAAGGTGTCTGCCTCACACCCAAGGGTCGAGAGTTCGTGCCCCCACCAGGGCATGATATTTTCGTGAGGCTATTTCCGCATTTAACGAAGTTTAGGTGTGTTGGTAAAATTGTTCAGATGGTTGAGAGTAAGATCGGAGCTCCATAAATCCTCTTTTGGGTATGGTGTAAAAACCGATCCCCACATATGCAGCCCCCATGCTCAGTTTTCCCCTGTTCTAAGTAACTAAGATATATTAATACCGTCCTTCATGCATGCATTCATTTAGTTGGATAATTATCTTTTATCCCCCATGTTGTTCCTCTCTTCCATTTGCTTTTCCACAATTGCTATACGTCTTCTCAATCACCACCTCCTAATCCACAATCCACACTACTCTGTCTTACTTCGTGACCCCATGCCCAGTTGTAACCTTTTGGGTCAACCTGTCACCTTCGCCTTCACACACCGCTGCACACACCACTCTACCTGTTCGATCATAGGGCAATGCCACCCCTATGTCCAGCGCATGAAGGGTCACTGTCCTAGGTCACGAGCGACGCGGCGACCTAGCCTCAACCCACCACCCTTCCGATATCCAACCCCCACCTGTAAAGACACCCATAAGAACGTTCTAACATGCCTATCCCGTTCGTTTCCTCACCCCAGTAAATAGGAGGTAAAGACCTACCCTTGTACCCCCATTAGCTATCCTCTAATGTAATGCCCTCGAAACTGTCCCGCAACCACAATAATGTACTACCCGAGTTGACGTCAGGTATAGCGTAAAATAGTCGTGGATGGTAAGTCCAATAAACTCATCACGTGATAACACCACGAGACTATCACCTGGTTCTTAAAAATCGGACTAAGGTTGCTATACTTTTAGTACGTCTGTGGTAGTACAGTGGGTTAGCGCGCGGGCCTGGTGGTGATGGTGGTGCGTCACTAACCAGGGTTCGAACCCTGGTTAGTGACGCACCACCAGGCCCGCGCGCTAACCCACTGTACTATCACGGACGTACTAAAAGTATAGCAACCTTAGTCCGATTTTTAAGAACCAGGTGATAGTCTCGTGGTGTTATCACGTAATGAGTTTATTGGACTTACCATCCACGACTATTTTACGCTATACCTGACGTCAACTCGGGTAGTACATTATTGTGGTTCCGGGACATTTTCGAGGGCATTACATCTAACTTGCTAGCCCAACTCACAACCTGAACAAGGACGACGGACGGCGCGAGACTAGAACAGCCGCCTCTCACCCCCCTAAAAAGTGTACGATTCCGCCTGACTTGCACTTTTCACGAAAACCACTATTCATGAGCCCCACGAGTGATCCTAGTAGGTAAAAACTAGAGTCAATGATCAACCATAACTAGGAGTATCGCTCTTGACCACCCAAAATCATATGTCAACCCCATTAGCGTAAAGAACCCCATATACACGTCTTTAGGGAGCGGCATGCCCCCCGACCCCCAAAGGGACCCTCCCAACCCCCGCGGACGTTCACCATGACCCACACCAGCCAACAAATTCTTGCCAGACACCAGGTGAGTTTCCAACAGGTTATGAACTAACAATCTAAATACCTATCCAAATACCATCCTACCCCATCCTTAACCAAAACCCAAACCTCCCTTAACCCATCCTAGATTCCAAATAGCATGTCAGCCAGACCAGAGAAGGATACTTATGTGAATTAATGAATAATGCCTCCCAGCCTGGACACGTATGGCGCCAGGCAAAGTAGTGCAAAAACCTTCACCAAATCCTGCCTAACCAACTCTAATAGTACCTCATACTAGAGTAAAGATATCCACGATAATAAATCAGATTACAAGCTACTTACTGCCGAATTGAAGACCCCCCTCACGACCCCCCCCCCTAAGTAACCAAAATAAATTAACTACTTCTATCCCCGACATCCAGTACTTCTAGAACATTCATACAGCTCCCTTGACCAAGCCTATAAATACGACACAAGAACAACAGTCGGCCAGTTGAATATTAGAGCTCAAAGCAACAGTTGTGCCGCACTGGGTTGTCGTCTAGTACTCCCCCCCCCCCCCCCACCTCCTCAAGATTCTCGAATTCGGCGTTCCGTAATCTGTGCAACTCTGTGAGGAAGTGAATTAACCCTTTACGAATGTTTTATTGCGATCGGGACTACCGACAGTAATATAATATCTGTGAGCAACAAATTCACCAATTATTGATTGTTTTATAAACTTCTTGTAGTGCGCCCTCTGCTACTTGAGTTTACGAGTGATCATAACTCATAACTGGTCTAAGACAGAAAGATCTTGTTATGTTAGAAGGGATTATGCGAGAAACTCTTGATTGAGGACTCTGCAAAAATAACTCCTTGGCAACAATTGACTGTAGGCCCCATCAGCATTTGTTGACTAAAAAGTTTTAAAACCACCCGCGCTCCTTGAACCTCTTATAAGGACCAGAGATAAAAGCAAGTCGCTTCTCCCGACTGTCTTACGTTAATCCGATACATTATCAGTCCGGTTGAGCCTGAGACAGTGTTATTTAAGGTCCCCAGCAAGGGTAACATATCGGAGCGTCATCACCGGTTACGCAAGAAACCCATCTGTAAACCTTCTCTACACTCCCGGACAGCTTGGACGGCCCAAGAGCTACTGTTAACCCCCAACATCAATAACGCAAGATAACCAGGAAAACTCTATCACAGTGTTAATTCGCAAAGTACCAGTATAGCGGTGCTATTAACTCAACCATCAGTGTATTCGATTATGTCTCAATTGTCTCTGATGTTAGGAAGCAAGTGATTATTATGCTAGTAGGTATTTATATATATCAGTGAAATTTAACTTAGGCGAACTGACTCCCGTAATTATTCTTGCCATCAGGTTTAACCTCGCCAAAGAAATAAGTCTGAATTAATTGGACTACGGCTCGAGCGAAAGCAATTCTGAAATAAGTGAAACCTGATTCGCCCTCACTGATATTTTCGGTCTGAAGTGTTACCTAGACAAGTGGACATACTAGACCAGTGCCACTAGCTACCGTTATCCCTTTACGTTAATTCTTGGGCAATAACCATATTACTTATACTTTCATCCATGATTAAGAGTCATATTTCCATAGAGTTAACAAAGCGAAATACCTAACCTGTGTGATTCGTGTACCCTACGTATCGTTAAAACAAGGTGATAATGAAGCATAATACCTGAACGTTGGAAGTGGGAAGTGAACCTCTATCCAAATCCGCGAGAAGTGCTAGAGATTGTAAAAGTCCAAAATACGCATCTGACTTATTCAATTTACATTGTTTCAAGTGCACATATAACCATTATTCTACCTAGTGTTTTTGGAGAATAAAGCTGCATTATAAACCATTACTTTGATATTATCTATGTCCTCTATTGATTCCATTGTGTACTGTGCATGAAGTCCTATAACCCAATCTTGCAGAACCCACCTATACCAAGTTAATCATGTATAATAACACCTAAATATTGGGAAGAGGCTCACTGTTTATCACTGTACGTCCTGTGGTACTATCCTATCAATGGAAGTTAAATATCTATAAGCTAGTATCCAAATAAAATCAATCTAAATGAAAACTACTCCATATCTAAATTGAATTCAATCTGAAACAAGCTAATTTATATCCAAAGGTCTCACATAATAAATTTATATATAGGGTAAAGTTATAAGGGTTAATATACTAGCCAGGAATTAACTCACCAATAGTTCCACGTGGCAACGAGGCAAGGGAGAACGTTTTACCCAATATGGCGGACAATGGGGAACGAGACTTCGGTCCCGAGACTCGAGTCAAGTGAAAGAAAGAATAAATGATTACATGGGAATGGACATGAATATTATGCTTATCTGTCAGTCAGTCATGGCGTCGATGAGAGCGTCGTGATGGTGTAGCTGTTTGTATTGCTGTCAGTGTATTGTGATTAGAGGCACAAAAGCGCGATCAACTGAGGGCGGAAAACAGATGTTAACTGGTCGGTGTTCGTGAAGGCTCTGGTGTTCCTCAAAGGCACACCTTGCTGCCTTGGCAAACGCCAAGAGCCCAAATTATCATACCGCATCTCGGTTGCTCTATACGATAAATTATATTAATATATACGATAAATTCATATATACAACATAAGACCATAGCAATATTGCTTAATAGCATATTTGGCCTTTTATAACTTAACTTATTTACAATCTTATAATATACGATCTACTCGTTCTACGTCGTGCTGTAGGAGCGACCATGACATCACAGAGACATACGTGATCACAAAAGAGTCATAATCTATCGTATTTACGATACACTCCCCCCACAAAAATATACCTGAACCCCACCTTAAACTTAAAGTTGCCCAGAGGCTATCTTCTGACGCCACATGTCGACGGCGCCAGCAGCAGCGCGTCTGGGACGCATCCCGGTCCGAGAATGATCACCATCAGTAAGAGGTGAGTCGTTCCTTTGAGAATCCTCGGACCCAGCAATAACAGGTGGAGCATCAGATTGCAATGCGGAATCGAGCTCCAAAGCGTACAAACGTGCGATAGGACGAACAGTAGTTCCAGTGGCTGTCTTCAATAGCGCCACCCGCTCTACAGAGTCTGCCCCCTTGTATACCTCCAACACGCGGCCCAATTTCCAGTATAAATGAGGACTATCTTCTTTAATTAAAACAACTTCACCAACTGTAGGTGCCGTTGGTCTACCAGAGGGATAAATTATTAAGAGTATGTGAAAAATTTGGAATCGAACATTCAGTCAAATTTAATCCTATAAAGAGCAATATCATAATATTTAAATCTAACCTTCTATTGAAATCAAAGCTACCTAAATTCCATTTGTATGAAGAAATTATAGAAGAAGTAAGTAAAGTAAAGTATCTAGGACACTATATTTCAAGTGATCGCTCAGATGATGAGGATATGGGTCGTCAGCGAAGGCAACTTTACATGCAGGGAAATTCAATATTAAGAAAATTTCATATGTGCACATGGGATACAAAAATAACATTGTTCAACTCCTACTGCTCACCAATGTATACAGCACAACTATGGTGGCCCTATAAGAAAATTACAGTGAATAGACTAAGTATCTCATATCACAATATCATGAAAATGTTTCTGGGGCTCTCAAAATATGAGAGTACAAGTACGCTATGTGCCTATATGAACTTACACGGTTACCAATCACTCATTAGAAAGCTAACATATAAATTCATTCAGCGCCTTAACACTTCTGAGAACAGGATCACTAAAATGCTACAAACTCCAAGCATAGTGTACACCTCCAGGATCCAGGCACACTGGAGGAAGTTGCTCTATATTTAACGTTAAGTAATGATTTCAGGTCTACTACTCTACAGAATTAGCATACCGGTACTGAACCTCATAGTGCAGTACAGTACCGATATTCCTATACTGTACTGTAGCAACATACTGTACCGGAAGCTAAATGATGTGAGGCATGGAACTGTACACAATTAGGACAGTGGTTTTGGTAACACAGTAGTTTGGTGACCACTGTTTTTGGTTAAGGCAGTGCTGTGAACTACATGATAGCAAGCTGGGTATTATTTAATTTCTTTTTATTTTATGTATCCTATGTACAGTAGCTTATATATATTTATGTTACTGTAAGGTATATATGGACCCCAGTATGGTCCCCTCTGTACTGTGTGAGTCTGAAATAAAGTATTATTATTATTATTATTATTATTATTATTATTAACACCCCTTTCCCTCAATGCTAGCAGATATTCACTGATCCACCGTTTCCTAAAATCCTCGATTATCCTTGATATATACTGGTATCTCTTAGACACCGCTACCTCAGAGTACAACGAGGGATCCTCTAACTCTACTATGGATTGGAAATGAGATGGAAATGCAGTCAATGGTTTTCCATATAGCAAGTCAGCAGGCGTTAATGGTAGTGGTTCTTGCAGGTCGGTGTACACATATGTAAGCGGACGATCGTTCACGACTGCCTCTATCTCTGTGAGGACTGTCGTCAACTCACTCTTCCTTAATAGAGGACGTCCTACTACCGCTCTGAGTCCTGACTTTACTATGCCGACACACCGTTCCCACATTCCACCAAACCAAGGTGCCTTAACTGGAATGAACCTCCATTCACACTTCTCTCCCAAAAAAGTGATGATAGTAGGATCACGCCTCATATCCTTTAGATATTTTGATGCTTGGACATAAGTGGGAGCATTGTCACTAAGAATGAGTTGAGGGAATGAACGACGGGCACAAAACCGTCTAAACGCCAGCATAAATTCTTCGCTAGACATATTATCACATAGTTCTAGGTGTACCGCTCGAGACGTTGCACAGGTAAACAATAATATATAAACCTTCTCATGCTCTCTCGTCTTCAATGCCCCTGTGTAATCTAATCCTACAGCTTGGAAAGGTTCTATGTGCTTTACACGGCATTCAGGTAGAGGTGGAGCTGGTCCAGTTGCATATGGTTTACCTTTTAGTCTCTGGCATATTACACACTTTCTTACTATGCGTCGAGCTACTTGTCGAACTCTGGGTATCCACCATGTGAGACGTAAATTTGATATAATATGACATACCCCGTAGTGTTTTACTTCCCTATGTGCACGTATGATCAATAGATCAGTAACGTGATGCCTTGTTGGCATAAGTATAGGGCGGTTTGTGCCGTCTGTTACACCTGACCACTTCAGGCGACCCTCACACCTGATGAGGCCATTGTCTAGGTGCAACCTTAGTTGACGCACTATATTAGGCATTAATGTCTTATTCGAGCTTTGCAAGGATTCTAATTCATTGGAAAAGGTTTCTACTTGAACCCATTTGATCAAAGTTACTTCAGCTGCTTTAAATTCACGAGCATCAATGTTGTGACCCTTGTTGCAGAGTTGGCCCGTTACTTTAAGCTTGATATTGGATACATATCGCAATACCCAAGCGACAACTCTGACTAGTTTATTATAGTCACCGAATCTTGCCCACTCTATTGTTAGACCCGGTGGCTCATTTGGTTGGGCTGTAACTGCCACTGTTTCCAGTGGCAGAAGTCCCTCACCAACAGCATGCCAAATCGTCCATTCACTTTCATGGAGCAGCCACTTTGGACCATGCCACCACAATTCGGACTTCACTAATTGGCTAGCCGTTATACCCCTAGTTATGAGATCACTAGGTTTTCTTTTGTATTTACATAATGATAAGCAACGTCTGGCAAAAGGGCTCTAATCTCATCTACCCTATTCCGCACATAAACTGGCAGAGACTTCTTGCTATGTATCCAGTTGAGTGCGACCTGACTATCGCACCATACGTGAACGATTTCAATGTTTAACTCGCTCTCGTATGCTGCACGTACATGTTGCACCAGACGTGCTAAGAGCAGCATGGCAGTCAATTCCATTTTAGGGATAGTTACCTTTTTAACCGGGGCTACTTTAGCCCGGGCTGTAACTAAATGTGCCCCAAATGAAGTGACGACATATATGGCTACCCCGTATGCCGTGGCGCTAGCATCGCAAAACGTGTGTAACGTAACGTCACCGAACGCCGCCACTTTACGAGGTATAGATTTAGTACATACGATGGCATACTCATTCAACAACAATGTCCCTTGGTCATTCAGGTCCTCGGGCAAACTGTCATCCCATCCTATTTTACGTCTCCAAACTTCCTGCATTTAGAATCCTAGCTCTTATGGTAACGGGTAATGCTAGACCCAAAGGATCAAAAAATTGCGCAACTTTGCTCAACTGACTTCTTTTTGTGTGCGCTCCTGTCTGCTGAGCAAAAGACCTTGTTTGAAAAGTTAGTATGTCATGTTTAGGTTGCCAGATCATCCCCAAATTTCTGGACTTTTCCTGGTTATGAGATGCCGTACCGTCCACCTGTATCAAACTCTGAAGATCTTCACTATTAGTAACCCACTCGCGGAGAAATAGATGTGCATCCGCAAACAATCTGCGTGCTTGCCAGTATGTATACAACAAATCATCCTGACTATCGCTAGAACCCTGCAAATTGTCTATATATAATCTGCGAGATAGTTTACTTGTGTCCTCATGAGTATCAGCTAGATGTTTTTTTATTGTGGCATTTAACAAAAACTGTGAACACGTGGCCCCAAAGAGTACAACCCGAAAACGGTATATGATAACCGGACTTTCAGAGTCGCTAATGTCGCTGAACCAAAGAAAGCGGGTAACATCTCTATCTTCCTCCTTTAGCTTGACCATCAAGAATGCTTTCTCGATGTCACTGGTATATGCGTACTTCCCCAGCCTAAACCGCAATAGATGTTGGGACAGGTCCGACACCATGGACGGACCTGTCAGCAGGCAATCATTTAGACTGGGTTGTTGTTGTTGTTGTTGTTCCCCAAGCTGCCTGGCCGAACAACCCCAAGGCCCCGAGCAAGGCCAAGGCCATAACTGAGCGCCCCCACAGAACCCTCTCTGCCTACCACAATAAAGCCTGGGTGACCGAAGCCACTCCATGGCGGGGAGCTGAGGAGGGTGCGGAAACGCCCGGGAAACCAAAGTCCCACCCAGGGCCCTGTGCCCCTCAGCAATTATGAAGAGAAAGTTGAGGGGCAAAGGAAAAATGTGACGCTTTGGCTTCCAATCTTGGTAGATTGGGAGGTCAATCCACGGAAAAGACGCCGTCACTTGAGATCTAGGAAATACATATGTAAAAGGAACAGTCGGAGTAAGCTATGGGTATGGCAGAGATCGCTCAGTTCTCACTCTGATAGACCAGCCCATCACCATTGATAGACCAGCCCATCACCATGGGCTGGGTAGTTGACCTTGGTGGGCAGAGCAGTCATACACCACCCATATTGGAGTGGTGACGCTGTCTTTTCTTACCCCATGATGGGCCAGATAGTGAACCCTACCCTTCTTAATCGGTTCCTTGACATCGACTCTCTCTATAAAGCCCCTATCTTCATAACTCCGAAATACATCGTCATACGCCTGGGGCGTACTCGGTTCGTTAGACAATTTACGCTGTAATGCGCGCAAGCGACCTAATGCCAAACCATAGTTGGTAGGCAGGCTTATCTCACTGTTCTTCCAGGGTAAACTAACTTTATATTGCTTGTCTGAGGCACAGTAGCTCACAGACTCGTCAAACCTTTGCAGCGCAACTTCCGAGTCATAATCAGTCTCCATAGGATTAATGCCTATGTGATCCAATCTCCACAGTCGTTCCAGGTCGAACTCGGCAGCCACCTTAGGGTCACTAGGTTGGGAATCCTCCCTTCTCAACTCCTCTGCCGCGGTTACATTGACTCTATATATCGAGACCGTGTCGACCAGGACCTTTGACTGTGTAGTATGCACCTTTCCGCTCATGCAATATCCAAATTTAGTGGGGATTAAAATTACACCACACATCTTTTTAAATCCAGGGTATACTACATCATAATAATGATCCACACCAAGTAGAACATGCACCTCACTCTGATTTCCCATGGGATCTGACAAGTTAACCCCTTTGCTACGTAATGCGTGTTCCACCTTCTTCACTCCTACAGATACATATTCTGGTAGGGTGTCTACTACGATACATGTCATAAAGTACCGGTTTTTACGGTAGAAATATGAAATCTCCGCTATTTCGTAGTCTTGTTTGTCAGTAACCCCTGTGAAGCCCTGCAATCGAAGAGTCTCAGCCCCTACGATTCGGTGCTTCAGTCCCACTAAGACGGACCTCTTTATAAAGGAACGTTGAGACCCTTGATCTAGAAGTACTCGACAAACTTTGTTACTGTCATTACCTTCCATGGGAATCTGTATTGTGGGCAATATAGTGGTGTCTTGCGTGCTACCTAGTGTCACAGTTGTAGTACCCTCTGTTTTAACGTCTTTGACTTTATCTGCTGTAGGACACAACTTATCAAAGTGATGTCCTTTGCAGTGGCGACAGGGCCTTAAGTATGTAGCAGTACATTGTCCCTGCTTACCATGTTCCTTACTTAGACAACCTACACATAGCTTCAACCTCTTTGCCTGTGCTAGTTTTGTCTCATTTGTGGGGTATTTTACACAGAATCTCCATTTATGTTTGTAGTTACATAGCTTACATAGAATCTGAGTAGGTTTCTTATACGTACCCTCTTTCTTTTCTTTAGTCCCCACTGTCATGCTTACAGTTCCCCTCATCTCCACATTCTCACTCCCTCCCGACACATACATTCTCCCTTTGTTCAACTGTAGCTTGCTTATTTCCTTACTGAACTGAGTTTTGAACTCCCCCAGATCAAATGATCTAACCTTGTCAAGTATTGCCATAGGAAGCTTCTGACGTAAGATAATGGCTATCATTTCCTGTGTGGTGAGCCCTAGGGTGTCTAGCGATCGAGTATGGCACTCCATATTTGCCCTAAAATTTGCTAACTCCTCAACCTTATACTGTGGTTCTGCAAGCTTTAACAAGGCAACGACATGGGCCATCTTCAACTGCTCTTGATCCCCGTATGTGGACTTTAATAATTGTACTGTCTCAAGATAACTATCACCCACTACCGCAAAACCCTCTATCAAATGTAAGGCCTCTCCTTCCATTTGTCCCTTCAGATAGTGAAACTTGCGGACATTATCCAAAGAGGATTCATGAACTGTAGACCGAAATATGTCCCAAAAAGCTAACCACTCAGTCAATTTGCCCCCAAATGTAGGAAGATTGAGCTTTGGGAGGTGCACAGTGTGTTTTGGGTCAGCCCTTCTATGGGCCTCATTCTCGCCTCCCTTCTTACTTGCGACAGCATGCTGTAATATGTGCTTCGCTCTAAAGACAGGTTCATCATAGAGGGCGCGATTATCACACTCTGTAACTATCTCTTCCTCCTCTGTCATGCCTGCCACAATCACCTCACTCAGAGCCATAATACGACTGTGAGTAGCCTGGACGTTGTCTAATCTAGCTTCCAATTCCTCAAGGTTAGCAGTAGTGATGAAAGTGTTGACGTCCACAATTAGCCTATTTAATACTCCCCGAAGTCCCGCCCTTTGATTTTTAGGGGCCTTGATCAGCACCCCACCCGACGGTGTCTCATCCTGTTTACTCATTTTGCATGTAAGCCTATAGGCTATGTATCTAAATGTTACAAAAACAACGGCAAAATAGTAGTCTAGTTAAGAGACGCCGACCGGCGGACTTCTATGTTATGGAGAAATAATAGTACACAAAATAGCAATACTTACTAAAGGGTCATATTGAACAAGAAAAAATGTTAGGTCAGGTCATATGTCACAGGAAGTCTGAAATGTAAAAGAAAATTATTGGGGGAAGATGATGGGTGGGATGCAGGATTTGGGCAGGTGCAACGATGTGACCCTGCATTCCGGCTCTAACCATCGCTTGGCTAGCCTTGCCAGTTTATCATAGAGTTGTTCCTGCATCCTGTTATATGTAAATCATCTCATGTATGCTGATGACCTAGCCTTAATCGCGCCCTCTGGAGCAGGACTGGATAAATTATTAAGAGTATGCGAAAAATTTGGAATCGAACATTCAGTCAAATTTAATCCTATAAAGAGCAATATCATAATATTTAAATCTAACCTTCTATTGAAATCAAAGCTACCTAAATTCCATTTGTATGAAGAAATTATAGAAGAAGTAAGTAAAGTAAAGTATCTAGGACACTATATTTCATGTGATCGCTCAGATGATGAGGATATGGGTCGTCAGCGAAGGCAACTTTACATGCAGGGAAATTCAATATTAAGAAAATTTCATATGTGCACATGGGATACAAAAATAACATTGTTCAACTCCTACTGCTCACCAATGTATACAGCACAACTATGGTGGCCCTATAAGAAAATTACAGTGAATAGACTAAGTATCTCATATCACAATATCATGAAAATGTTTCTGGGGCTCTCAAAATATGAGAGTACAAGTACGCTATGTGCCTATATGAACTTACACTGTTACAAATCACTCATTAGAAAGCTAACATATAAATTCATTCAGCGCCTTAACACTTCTGAGAACAGGATCACTAAAATGCTACAAACTCCAAGCATAGTGTACACCTCCAGGATCCAGGCACACTGGAGGAAGTTGCTCTATATTTAACCTTAAGTAATGATTTCAGGTCTGCTACTGTACAGAATTAGCATACCGGTACTGATCCTCATAGTTCAGTACAGTACCGATATTCCTATACTGTACTGTAGCAACATACTGTACCGGAAGCTAAATGATGTGAGGCATGGTACTGTACACAATTAGGACAGTGGTTTTGGTAACACAGTAGTTTGATGACCACTGTTTTTGGTTGAGGCAGTGCTGTGAACTACATGATAGCAAGCTGGGTATTATTTAATTTCTTTTTATTTTATGTAGCCTATGTACAGTAGCTTACATAATAATAATAATAATAATAATAATAATAATAATAATAATAATTCTTTATTCCAGACACATAAGATAGATACAGTATAAATACAGTACGACCTAATGGTCCATATCACATACACTTCTCGTCAGAGCACAGATAATAATTATACACAAAGATATATTAATAAAGACACAATAAAATAAAAAATACAGTAGGCCTATTTACAGAATAGAGCACATATCACATTTTGTCACAATATAACACAGATAGGCTAACTAAGGCTATTGCTCAATGTTGGTTAACACCTATTGCACAGATCATTGCTCATAGTTCAATTAGACCTATATATTACATTACAGTACATACTATGTGTGCAGCAGCTTCTGCCAGTGAGATATAATACGGGATTCATAGATATGATCACTAGACCAAAGAGCTACAATCAGCGTGTTACTGGAGGATATATTTATATATATTTATGTTACTGTAAGGTATATATGGACCCCAGTATGGTCCCCTCTGTACTGTGTGAGTCTGAAATAAAGTATTATTATTATTATTATTATTATTATTATTATATGTCCCCTTGCTCATTGCCTTAAAATCCCTTACTGGTAGCTAATTCCCGGGTCTGGGCACCAATGTGGTAAACTATCAATGGAAGTTAAATATCTATAAGCTATAATCCAAATAAAATCAATCTAAATGAAAACTACTCCATATCTTTTTTTTTTGTTTTTTTTTTTTTTTTTGAGACAATGAACGGAGGAAGGAAAAACACAGATAAAACAAAAAGGTCCATGTGCCTAAAGGCATCCTCCATTCATAAAATGTTTGTAACAACTGGATTTAAACTTTTGTAGATTGTAAGTTTGTGGAAAGCAACTCGAGGGAAGTGAATTCCAAAGAGTAGTAGTTCTAGGGATAAATGAATTTTGATAAGCAGAAGTTCTGCATTGTGGAGGAGAAAGTGTAAATTCATGGGCTCTCTCAGCTGCCCTAGTTCTACGGGGAAAGATGTGGAGAGGCGGCACAATTGAAGCAAATTCCTCGGAACAATTGCTGTGAAAATATCTGTAGAATAATGCAAGGGATGCAACGTTTCTTCGTATGGATAATGTAGGAAGGTCCTGTGTGATTGCAGGGTTATTGATTAATCTAATAGCTTTATTTTGAATTTTGTCCAACTGCCTCAATGCAACCACTCCACTTCCACTCCACAGAGGTGAACAGTAATCCATCTGAGAACGCACATGACTTTTATATATTACGGCCAACTGCTCGCCATTGAAGAATTCTCGAACTCTGTACAGGAGTCCCAGTTTTTTAGAGGCATTCTTAGCAATGCTTCTAACATAATGTGTCCAGCTCAAGTTAGTAGTTAATGTTACACCGAGAATGTCAATACTAGGGAAATTGGGAATATTTACATCATTAAAAAATATATGGGAGTCAGTGAGATTCTGTCGGTTAGAAAATTGAATGTACTTGGTTTTCTGTGCATTAAAGGAAACTAGATTCTTTTGTCCCCATTCATTAATTCTAGAAAGGTCCTGGTTCAGAGAAATTGCAGTGTTTATTTTTGAATTTATAAGATCGGGTTGGGTGAAAGAATTGGTAAATGTGAAGGAACTGTGGAGTGTTGAGTCATCTGCGTAGGAATGTATTGGATTATGAGTGGTAGATATGAGATCATTGATATGAATGAGGAACAGAGTTGGGGCCAAAACTGATCCCTGGGGAACACCAGCATTTATTGAGTGAAATTGAGAATAAAGGCCATCTACCATTACACATATTTTTCTGTTATGAAGATAAGAAGAAATTAGTGGAACTAATGATGCAAGGCCGTAGTGTGACATCTTCGACAATAAGGATTGATGCCAGACTCTATCAAATGCCTTTGATATATCCAGTGCTATTGTATGTGTTTCACCATGTTGGTCTGTAGCTTGGTTGATTTGATGCGTAAGAAAGCAAAGAATGTCTGCAGTTGATCGACATCGTCTAAAACCATATTGCCTATCACTGATTAATGTATTATTCTCAAGATGCTTAATTATGTGATTATTTAATATAATTTCAAAGACTTTACCAAGAGTGGAAGTTATAGCTATTGGTCTGTAGTTTGATGGATCTGAAGAGGCACCTTTTTTAGGAACTGGATGGATGTTTGCTTCTTTCCAGGGTACTGGGAAGCATGAGGTATGAGTACACAGACGGAAATTTTTGCCAATACAGGAGCGAGCACCAAGGAGCAATTCTTAAGTACTATTGGAGGAATTTCATCTGGACCAGGAGCCTTATCTACTGAGAGGTTCTGCAAAATAGTTTTGACATGTCTGGTGTGGATCTTAAGTGAGGGAATTTCAGGCGAATTAAAATTAAGTACAGGGACATCTTGATTTATTTCATCTAAGGTTGAGTTGGTGGAGAAAATATCCGCAAGAAGGTTAGCTTTACCTCGTGGGTCACTTACAAGATTGCCAGTCGGAGATTTTAATGGTGGAATGGATGAAGCAGTAGTGAAGTTGGATTTGAATGAGTTAAGAGTAGACCAAAATATTTTGTTATCATTTGGATTATTTAGAAGTTGATTTGCCTGTTTCTGGAGAAAGTTTGATTTAGTTAGGTTTAATACAGTTTTGGCATGAGTTCTGATGTTTCTAAAGTAATTAAAGGCTTCATGTGTTTTTTATCTTGTGTATGCATTGTAGGCTATTGCTTTTTGTTCAGTTACTCTAGCACAATTATGGTCAAACCATTTAGGTGAATTAGATCTTTTACTGTACTTTTGATGAGGAATAAAAGTTTCCATTCCAATTTTTACAAAATCTTGTATGTGGCTCAAGGTGGTGTGTGCATCATTAGAAAAGAAAGAGGTCCAGGGAATATCAATAAAGAAACCTTGAAGACCCTCCCAGTCTGCCCTATCGTAATGCCATTTAGTCACCAAAACAGGTTCAGAGTGGGAAGGTGTGGTAGGTGATCGACAGGTGGCCTGTATCAGACAGTGATCAGAAGATCCAAGCGGGGACCTCACTGTACATCATAATTTTCTGAATTGGTTGTTAAAAATAAGTCCAGTAGGTGGGAATTATGATTAGGATTATCTGGTACACGGGTGGGTTGGTTGACTAGTTGTAGTTGAGTGAGATTAAATGAGTCTGCAAATAGCTCACATTCAAGACCAGCATCATCAGTCCTGGCTGAATGAGTGAGCCATTCAACATTATGAACATTAAAATCACCCAACACAGTGATTTCAGAAGAAGCATTTAAGTTGAGGACACTGAGTTGTGAGGACAGAGAATCAAAAAGACTTTGCTCTGGAGGAGTATTTGGGGAACGGTAGATGCAACATATGTATTTAAATTTACCAGCAGAAATTAATTTGTATATAGAATAATCAAAATAGGGACAATTGAAACTAGTAACCTCCTCCAGGGTAATTTCAGATTTTGCGAAGCAACATACACCTCCTTTAGGTCTGAAATTTTGGAGCAGTTGATAACCTGGAAAATTAAATCTAGACGTGTCAGATGTGGATGTTACTTGAGTCTCTGTCAAAAAAAGGAGAGTAGGGGATTCTGCTTGAATTGGTGTATAGAATTGATGTTAGAGTGAAGTCCCCTTATATTGCTAAAGAAAAAGCTGCACCAACGAGCAGCTTTGGGACGTTGCAATGCTCTTGACACAGTCGCATGATGACGACTGGGAGGGCCCTGTGTCAATGACCCAACCCTGCCGGGGGTGGATATCCGAGGGACCACCAGGTTTGCTCTTAACAATTGTACTGCCATATTTGTTAGGTAAAGGTGTACGGTGTTACATGTATGATATGTAGTGGGAAGATTAGTGTTTTATGGATAGAGGCTCAGGATAGCGATGTAGGGCAATGTCGTGAAGTTGGATGTGTATGTTATATAAAGAGGGTTTTCCTGATACCCCTGATGTGTGAGGCAGAAAGATATGTATCCAGATACCAAGACCTGGGAGAGAAAATGGAAATCAGGCTATTCCCTGAGTCTCCCAAAACCTTGGTGGTAGTACTTTCCTGGGCGGGGCTGCCTACCCCTACTACCTACCTTATTATCTAAATTGAATTCAATCTGAAACAAGCTAATTTATATCCAAAGGTCTCACATAATAAATTTATATATAGGGTAAAGTTATAAGGGTTAATATACTAGCCAGGAATTAACTCACCAATAGTTCCACGTGGCAACGAGACAAGGGAGAACGTTTTACTCAACATGGCGGACAATGGGGAACGAGACTTCGGTCCCGAGACTCGAGTCAAGTGAAAGAAAGAATCAATGATTACATGGGAATGGACATGAATATTATGCTTATCTGTCAGTCAGTCATGGCATCGATGAGAGCGTCGTGATGGTGTAGCTGTTTGTATTGCTGTCAGTGTATTGTGATTAGAGGCACAAAAGCGCAATCAACTGAGGGCGGAAAATAGATGTTAACTGGTCGGTGTTCGTGAAGGCTCTGGTGTTCCTCAAAGGCACACCTTGCTGCCTCGGCAAACGCCAGGAGCCCAAATTATCGTACCACATCTAGGTTGCTCTATACGATAAATTATATTAATATATACGATAAATTCATATATACAACATAAGACCATGGCAATATTGCTTAATAGCATATTAGGCCTTTTATAACTTAACTTATTTACAATCTTATAATATATGATCTACTCGTTCTACGTCGTGCTGTAGGAGCGACCGTGACGTCACAGAGACATACGTGATCACAAAAGAGTCATAAGCTGCATTTTATGTCACCCCAAAGTCTGATAAGCCACCCACTTATCAGTGGGGTGGCACAAAATGTACACTTTTTACGAGCCTGCCTTCAAAATGTATATGCCTACATAATATATACAACATTTGCTTACTATTGTTGAACATGAATGTAAATATATATTACAAAATAACCACTACAAAGTAAAACAAAGAATATAATACAGATGAAACATCGTAATATAATAAATATTATGAGGTATTTCAGGAACTGCAATGATCGACGACTAGACATATCGGCAATAACTTAGAATATATACAATTGAAGATTGTTTGTGACATCATATAATTATGAGGTGGAATTATACAAAACATTTCTCTTTGTAACATTAGAGTAATAAATAATTGCTTAGGTTAACATTTCAATAATTCTGAGTATGAGTGGTGGAATATTGTAGGTGACGAACACTACCATGCAGCCGGTACAAGGGCTATCCCGAAACTCAGTCCACCTCCCAGCTATAGCAGACGAATACCAGCGTGCTTGGCATATATTTACCCCTATGGTAAAGCAGCCGCTATGCCCGACCTACATTCTTGCCTAATCACGATTTTATGTCAATGTATTTAACTTGGCTTTATTGTATTGGCTAAACTGACCAACAATAACTAACCTAATCCAATAAAATCAAGTACAATACATAAAAATATAATCATGATTGATTACTGATTGTAAACACGAATGTAGCGGCACCACGGCTGCGGCTATGTTCCGACATTTCTAAAAAATAAATTTTTACATGTCAAGATTATTATTTGAGTACTTATTTCGGGATTATTTTGATCTACTTGAATTTGTACAACATTGTGATGGGTATGCATATAATATAATGGCTTAATTTTGAGTATATGTATACAAAGTCTAATATAGGTTATCACCCTTTCATACGATTATAACGCTTCTTTCGGATATTCTGAGGATATAGCTAGGTACATTTATAATTATCACATCCAAATCGATTATTTATATATGGATATATACAAAAAGTTTTAAAACTGTTATCAAGTTCCGAAAGTCTCTGAATCGGGTTGAGTTTCGACCATGTGGAAGAGCAGGGTTGAGTTGGCTTGATATTGGACACCCTTTTATGGCATTTGGGTGTGAAATACGACACCATTTCCAGTCTATCGGAGATAATGATGGTAAAGGAAAATGCGGCTATAGCCTATCGTATTTACGATAAGAACAGATAAAAAATAAAGTAGACCACAAAAAGGATGGATGTAGATGGAGTTGGTAGGGGTAATTAAGTTCTTCACACCTTTAAGTGAGGGGTCAATAGGCACACACACGCACAGTTCTTTCGGAAAAGTCTATACTCCGCGTATTATATTTAATTTGAAGTTAGAAAATATGCATTTGCAAATTATAAGCGATATACGATAAGCTTCATATGGCCACCAAATATTCCCGAGAGAAAGAGATAGTGAGAATAATATGTGAATAGTAGGCCTAGATACATAATTTCCCTGTTGTATAACATAGCGATTTCTCGACTCATACGCTATGTATAGCCTATAGCTTACATACGGTACATTATCATCGAAGGGAGTGTGGAAATAAGGATAAGATGTGAAATAGCCTTAAATAGTCAATACAAATATCATGATCAGTAGTAGGCTAGACATAGACCATTTACTCTATATTTTAAATAATCGTTTAATGATTGTCCATTTTTAACTGACGATAAATTGAATGATCCCTTAGTAACAAATTTATCTCTACCTTCTGGAAAATATTTGATTGTCTTCTATCCAGTGGTGGGCGTGGGCGCGCCGATTTGGCGCTCTGCGCTCTGCGATCCGGTGCGCACTACCAATATAGAGGAGCGCGGAGCGAGGAGCGGCAAAAATCTGAACTCTGAGTGCAGGCGAGGAGCGCAGCTTGAATTTTGCGCTCCTTTCTGGCGCTCCGGAAGCGATTTTTCCTGTCAACAACAGGTTCAAGAACGTCATTATCGTGTACAGTCATCGTACGGTGTTACTCACGGTGTTAGTGAACTGTGATACAGTGATACTATGATAGTGACAGACTGACAGTGCCACCTTCAAACCCTGGAAAGGTAAGAACCTGGCCAGTGCCAGTTTTTTTTTTTTTTTTTTTGGCTAAATCTATCAAGTTGGGTGAGAAAGGAAGGATAATGGTAAAAAAAACACTCCCCTTGTCCATTTTCGCCAGAAATCAGGTCCCCGATAGTCGCGAACGTAGCTCAAAAGAGTCAAAAGACACTATAGACTTCAGAGACTTTTATCATTTTATGGTATCGATACCATCGGAATGTTACTTGAATGTATGGGTGGGAGGGTGGTTTGGGGGATGGTGGACTGAAGGTAGATGCGTAATTGACTCGTGTTACAAATATGAAGCCGATTGGTGAGGTAGTTTCGCCACCACAGATTTTTTTGTTTTCCTTTTCTTCGTACGGATACGCTGGAAGTGGGTTGTGGGAGGCAGTTGGAGGTGTTGTGGAGGGAAGGCAGAAGGGTAAGGCACTAGTCACACAAATATGGAACCGATTGGTGCAATCGTTTCGCCGCCACAGATTTTCCTTTTTTTTCCTTGTGAGGCGACCGATAGTCAGCGAGTGGGTGGGAGGAGGGGTTTGGGGTAGTGGTGGTGGGTATGCAGAAGGGTAAGGTACATGTGGTAAAAAACTAAAAATATGAAAGCCATAGGTGCAGTCGTTTCGCTGCTACGATTTTTTTCGGCGAGTCAGTATATAATTATATACGGACCTGGCACTGGGCATGACACTGACAAGACCCTAGTCCCGGCGTATATACCGTCGGAGACTGGTCAGCGGGTCATCCTTATATTTATCAATATCATTGATATGACATAAAGAATTACAGAAACTGAGAAAGTGAGAAACTTAAACTTCAGAAACACACCATGACTTGAGTTTTTTTTAATTTTTTTAATTTTTTTAATTTAATGATGTGAAAGACAAAAGATTGTATTAATTTAGGTAAATAATTAAATAACTTCTAGAAGCTGTTTTTTACTTTTTTTTTATTATATACCTATTTTTGGGAGCGCAGAGCGGGAAGCGCATCAGGTCGGCTGACCAAAGGAGCGCGTGAGCGCTGCCGCATTACCTTATGTCTGAGGAGCGCGGAGCACTGCCGCATTACCGGTCTCACCGGAGCGCGCCCACCACTGCTTCTATCATCATCATGTTAACCCCTTGAGGATCATGACGCACTTTACAGTGTATTTTGTCTAGTATGAGGGAACTTTATTCAGATTAGGAAGAGATATATGGAAGACAGACGGTCTTTCTCGTCATTCTCCAATCTCCAGTCTCCGTTTCCAGTCAGTAGCGCCGGCAAATTCTATCACACACGCCAAGCGTCCTGGCTGCGTGAGTCTCCAACACAACAATAACAACGTCCGACCTTAATAGCATTTTCCTTTACCATCATTATCTCCGATAGAATGGAAATGGTGTCGTATTTCACACCCAAATGCCATAAAAGGGTGTCCAATATCAAGCCAACTCAACCCTGCTCCTCCACAGGCTTGAGGAAGTGAACAACTGGGTTAAAATCAAGCCGATTCGGGCTTTAAGTATATATCTAAGTAAAATACCACAGGAACAAAAATCCTGAGAGCGAAACCCCCACCACTAACGAGCCACAGGAACGAAAATCCTGAGAGCGAAAACCCCACCCCCAACGAGATCCCCGGTCCCATTTCCATCCCCGATTCAGTCTCTCTCTCTCCTAATTCACTCCACATATTATACGTCTCTCAATCACAGTCTTCTAATATACAAACCACAATACTTTACTCACTGACATTCTTGATGTACCACCTAAGTATGTATTTAATTATGTAACCACCATGCAGGCTATAATACTTTCATTGTGTAGGTTCGAGGCGATCTAAAAGACACCTTAGCTTCCATTTCACACCAAATCAGATCGTGATTACGTCAGCCCTGTATTTAGTTATATAACAATCATAGTCCCCCCCCAATTCTAGCAATTATATGTCTCTAACCTCCCGTTGTTTTATCCACTAACTATATATATTCCCAACCTTCTTAACCCGGGAGCTGCGGGTAGACTCTTAAGAGTTCCCCCGGCGCACTGCGGGTAGACTCTTAACCCGGGAGCTGCGGGGAGACTCTTAAGAGTTCCCCCGGCGCACTGCGGGAAGACTCTTAAGAGTCAGAGAAAATAAAAATCAACTTTTGACATCGAAAAAAAACAAAATTTTTATATTTTTTTTTTTTTATTTTTTTTTTTTTTTTGGCCCCTGGGCCATGCAAAATCTCAGTCCTCTACCTCCCCTCCTTCCCCACTTTCCTCCTCTCCTTCAGTTATCACCTATTTTCCCTGTTATTCCCTTATTCTGAGGTATATTTTCGTGCTAACATTAGAAATCCGATTGGAGGGTGTGGTCATCACTGATAGCAAGCGAGTGCAAGAGAGAGGGAGTATCGAACGACTGTGTCTCAGTGGCCTTGGGGGAAATTGGCGGGAAAGCAGATTGCCTCACCCATACATTATACAACTCGCGGCTATATCTCCGATTTTGACCATCCAAACGCTGTTTTCACTCGTTTTATTGTTGTTTCAGGTTAATACCTTTATAATCAACCCATAATAGGCGCATATGGATAAATATTAATGCTATTAATGGCACAATGAATATTTTAGTGACGGAAACACCTCAAATACGTCAGCACAGGGGGACGTTTCATTACCCCATGCGCACTTCAGAGGTTAAGAGCAGAGACTTTGAACACGTACCAAAACCGCGCGTTTATAGCCAGGCGGCTGAAAATTGGTGTGGGTATTGTACTACATGTCAACTCTCGATACCACCCCGCCAAACGCTCGCCCCGCACTCGTGCAAGCACCACCGCGCCAGTAACCACGCACTAGTCATGGAGCCTACACGTCCCTCACGCTCGCTCCCTGATGACACAACCAGCCCTCCTTCTGGTGGTGTTAGCCGCCGTGGAAGGCAGAGGGTGGCTGCCAAAGACCCTAGCTACCAGTACGACACGCCCTACAGCTCAGAGGACGAATCACCAGCACCAAAAGCACGTAAAACACGTGCAAGCAGGGCAATGGCACAGAGGTCATTGGTCTTTCGGGACACTGCCACCACGACCCAGGCCACTGCAACAACCACTACCACCACCACTGCCACCACTGCCACCCCTGCCACCCCTGCCACCGGTACCAGCGACGCAGGAGGCCGCCCTAGGGCTGCATTACCTGCGGGGGCAGGAAAAATTAAAGGCACGGGCGTAGGGAAGAGAACCCGTACGCCAGCCACAGTGCCCCTACCACCACCACCACCACCAGCCGCCCCTGGCCCAGCTGCCCCTGCTGCCCCTGCCGCCCCTGCCGCCCCTGCCGCCCCTGCTGCCCCTGCCGCCCCTGCCGCCCCTGCCCAAGGAACAGGGAAGGGGAAGGGGAAAGGGAGAGGGAAAGCGACTGGGAAAGCGACTGCTGGCCCTGGTGTCCCTGCCGGCCCTGCTGCCCCTGCCGCCCCTGCTGCCCCTGCCGCCCCTGCCGCCCCTGCCCAAGGAACAGGGAAGGGGAAGGGGAAAGGGAGAGGGAAAGCGACTGGGAAAGCGACTGCTGGCCCTGGTGTCCCTGCCGGCCCTGCTGCCCCTGCCGCCCCTGCCGCCCCTGCTGCCCCTGCCGCCCCTGCCGCCCCTGCCCAAGGAACAGAGAGAAGGGCGACAGGCACCACCATCATCTTGCCATCAAGGCCACGCACCACTGCTGCCCCTGCCGCCGCCGCCCCTGCCGCCGCCGCCGCCCCTGCCGCCGCCCCTGCCACCACCTCTGCTGTCCCTGTCCATAAGACTCCCGCACGTGCCAAAGTGACCCGGAAAAATCTTACACCATCTAAGTATGCCGCCCTGCTGTTTGATGGTGATTCGCAGGACATTGGCAGCCCGGGTTTCGACGACGAAGCCCTAGCACGGGACCAAGGGTGGGGGGATTTGGGAGTGGACAGTGGGAGTGAGTCCGACGTCGGTGACGAAAACGAGGAAGGGCATCGTCTGTCGTGTGAAGAGGAGGGTAATGATGATGAAGTGCTGTATCGCGACCATGGAAGCGATATTTCAGACGCAGAAGAAGACGCAGACGACATTCCGATCCCTGGCATGCCTTCGTTCGATTGGTCTGACGGGGTCAATTTTGTACCTGACGTGCCCCAGTTCAATCCTGGGACGTCAGGAACAACTGACAACTGGCCCTGTGATGATCAAGCGAACGAAAGCGACTTCTTCCTCGCTTTTTTCGACATGGAGGTAATGACGTACATCGTTGCCCAAACAAACGCCTACTACAGGTGGGTGTTTGGCAGATTGGACGTCCTTTCTCCAAAAGCGAGAATACGAGGCTGGGTGGATACGACTGTGGCAGAATTTCTGACGTTCTTTGCCTTGTTGTTCCTCATGCCTCTGATCAAGAAGCATGTGTTGCAACACTACTGGAAGCACGACCCTCTCATCGCCACCCCAACTTTCAATAAGTTCATGACTCGTGACAGATTTTTGTTGCTGCTAAGATTTATGCACTTTGCAGACAACGAAAATCCTAACAGGATTGACAGGATATGGAAAGTTCGGGATGTGTTCACCATGTTGTTGGAGAGGTATAGGAAATACTTTTACCCCTTCCTCAATTTGGTGATTGATGAGTCGCTCGTGCTCTTCAAAGGACGTCTTGTTTTCAAGCAGTATATCCCCTTGAAGAGGCATAGGTTCGGAATCAAGCTCTTCGTGTTGTGCGACTGTGAAACTGGAATAGTGCTTGACATGATCGTGTATACAGGCACTGACATTGACATACCGAAAGCCGCTGCCAATGACCCCATGGGCATGTCAGGTGCCATCGTCAGGAAAATGTTGGCACCTTACCTGGGCAAAGGCCACATCATCTACACTGACAACTGGTATACTTCTCCTGCTCTCTGCCAGTTTCTTTATGACAACCAAACGGGGTCATGTGGGACTGTCAGAAAGACAAGAAAGTTTATGCCAAAGTTCACAGGTGATGTCATTCCTCTCACAGATGCCTCCTCCAGTGACACACCTTCAGAAGACGACCTGGCCAAGGAACACCGCGAGAGGCATGTGCGAAGAAGGCGACGAAAGGGGCAGAAATACAAGCAGCTCGAGAAGTGTGGGAAACTGATAGCCCTGAAGTGGAAGGATAAGCGAGACGTCCACCTGCTTTCCACCGTCCACACAGGTGCCCAGGTGGATTCTGGCAAAATCCACTACCGAACCAGGAAGACAATCTACAAGCCCGACATGGTAGTGGACTACACCAAAAACATGCGCCTGGTGGACAAGTCTGACTGTCAGCTGTCAGGTGTTGAGTGTCTGAGGAAGACTGTGAAGTGGTATCACAAGCTCTTCCTCCACCTAGTTGACATAACGATGCTGAACGCCTACAACTTGTGGTTGGTGAAGAAGGATATGGCCCCAAACCAGAAGCTGAAATTCCGGGAGTTCGTGTACAACGTCTCCTACCAACTCCTGGAGAAGTATGCCACCACCACTCACAGACGTACGGCATGGCGTGGGGATCACGTTCCTGACCGCATCCAGCTGGGTGTCGAAAGACACTACACAACCAACACCGAGCTGATTGGCACTCGTCACAGGCAGGTGCAGTGCACCGTCTGCAGCTCCAGTGTGAGGAAACCCCATGTGACCAAAAGAGTCACCTCAATGTGCGCCGAGTGCAAAGTTGCACTCTGCCTGGGTGACTGCTTCAGGGACTACCACACCTTCAAGAACTACTGAGTGTCGGCCCCTGCCCTGCCCTGCCCTGCCCTGGACTCGCCCCGTGCCCTGCCCTGGACTCGCCTCCTGCCCTGCCCTGCCCTGGACTCGCGCCCTACCTTACCTGACCTGACCTAATTGATCACGCTACCTCATAATGTAACATATATATTATATAATGTATAAGTTCCAAAGATGTCCCTGTGATATAGCTTTTACATTATATAATTGTATGTTTCATTATTTAGTTTATAAGTTTCAAAGATTTACATGTAATATGCCTTATTTTTTTAGTATATCAATATATATGTTTGTTATTAGCCTAAGTAATGTGTATATAATTATTTTCTTACCTCAAATGAATTGTACAAAAATAAATATGTTTCAATAAATCATGTCAAACCTACTATGATAATAAAATAAAACAATAAAAAAAAAGAAAAAAAGAAAACAAGGTCATGTCATTGTATTCTTACAATATGATATATTCTATGAATATTTCATATTGTTTGAATACAATGGCATGATCTTGTAAAAAAAAAAATTTATAAAAAATTTTCTAGACAATATAAAACCTTCCCCATAACCCCCTCCTGGATTCGATCCCACTACCCTACGACACTTTGAGTTTTCCAGTCCGCGACCTTACCAACCATGCCACAGGAGCTCATACCAAGTATCACTCAAAGCTTCGTGTGTACAATCGAAATGACAATATACAAAAAAAAATGAATTATCCCACCAATTTACGTTTGTAAATTGATGGGATTATCAATTATATCATGCCAAGGTTTATAATAGTTTGTCTCTGTCAAGAATTAGTAATTATATAACTTTATTCTGTCAAAAATTGCCCAAACACTCAGCAAAATTGCCCCTCTCAGTGTGACTCCACTCATTTTCACACGGTCAGGCGGTCACGAGGTGACCCTTGCCGCTCCTTGATTCTCCAGCTACAGCAGCTCTGTCTGGGAACAAAATTGGTATAAATACAATAATGGATAAAATACTCTTCACAAATACATTTGTATTGTATAATATTGTAAAAAAAAAGAATAATAACTGTGTGGGTGTCGAAAATTGCTCAACCAGCTTTCTTATGTCTCGCCTACGCGCGTATATTGGATTATACATAGTCATGACTGTCATACAAATAATTGCAGTAGGTCTCGAATATACATTTAGATTGCATATTACTTCGAAATAAATAAGTAAACGTTTCTCTGGTGGCAATCTACCCTTTCGCAGGTGTAAGGAGACACCAGTCTATATTTAGCCCTCTATCACAACAGGCAATCTGCCTGTGTTGACTCAGCACCGTCGCTGGTGGTCTATAAATATAGTACTTTATTTACAGTCAATGGCCTACATGTTTCTGTGGTACTTCACATGTGTCTAAAATGCAATGTCTGCTTGCATAAAAATGCAATTCTGAAGTCCATTTATATGTACGACATACGCATGTCTCAGTTTCTCTCTCTCCTCTCTCTCTCTCTCTCTCTCTCTCTCTCTCTCCATTCCTGACTCATGTTATTGTAGACCTGTTGATGGCAACGAACACCAGCCATCTGGTAGACATAAGGGTCAAAATACCAAACATCAATACGCCTGGGGCGCCTCCACAATTATCACTAAGCTGGTTATCTATCTAGAGATCTGCCTGACTTCCATCTCTCCACGACTCACTCACTCACTGCACCCCTGCATGCCTCCCTCCCACCCACCCACCCACCCACAACCCCCCCTTTCAGGCTTCCGTCTGCTAGAAACACATTCACAATTTGCGTAAATATCGCATCAATTGGGCTATATGCAGTATATTCCTTGTTATATGGGACGCCTACATATGTACACGTCTTTATTATAGCATGAGAGTGCTCTAAATACAAGATTGACGTGATATTTATGGCGTAACACACCCTCTCCCCCTTTCATTCCCACCACAACTCACTCACACCTTGGTTCACGCATAGAAACTCATTGATAATGTGCGTAAATATCGCATGAATTGGTTTATATGCGGTATATATTTTGATATATGGCACGTATACATACGTACAAGTCTGTATTATAGCGTGACAGTGCTCTACGTACAAGATATACGTGATATGTATGGCGTAAACCACACTCTCAGCTCATAAACTGCCGCCAAACCTCCAACACATCTTCATCCCCGCCTAAATATTCTCTTATAATTCCCTTATATATTGCAATTTTTGGTCACTATGAGGCATATTCATTGTTATATGGGTGCCCTACACACGTATACATACTCTAAATAGCCTAAAAGGGCTCGAAAAAGGAGATATACGTGATAATACGCGGTAACCCACCCCCTCCTCCCTCTCCTTCTATCCCCTGCGCGCGTAAATATTCGGCAGGGAAATCTCGCCGCTCGATGACAATCTAGCCGCGCGGTGCCATTCGCTCCACATTTTTCAACTACGGACCGTTCCCCTACCCCCCCCAGACATTTTTTGGGGGGTCAAATATATATGGGCCGATGCACGCAAACATTCCCTACACGATGATGTACTTTTTATCGAAATTGGCAATAGGTCCCAAAATCATCATAGGTGCGCACAGTCTTACCCTGTAGAAAACCCCCTGTGCGCCGCGGAGAGGTTAATACAACCTCCATTTCACTAGACAAAACACCTAGGAGTAATTCCGAGATTAATTATGAAATTACACTAGACAGCCCCATAACTCACTGAGATCCACATTGCTATTTTATGATGTACCAACTCCCTAATGTTAACATAATTTAGGGAACTTGTCAAAGGGAAGACACACTCCTATCTTCGTTCCCCCATTTTAGCAGTTATAGCTATACATAACCTCACGTTGCATTCTTCGTCTGTCAATTTGTGTCGCTTGCCAGTTCTTGTATGGATTTATGCCTGTTGATTTAGATAATTAATTACGAGTTATGTAACAACCTTTAACCACGACTCTATACACCCGATAACCCTATGCCAGTTATTGTATTGATTTAGGCCTGTTAATTCGGATAAACTCACTATGACCAATCTGCAGACGATTATCAGGAGAGATGCAGGAAAGCTACCTCGTATCTCTCTCTCCATGACGAGTATAGATATATGTACCCCCGTGCTCAGTTGCCCCCTTGCCTTGTTCTTCTAGTAACTAAGTGTATATATAATTAACCGGAGTATGCCACCAGTATTGATACGACATAGCGTCACTGTCCTTGTGTCGTATTGTGCCACGTGCATACCAAACCGGTTTTCATCATCTTATTAGGACGACATCTATAATGCCGTCGTTTATGCATGTATTCACTCCTTAGGGTAACTGTTATGCCCTGTTTTCTACAGGTTTAACTTGGGTAATGTGAGTTCTAACTGACTGGGTATATAAGGCTGCATGCACAATACAAGGTATGAGGTATAGAGAACACAAAAGAAACACACGGTAACAAGACATACGATCACGTTTATTGATATACCACTTCTGAAATACTCGTGCAAGACAAATGATAGAATTGAACAACACTAGCATAAGTGATCTGGATGGAGCCTAGTCTCCCACTTCCAACGTTCAGGTATTAATCTTCTGATCACTGGCTTATTTAACAGGTTTATATACCGAAGACCATCAATGTTACTTATAGATTCATATTCACGGTTAGATTTATTACTGGTAGCTCTGGTGCACAAGTAGTAGTTCACAGACTAGATTAGACGCGTATTTTAGAGCACGGGAATTCTAGTTACCTCAGGGGGTACTGATCTAAGTTTTATATTCTTATAGCACAAACACCGTAGAACGCAAATCAGTGGGGGAATATCAGATATCACTACGGTTTCTTCTAGGTAATAATATCTGGATATATGGTACTTACGAGAGTTAATATCGCCTGTTAATAATAATCACTGATACGCTTAGCACTTCCCAAAAGGAATGGTTATATATGAATTACACTGGACAAAGATATAGCCACTTTGTAGAAATATTAATAAGTGAATCTCTAAATAGCACTGTAGTAATGTAGTACTGATAGAGTGAATCTTGGGTAGTATTTGATTGGTCTGGTCCTGGTTTATCTTGCGTCCATGATGTTGGGGCTAACGACTTGTTCCGCGGCCGTCCAGGGTGTCCATATGTAGGAAGTTCTCAATTACGTGGACAGGTCCTTCTATCCAAATCTGCCACGGAGTCTGCCAGCTCTGGAACTCACTTCTCAGCAACCAACAAGAATAGAGCTCAAGGTTAACTCTGGTGACCAACCTGGATTGGTGTCTATCTTTCAACTGATGTACTGGGCTGGAGCTGGGTTTATAGGCTCGGTTTTGGGCCCTGTAGCCATAGGGATCTCGAGTCTTATGGACTTATTTGAGCTCTCAATAGATACGGGAACTAGGTAAGGTGGTGATTACTGTTGTGGCACATGGCTATAGGAAGCCTTCATAATATGATATAACTGAGCCTTAGTAAGAGGTACTATTTTGGCTATACTGGAAGTATTTAGGGGAGAGAGACTGGATCTACTTTGCGAGGAGGATGGGGACAGCTGTGCTAGGAGCGTCTCTCTTAGATTGCTCAATCTTCATTCTATGGTATAGCTGAGGTGTTAATTTAGTGATCAGAGTATGCAAGAAAGGTAAATGGGTTATTGTGGTTTAATAAAGGTTAGTAAAGGGGTTAGTCATACATGGTTAGTTCATTGATAGGAAGAATTCCTGTGCTACCTGGCAATGACCCAGGAGTCAAAACAGGGGTCAGGTATACCTCCGCAGGGGTGGGGGTCTCCCTCCTCGGGTGGTTAAAAAGGGGTAGCTGGGCGCCCTCTCTCTTGGATGGTCGTCCGGCGGCTGTGGCTAGGGGCTTGCCATATCACCAGTGTTTGTAATAACCCTCTGTTTATGAGACAGATGTGGGTGTCCTTAGCCCGGGAGCTGCGGGGAGACTCTTAAGAGTTCCCCCGGCGCACTGCGGGGAGACTCTTAAGAGTCAGAGAAAAAAAAAATCAACTTTTGACATCTAATTTTTTTTTTTTTTTTTTTTTTTTTTGGGGCCCCTGGGCCATGCACAATCTCAGTCCTCTACCTCCCCTCCTTCCCCACTTTCCTCCTCTCCTTCAGTTATCACCTATTTTCCCTGTTATTCCCTTATTCTGAGGTATATTTTCGTGCTAACATTAGAAATCCGATTGGAGGGTGTGGTCATCACTGATAGCAAGCGAGTGCAAGAGAGAGAGAGAGAGTATCGATCGACTGTGTCTCAGTGGCCTTGGGGGAAATTGGCGGGAAAGCAGATTGCCTCACCCATACATTATACAACTCGCGGGCTATATCTCCGATTTTGACCATCCAAACGCTGTTTTCACTCGTTTATTGTTGTTTCAGGTTAATACCTTTATAATCAACCATAATAGGCGCATATGGATAAGTATTAATGCTATTAATGGCACAATGAATATTTAGTGACGGAAAACGCCTCAAATACGTCCGCACAGGGGGACGTTTCCAATTACCCCCATGCGCACTTCAGAGGTTAATACCAAAATCGAAGGTGCCTTGGCTAGCTGGTTTTTTAATCGGTTGGTTGTTAATTGTATGGTTTGGCTGGATGTGGTGGAGACTGGGTTGCTAACTCTGCCACCTTTATCTGGAAGTATGGCAATAGAAGTTAGTTACTGACGAGGCGGCTAGCCTCGCACCGACGACCATGGGGTGCAGGGTTGTGACTGGGTTGTAAGAGAATAGACGGCATGCAAGGGGTTAGTAAAGTTCTAATGTTGTTCCGGCCTACTAAGGGAAGGTAGGCTGGATAGGAGTATATATATAAAAGGTTGGAGAGCGTTAGCAACGGAAAAATCAAGGATCTTCAAGAGGTATGAGGGAGAGGCTAGGTCGGACAAGAGTCGAGGAGCGCGGGGTGTTAATGAGAGGGGGGGCTACGTGGAAATTTTACCCTAAGGTCTCCGGGCGTGGGGGTGGCATTAGGCTACAGTTGATATTGGAGTTTGAACGGACAGTGAAAGTATGTTAGCCAAATGCTACCGGGGGATGCAACTATGGGGTGGTATATGAGTCTGGAAAAAGATAGAATCATGTGGACTGTGGGGCTGTGGGGGAAGAAGGAGGTTAACTGTAGGTGTGTGCTTGACTGTGGATAAAGTAAGGAAAAACATAGTGTATTATTACTCGTCAATACGAGGGGTTATGGACACTATGAGTTGGCACAAGTTTTTGTACGTCTAGTTGTCCCTGGGAACTGCGTTTTCTATGAAATATAGACCAAAGAAAAGCGGCAGTTCGTAGGGGTACTTAGTTATTGTTTCGAGGTACTATGATAGATACTGGTAACAAAGGTTATCTATACAATCTCTGGTTGGGGTAAGAATTGGAGTTACAGCATGGTGGCTAACATCTGTAGTCATGGCTGTCTAGGTCTTACGGGGGCAATGGTTCTATATCACTGGTGTACCCGTGGGTATCTTAGTTTCTTATTAATTAGGACATCTACTTCTCGGATGGAAGAACATACATAGATATATGGCTGTCTGATTTGGTTGGCATTGGCTCAACCTAGGGACAGAGCATGGGTGTTTTTTATATGAATGTATATTCCTGTTCATCATCATGTAGGTAGAGTCGGGCAGGTAAGAGGTGTAAGACACGAAGCAAATTGGAGTAGTGTGGACTGTGGGTACGAAGGAGGTGAGTGGAAGACGTATAACAATTGTGGAAAAGTAAATGGAAAAGATGAATACAATGGCGGATAAAGATAATTAACCTAAGGATTGAATACATAGATTTATGGGGGCGATTGGTCTTCAGAAACTTAGTCTGGCAAGACAAGACAATGCAGGGATCCAAAATGTAGTGATGCACAACACAGAAAGGACATTATTAAATTTTACAATAGTATAATAGATTCTTTATCAAAAGCGGGGGAAAGTATTTTTAATAGCCGTAAATATAAGTCCTCATTCAATAAGCCAGGCTGGCAAGACTATGTGGCTAACCTGTATCAGGCCTCCCAGAGATGCTAGGTCTCATTGGCTTGAAGTAGGTCAGCCTAGACAGGGGCCTATATTTGAACTTCACAAAAGAGCAAAGGCTAGGACCAAATATGCCATTAGATTTATTAAGCAAAATGAAAACCAATTTAAGGAAGGAAGCCCTTGCAAAGAGTCTGACAGAAAAGGATACTAATTGTTTTTGGAAGGACATCAAATCCATGCAAAATTGTAACACACCATTACCTGTCAGTGTTGAGGGGGTTACGGGTTAAGAGAACATTGCTGACTTATGGAAAACTCATTTTAAGGAACTACTTAACAGTGTAAACCAAAGGTCTACTAATGGTGCAATTCAATATGTGAAAGATAGTAATTATGAAGACATTAAAGTGACTGAAAGTGATCTTGAGAATGCCATAAGAAAACTTAACCTAAATAAAGCTTGTGGGCTGGAATGGTATATATGCAGAACATCTTAAATATGCAGATAAGTTGTTAATAGATAAACTTAGTTCTTGCATCACCAGTCTATTTACGCATGGTGTCCTGCCGGAGTCTATGATATCCGTAATACTTGTTCCTGTCATTAAAGATAAATCAGGTAAAATTACAGCAAAAGACAACTACAGCCCAGTAGCACTTGCTAGTGTGGTTGAGTAAGGTATTTGAAATGATCATGCTAAAAATAATGTCCTTGCCATATATTGGTCACCAGCAGCAATCAGTTTGGCGTATAAGCAAAAATCACGGCACAGACCAATGCCCTATATGTTTGCTGAAAGAAGTGATTGCTACATACCAACAAACGAATAGACTCAATTTGCTCTTGTTTTCTTGATGCAAGTAAGGCTTTTGACTAGGGTTTGTCACAAAACCTTATTTTGAAAAATTAGTTAACAGGGGAGTGCCTAGCTATAATTGTTAGGATACTTACTGTCTGGTATGCTAAAATCAAAAAATGTGTGTTAGATGGGGCCAACATCCCTGTCAGGCTCTTTCGCCGTAACCAATTGTGTTAGGCAGGGGGGGGGGATATTGTCTCCGTATCTTTTTCAACGTCCCTCCATGGATGATCTTAGTCCTGGAGCTGAACAAGACTCGGCACTGGGTGCTGTATTGGCAGCACCAAGTGTAAATCATTTCATGTAATGCTGATGACCTAGGCCTTAATCGCGCCCTCTGGAGCAGGACTGGATAAATTATTAAGCAGTATTTGAACAATTTGGAATCTAACATTCAGTCAATTTAAATCCTATAAAGAGCAATATCATAATATTTACATCTAACCTTCTATTGAAATCAAAGCTACCGAATTCCATTTGTATGAAGAAATTATAGAAGAATACTAAGTAAAGTAAATAATCTAGGACACTATATTTTCTGTGATCGCTCAGATGATGCGGATATGGGTCGTTCAGCGAAGGCAACTTTAGCATGCAGGGAAATTTCATATTAAGAAAATTTCATATGTGCACATGGGATACAAAAATAACATTGTTCAACTCCTAACTGGCTCAACAATGTATACAGCACAACTATGGTGGAAACTATAAGACAAATACAGTGAATAGACTAAGTATCTCATATCACAATATCATGAAAATTTTTCTGGGGCTCTCCAAATATGAGAGTACAAGTACGCTATGTGCCTATAATGAACTTACACTGTTACAAATCAATCATTAGAAAGCTAACATATAAATTCATTCAGCGCCTTAACACTTCTGAGAACCGGATCATTAAAATGCTAC